>OZ029916.1:16186892-16570248 GCA_964023275.1 Norana najaformis
GTAATCTAACGCTTCTGTGGGTAATGTAATGTAATAAAAAGATACCAATCAAACGGTTATGCCGTCCTCCGCTTTATTTAAATCTTCTCTTCGCATGAATCGACCGAATGACTTCGAAAGAGCTTTCACAAATCAAGGCTCAATTCTGTAATACCTGAGCATTTCATGTAGAGTGAAACTAGGTACTTTGTTGCTATGTCTTTTATCATATATAGATATACATATATATATATATCTTATAATGTAGCACATATATGCCGTGAAACACCTGAGTAGACCTATACAGTATACACATTCTTAATGACACATCTGTCTGTCCGATGCTTTTCTTAATTATGAAATATTGCCATCTATGCGCAATCTTCTGTTAGGGTATCTAACAGAGCAGATGAATTACAGAAGACGTATCTGCAGAGCAGTTCATTACCGTCGTGTTTTCCCAAATTCTTATTATTGTCATTGGTTTCGCCCACGCTTTGGATGTAGACCTCGAAGAGCACATTGGCTTCAGGCGTAGGAAGCGAATCAAACGAACCGAATGGGACCAGATGCACAGCTTCCTAAACGGACAATACCACGCAACAGGAACTGAAACAGTCGTTACACCAACACTCGCCCTATGTAACACTAGACATCTGGATTGCCATTAGCCTACTTATAAGTCTATAACAACGAACTCATAGGTTATATTTACTCTAACAACAGCTCTAAGCACTCTTTCAACCTTAACACTCTTCCTTACTATCTCGGTTCTTTGCCAGATTTCATATCGGATCGGGTGCAATTGCCTCTTTTCGGTTTTGTAACAGTGCTACTGGTCGATATTGCGTTTCTTCGTCGAAATGTCAGAACTTAACACCACCTGGACTCTGGAAGAACGGCTGCTTCCTCCGGCAGCCGCCAGAGGCGCCACAGTCGTGTCTCGATCGTCGTCACGCGTCGTCGTGATTTGAACGAGAGTCACGTCGCCGGCCGAACATAAATGCCTTTCCGATAAGGAAGGCGAAAAGATGCGAAGAAATGGCAAATCTAAACTGTTGCAGACGATTGCGATGTTTCATAAGATTCGACCAAGGAAGTCAGCCCATATAACGCCGACATAACGACAGGAGAGAAAGAGACAGACAGACAGACAGACAGACAGACAGACAGACAGACAGACAGACAGACAGACAGACAGACAGACAGACAGACAGACAGACAGACAGACAGACAGACAGACAGACAGATGGGAGAGAGAAGGGAAGGGGAGAGTGGAGTCGGAGGGGAGAAAGCGGAGGGAGAGATAAGTGAAGAGATATACAGACATGCTAGACCAAGAGGGATTTGTAAATAGAAAAAGAAAGACTGACTGGCAGACAGAGTTAGAGGCAAAGCAAAGTGGATTGAAAAGAGCTGACTAGAGATTGGTGAGAGTGTATGCAAGTCAGACAGACAAAAACAGACAGACAGACAGACAGACAGACAGACAGACGGAGGTGTTATTGACCGTAGCGTAGGCCATCGGTTTGTCGTCGAATATAGCCGCTGGGCGAAATAGAACTACTGGAAAACATACACAGAAAAAGAAAACATAGACCACGAAAAGCGGACACAGAGATAAGGAGACACTAAATTGTAGTGAGGCACACAAAGACGGACGATGACAAAGAAACGTATAAGAAAAAAGACACGCCTAAGACAAAAAGCAAAGAGCGAAAAATGTCTTTACAGAACCACATAAACAAATTAGAGATGACCAAATGGCAAGAATCCAAAATAGGTCAGTCAAAACGTCTATGGCATTTCCAAGTGACTTCCAATCGTTTAATCTTTTCTGTTCCTGATGCGCGAAATTACTTGCAGTTTGATTTTTTGACTTATTCGTCGGCTGCTGGTCAAGGCTATAAAAGCGCACCGCACAGTCATTGATGCGGAACCCTTAAAGTAATGTGATCAGTATTACTGAGCTGCCAGCTGATAGCACGTTTAGACTAGGCTTTTAGGACATAATACGAACTACATGTAGTTTGTATGTGACCTTTAATGTAACAATTGATAGCCGCAAACTTTATTTCACTAAATATTCTTACATTGTGAAGGCGCTCAAATCTCAGTCTCTCTCTCTCTCTCTCTCTCTCACTCTCTCTCTGTTTCTTTCTCTCTGTTTCTTTATCTCTGTTTCTTTCTCTCTGTTTCTCTCTATCGCTGCTAAACTCGTATATTGAGAGCAGCTATATCTACGTTGCGACACCAGTTCTTCATGTCCTGGGCTTTGCTCCATGCAGTATTCGTTCCAGAACCATGTCTTTCCAGAGTTCGTTTTTCTTGTCCATGCAGTCTGTAATTGTTTCTTCATATCAGCCATACTGCTAAAGCCGAACAATAGCTCTTTCTTCATAGCGATTGAAGCTTTTCTTAAAAGCCATCTACATATAAATTTCTATCCTAAGCTGGAAGCGTTTCTGAGTAGGTGTCTTGAAGAAGTTCTAGATTTACTGAATGAATGCTTCAGAAAAATTACGACTGTCCTGCTGTTTATCTCAAGTTTACAGTGAATGCCCGAGAAAGGGCCCAGAGTTCGACGACTGACGATTGTCCAGACCATGTCTAGGTCGAGCAGCAGCAGCAGCAGCTGGAAGAAGAAACGGTCTGCAGCAGCAGATGCCAGACGCGATGTACCTAGGCATGGAGAACTCAATATCCCTAATGGGGTCCAAGACCCAGGTATACGCTAAGGTCAGAGGTTATCACAACAGACACACATAATAGTGGCTTCTCGTGATGAGTGCAAAGGTATCCTAGACAAATATACGGATGTCGTTTCGCTTTCTAGTCTTCCCAATCTTACATTTCAGTGGTACATCCGAAGCTTCGTAGTATATAGATGCAGTCGCTGTGTTCAGAATTCGAATCTTGGCGCCTCTTCCAGAATTCACAATGAGGTGTCGAAATATTCAGAAAAATTGTCTTCGCTTCATCCGGAAAACCTCATAAACCTCAATATAAACAACAACAAAAAGAAGAGACATCCATACTGCATAGTTCAATGGCACTGATTACCCCACAGGATCTATTCTTCCCTATTTCTGATCGGAAACTCCTTCGTACTTAGTCCTCAAAAAGTTTCCAATAGTTTCCTCTACATCATCATCATCATCGTCGTCGTCATTATCATCATCATCATCATCATCATCATCATCATCATCATCATCATCATCATCATCATCATCATCATCATCATCATCATGGTAGAGTTCCGGAGAAGCAGGTGGTGTTCTCACGCCGGACAGCCACCGAGAGTCTTTAGAGCAGGTAGCTGGTCTCCAGCGGATTGTGGGTTGCCATGGACGACCTTCGTTCTAACTCCGACACAAAATCCATCTCTTCCTTACTACAAGCGCCGCTGGTCTCCAGTGCGACAGCCACAAAAGCGTGGGTTTGGGCTATAGCAATGTATTTTGATCTTCTTCATCTCTTTTTCTAGGCCCCTGAGCCGGCAATGGACGAATCCCAAGGTCCTGGGCACGGGGCCAGTGCATCGCAGAACTTACCGTTTACTTCCCAGCTTACGCTGGTACCAAATCATACTGGTTGGTGAAGATACGAGCGCGCAAACAATTTGCCTAGGGTTGTTACACGGAGTCGAAACCGCGACCGCATGATCAATGACCAAAGGCGTTACCGATAGACCACCGTGCCGCAAGACTCAAGATCGAAAACATTAGATTTCATGCAAAATACAAGAGATATTACCTTTACAGCGTCAATTGTGAATATATATATCTTCGCACACACACACACACAAATGCATGCACACACACGCACGCACGTACACACCCACACACGCACGCGCGCACACACATTGCATGGCACACGTGGCAGCTTGGTGCAGCTGACGGAACATGCAGTGAAGTCAAGCAGTGTAAAGCCGGATAAGTACTTGGATGGGCGACCGTCCGTGGAATAGCACGCCACCTGGTGCCCATTCGGCTCTCTGATAGGGCCTTTGGGTTCAATAAACAACTGTCAATGCAATTTGGAACGGTAAAAAGTGTCCTATTATTGGATTTTGTTGTGGTCGCTATTACGGCTCGACCTTCAGCCCAATCACTTCAGCTCGGGCTACATTGCTTCGGAGAAGATCCTACAGGGAAGTCGAAACAAGTGTTTTGCCATTTACCTTTATAGAAGAGAGCACAATACAAACCGCAAGGAAAAAGGAAAGAACGTTGCTAAGCATTTAAGCACCGCCATCTTAAACTCCGTGATCTCAAACAAAATGACCATGATAATAATGTGATCGTAAGCACCATAATTATTAGCACCATGATCACACACTGTGATAATAATGACCACAATAATAATTAATCAACGTGTTAATAAGCATCTTGATCATACACATCTGGATCTCGAGTACCTTAATTATACCGGTGCGTTGTTTGTTTGAGATCAGGTTCAGCAGCGAAGCTTGATTAGCAGGCGTCCTATAGTTCTTCGTCTGTTAGTGTGTATGCGCGTGTGCGTGTGCGTGGGTCTGTGAGTGTGTCCCTCAAAAGATCTATAGTTGTTTGTCATCCGACTTTGAACGCCTAATTACCGTCTAAAACCCAATTTGCTCGGGTACTTACATGCATGCTAGGCGACTGGCTATGACGTAAATTCCGTTGACCACAAATTATACCCTAAGTTGTATGTATATCACGTATATAGACGTCTGTATATTTATATATACATACTTACACGGCTGTATCTCTACTGCATTTAGGCTTACATAGGAGTCGTTCGTTAATCAGCATTTCAGTACATTTTCAGAGAAATCTGATGTTTTTGATGAGAAATCCTCGCGATGTCGTAAAGCCTGATCTGCTTAATGCACGACAGCGCCATCGTCGCTTTATGATCCGTCTGTGTCTCTGTCCTTAGCAGGATCGGTATCTTCGTGGGTGTCTGTGTATCTGTGTGAATATGTGCCTAGAACAGGTCCAGTGTCTGGCATGGCTTCGTCTGGTGCCATTTGAACGACAGTCAGAGACGTGTTTTCACAGGAAAGAGACAACCGTACATCGTGGCCTAGGATCTCGGTTTTGAAGCAGATTTGGTTATGACGGTAGACCTGGAATGCCGGCCTAAGTCTGAACAGCGCAATGTTATGTTATGTGACTGGATGTTAATTGATGTAGTGCAATTTAATGTGATGTAAAATCTCGCACTTCTCCAGCACAAAACTATGGAACAGAAAGGACTTGACTCACCCCAGAAAGGGTGATCCAATGTAACGCCAGTGCGGAATCTATTTATGGAAACCTTGTAGTTGCAGGAGGTTGAAGAAGAATATCAGAATGTGCCAGTCTTAGAAGGTTAATCATTATTACGTTTTGGTCAAAGAACCCATGGGGGGGAGATTATTGTGACTTTGACAGGCGAGGGGTGAAAGAACTCGGTCCTGGGATTAAAGATTCCAGAGTATTCTGGCCAACTACATGGTGCAGCCTTGACTAAGCAGAAATTAAAGGTTGTGAGGGAGGAGTTGAATGTAGGGCGAAGTAAAGCAAGACGAGTGGAAGAGGTTAATTCAAAGTGGTTGGATGATCGGGTGTCAGACTTTGCTTCCAAAGGCCTCATGGTAATGATAAGGTTAAATAAGATCAATGTTAATGCACGCCATGATCAAGACGAGGATTATACGATAAGTTTTAACACTGAGGCGCGAAGGTTACTTTGGATCGTCGTCCGCTAGGCGACACTGAATCTGACTCCATTCAGTGCGGTTTAAACATTGCGAGTTTTGCATGCAATCGATCAACGACCTGTCTGTGGATTTGAATTGAATCACCGATGACGTCAGACGTCGCTTAGTGGACAAATTTTGTCCGTCCGTCCGTCAGTCCATCGATTGGAGCCTTTTAACGCCCGTTGTGGGACATCCAGGGCTATAGCAGTCGGTCCTGTCATCTGTGACTGTGTATCCGTCTGCCTGTATTTGTGTTTGGATTTGAGGCAGAACTAAATAATCAAATAACTAATTAAGTGGCCAAGAAAGTTCAAAACCATCACTATTCACCAAGATGTCAAACGCGATCGATTTTGACTCGAAATCATATTCAAGCTAAAAATTCCATTAATGCTGATAACATTTCATTCCAATGATTAGCCCAGAAAAATTGAGCCTTCGTCTGTCCGTTACATCTGCTCTTTAGTTATCTTTACTGTGTGTCTGTGTGTCTGTGTGTCTGTTTCTCTATTGCTAAGGACTATGATGGAATGTTTTTATCTATTTCTGTGATTTTATTTCACATTAAAATTGACAATTAAGTTTTTATCTGCAGTGATCTGGATCAAGAAAGTAATAGTCGGAGAATTTTCTGATTAGGAGGTCTCTGTGAAATAAAAGCTTTAACTCGCAGAAGTTTACCCGTAACATTTATTCTAAAGCCCAATATCAAGTCAGAGCAATGCAAAATGTTTCGCTGTGGAGTACCTACAGAAAATGCGTTGTTAGCAGAAAGATTTGGATATACCATTTACATGGCATCTTAAAAGTACTTTGATATGCAATGAAAATGCTAAATAATCTGGACTTTGAAATTGGACGCAGAGCTTGAGATATTTATGATGGTTAAAAATCTTTACTTGTTATATTATAATGTACTGTAATTTAAAGTTTTTAGTGCCATCTAAGTACCTCTTGAAGAGCCACATTCCCAGCATAACCAGACAACTTTAACTTTAAGTAAACATGGTGGCTTTGGTTCTGTCTGAAGACAGCTTTGTAGGAATTTAAATAAACTGTGATTGATATTGAAAATGTATGTATGGCAATGAAAATAAATTTGAAATTATAAATTAAGAAATTGTTTTATTTTCGCCGACTGAATAGGTCTTGGTGGCTCTTGAGACGATACGATCCTTAGGTTCTGTGAGCAAGTTCGCCCTTCAGGGGATTCGTCCTTATGCATTGGGTGGCGTTCTACGGAAACACCTTTCAAACAGCTTCTTCTATATCTAAAATAGAGGAACTATAGTTGCGGCTTGCAGTCTCTGAATGAACAGCGAATTACTTGAGGGAATGGATGAGGAGAACAAGGCAGCCAACTGGCCTGACAAGCCACATTGGTTAAAGAGTAGGTATGTAAAGGCGCCTCTGTGAGTGATGATGCCGGTTCGCATACAGATCATGGCTATATTTCAGAGAGTTTAATCTCTGGTTAGCACGGTCCGTACACGAGGACCTTAAGCGTGGTGTGGCGCCCATTCAAAAGGGCAGCGGTGATGGAGTATCTCACCCGATCAATTCATTGAAAATGAGCAGGGTCGAGGCCATACGGTCGCAATAGAAAACCGTGCACATATACATTTGCAAATACTCGGTCATTTTAATGCAGGCAGTTCTGGACGAATTAATGTCGACTCTTAGTGCTGAAGCCAGTCTACTGAGGCGGACTAGCCACAAGGCTAAAAGTAGGATGATTAAAGAACAATAAATTTTATTTAAATATTACACGAATTATATAATAGTTTTATATTTAAGTTGTTTGGTTCGTTTTAGTTTACTTCTAATATTATAATAATTTATAATTTAATTCAATTTAATAACAGGTGTGTGTAAAACGAGGGTGACGTTACAGAAGCTTACTCCACCGGTCCCGTTCGAAAAACAAGTCTGTCTAATTGCTGGTAAAAGATAGACGGGTAGGTGCGCTTTTGAGACACAGCCCTATGAATCCTTGTCTGGTTCCGAGGCTGATTTAGCTTATCTGGGGGCTTGTGTCTACTCTGTTGTCTTTCGAAGCCGAATTTATTAACCGTGTTGGTCGAGAACTGCCAACAAAGAACTTCGGTACGTCAACATACTCCGTAAGTTGTGGTGCATGACAAATGTATGTGTGAGGCTGGAAGTTCTACATGTGGAAATGGGACGGTGTCTAAGATTAATGACTGCAGTTGCAGAGTTAAGAGATGCAGAATGGTGGTGAATAGAAAAGACGCAGTCAAGAAGACACACAAAAAGAGAATCCTATTGCCGCTAAAGGAACGAACCCTGTTCTTTGAAAAGCCATCCTTAGGACGTCACCCATTCGACGAACGCGGAAGAGGCAGAGTCGGATCCCGAAACAGAGCTTTACAATGTTGCCTCTCTTAAGGACTCAACCGACCCTGAATACACCTAGTAAAGAACGGACACTGTGGGTAGAGATGGAACGACCACTTTGCGTCGAAAGTAGAATGGGCAGTGATATGGATGGCTCCAGGCTGAGTTGGATTCACCCTATTCTAAAGAGCTACTTAAACGCTAAGCGCAGGGAACCAGCTTATTCACGAGGGCTGCGTCAAGTCCGCGGGCTGTTCAAAGCTGCCATGTCAAACAACAAGTCTGGTTGCCAGAAGACCAGAAAGAAATTTTTCGACGGCCCCAAAACATTAAAGTCTTGGTTGGTTCTCTGCGACATAAACTACTTCACTATTAAAATAAAGGTAGCATTTTCACTGAGACAAATAGGGAGTCAGCCAAGCAATAAGCAGAAGTTCCTTTGGAAGTATGAACATAGCCAATTCTTTATAACAATATATCTATGAACTAATTTGCTCTGTGTGTGTGACACTCTGCCAAGGTTGGTTGTGTGTTCTTTTTGTAACCGAGAAGACGGGTCCAAACCTCCACGGAATCGACTGCTTTGCAAAGATCTTGAAATTTTGGCAATGCATTCAATCCAGACATGATAACATATAATCTAAGCTAAGCTCAGAACTAGTATATAGCTTTAGCCCGGTGTCGAAAATTATTCTCTTCTCTATGGCTAACATCATTTCTACCCAATGACATGAGAATAATTTTTTACATCGGCTAATTGTCTATAAGGTTCGACATTTCAGTCAACCTCAGCATCTTTGTCTTATGCCGACTCCAAGACTCACTCTGACTGTACCGAGGACAAGGACAGCTCTTGATGGGAGTGCCTTTTCCGTTGCTGACGCCAGATTCTTCCGACAAACTGACTGCAGAGTTAGTGTTGGCCTTCAGAAGTTAACTAAAAAACTCGTTTTTTCTGGACTAATTTCCTCTTTAGACTGTTTTTGTTGTTTCTTGGATTTCTGTCTTAGCTTTTGACTGGACTTGCTCTGAAATTCGGTATGCACACCGACTTCTCAGTTCATCTTTCCAGTTTCAGTTCACCGATGACTTAGTCCAGCGACCCTCGGCTGATGCCTTTTAAGCATTATTAGAGTGACTGAAATGTAGAATCCTACAGGTAATTAGCCCGCTGTTGAAAATAATTCTTTTCAATGGTAGCCAAGAAGTGCTTTTAGCACTAGAGATATTATATGCTGACGCTTAGGGATTTGTACATACATTGTATGCATATACGCATGTATGTTATACGTATGTGTGAATATATATCACTATGGCACCTATTAACAACCTCTCGAACGCGTGTCTCGCTAGCTAATGATGCTTAGGATCGTGAAGAACAACCACAATTCATCCCACGCAGCATATGATGCTTAAATCACCAATGGCGAATTCTCTCCCTCTATTACTTTCCCGCTCTCTCTCTCTCTCTCTCTCTCTCTCTCTCTCTCTCTCTCTCTCTCTCTCTCCTTCTTTCTCTCTCACACGTGCACATGTAGAGCTCAAAATGGGAGTCAAAAACTTGACACGATATTCAATGTTCCAGGTTCATGTTACGCTGATGACGAAGAATGACGTACGTCATTTGACTCACTAACCGACATTCTTCTGAGAACCGATGGTAGATGACGATGCCTTTGGAGATGATCCCTCCAGGCGCCGCAACTGAGGAGCACCAGGGCCGGTTGTTCATCAAACGATGAAGACCACTGCACGCGTACTGGATAATCGATGACATTTTGCAGACTCCGACTCGCCGCTGCATCACCGAATCCACGGTTTCCCAATAGCAGAAACGCATAAGTGTAAGTCTAAGTTGGACATTGTGCAAACGGAAATGGTCGCCTCTCTACAGGTAAACCCATTTAGAATGGCGGTCGGTCTTTGATGATGCAAATTGTCTTAATATGTACTGAATACAATCAATGTAATTTTTAACGGTTTGTGAGAAAACATTTCCTAGCCCTATGTAGAAGAATGGGTTTATGACAGGACAAACTTTAGGAGTCAACAAGACATCTCTTAAGGACTTCACGGACCAAGTCAGTATTGCATTTTCATCGAAACTTAATACCGCTGTATATCGTGTACTGGCTCCGTGTATAGACCTACCTGACCAATGTTTTGAATAAAAGAAATTACTGTTTTCTATTGATTTCTTGTTTATTTTTCATTTTTATCAATACATATAACTTTTGAATAAAGTTGGCTCTTACATGATTTACGTTTCTGTGTATTTGCACTTACACCTGTAATAGACATAAACAAGACGATTTTGTATGAGAAAGACAGACAGCCACACAGACGACGAGATGGACAGACAGACAATGCTAGTGCATTACTTTGAAAACCCAACATACTACAGACTTATAAAAAGCCGACTGACAGACGGAGAGAAATAAAGAACGACAGATAGGCAGACAGACAGGCAGATAATTGATTGACAGATAAGATAGATAGATAGTGTGAGCGTGATTTTACCGATGAAGATTCAGCATGTTTTAAGCGCGTTTGTATTGAACGTTTCCATGACGTCATGCCGATGAGTCATCAGGTTGTTTACTCGTGTATGATAGGCTGGCAGAGCCCTACGAGGAGGGCTGACATCAGCAATGATTCTAGCTGACTCGTAATTTATTACGTGAGCGCTCGCTCGAGAAAACGGCTAACATACGCTAGGGTGAGCAAGCGAGTTTTTTGAAAACCCACAATTGTGCAGTAGTGGAAGGTTTGTCTGCGCTTGTCTGCTGACTTGGCGGGAAACAGCCTAAATAAAGCGACTGTGGATGCGCTGTTTAAAAAGCGAGAAGAAGATTTGTGCCCTATACTCAGTTGATAGTTTGAGTTTAAAATGTCGTTGATAGATTCGTGTTTTTAGAGACCATATATCGATGTCAACGAAGTACTGTTGTGATAGAACTTTCGTTTCTTTAAAATACATCACAAAATCGCTGACTGTTTGTCTTCTCTGCGGTTAGAGTCACGCTATAAATCGGGCGAGTCGATGGTTCGAAGCCCGATAGACACTTCGAGAGACTCTCGACAGAAACAAAGAAAGAAATATAGAAAGAAAGATGGATGGATAAAAAGATAAATCGATTCATCGATATATAGATGGACAGGTAGATAGACAGACGGACGGACGGACAGACAGACGGACAGACAGAGAATGAAGCAGAATGTTTTACTGTGCAACTTCAACAGCAGCGAATCCTTGTAAAATAGGCAATCGATGCAATATGGCGTTATTCTTTCGCCAGACCATCCATAAGCTCTAGACCAACAAGGGATCACCTCTAGCTATCACTTCTACTGCATTGATGACAACAGCTCCATATAAGCAGCAGCTTTAGCACAACGAGCACGAGAAGAAGAAGAAGAAAAAGAAGAAGAAGAAGAAGAAGAAGAAGAAGAAGAAGAAGAAGAAGAAAAAGAAGTATTAGTAATAATAATAATAATAATAATAGTAGTAGTAGTAAAAGAAGAAGAAGAAAAAAGTAGTAGTAGTAGTAGCAGTAGTAGTAGTAGTAGAAGAAGAAGAAGAAGAAGAAGAAGAAGAAGATGATGATGATGATGATGATGATGATGAAAAAGAAGAAAAAGAAAAGAAGAAAAGAAAAAAGAAAAACAAGAACAGACGAATGTTCACGCATGCAGAATATTCGACGCGCACACGCACCCACATTAGTGCTTTGATAACAGTTAGTGTATATTTATTAATTCATTAATGGGGTAAACTTTGTGGATTTAGGACAATCTCCAATTCAGAACAGCAAAGATGAAGATACATTCGGTAATGTATTCGAATGACATTTAGAATACATAAACTAAAAAGTTTCAACAAATGCTAACCGTGCTAACAGTTGTTCTGCTGCTTTATATCTGACGCTGCTCCATGAATCCACGAGTTCTGAATTAACTCGGAAATACTATTCACAGCAGAATTTATATAACGCCACGCTTCATTATAAACACTGTGAGAAGAAAAGCAGACAAATTCTAGGACATAAATCGCAGCTACATTACGCAACACTTCTCTGTTGACATAAATCAGCGAAACTAGATTAATAAGAGACTTCAAGTGTCCTTTCTGGGCCTATGATGCAAGTACAAAGAGTGTAGTACATTGTACATGGCTGATGTACTGTCCTCGCCTGCGTTGCTTAAATTCGACCGTACAAGCAATGTGCACATACACAATACAGAACGATGTTTCTATTTAAATGCATGTGCTTATATATACCGATAATTATACATGTGCATTAACATATGCATATTTGTCATGGAGTATATACTGTTGCAATAGTTACATACTCAGATGTAAGCACGTAGTCTTGTATAAAGCGGTATATACAGTAACCATTTTAAATAAAAATCAGTATAAATCACCAACGCACGTTTTAACAACTCGAATAAGACAAGAAACAAATCGAAAAGAAAGGAACGACTAACAATCGAAAGGCAAAATTAATGCACACATCTACACTGATCCCTACGTAACACAATGATTAGTAACTAAAAATATTAAGACAGGAAGTTGGGCTGCCTCTGTCTGTCTGTCTGTCTGTATGTATGTCTGTTTGTCTGTCTGTTTGTATGTATGTCTGTCTGTCTCTCTGTCTGTATGTCTGTCTGTTTGTCTGTCTGTTTGTCTGTATGTCTGTATGTATGTCTGTCTGTCTGTCCAGTGTTGCTGCATCCAAACAAGCATGCTAATATCAGCCTATATTTGTAGAGGATTCTGAGAAGCTCTAAAAAGCGCCAGAGAAATTCGTGGTTAACGTGCATATCTATATATAGACCTAAATGTAATGATAGGTCTATACGTCTTCGCATAGATTCATGCGCGACTCAACTCATACATGTATATCAGATAAGTCCCACATGAAAACCGGATACTGACAATAAACAGAGGTAAAATGTTACTGCCCCATAATATTCTAATAGTCAGAATATGACCTACATGTGCACGCACGGTCTACTCGTCGCTCAGACGGCATGCGACTACCGGCGAGGGGATCATTTATTGTATCATCAAAGAACGGACGAACAAACGATCCCAATTGATGGTGCGTAACGCAGTCGTATACGCATTCGCTCGAATCTTCTTCATTCAGATGATAAAGTAGCAGCTGCGCTGGAAAACATGAGACAACCTGTAAAAAGGCGATCTCCCTTATGCTTTCCTCAATCTGTCTGCTCCGGTTACATTTTTATATATCTCTCTCTGTCTCTTTCTCTCTTTCTGTCTATCTTTCAATACATAATGACAAGATTTTTATAGAGCCCATATTTATAACCTATGCAGAGGTTAATTCACAGGCATAACTTCCGGAAGGATATACACGCAAACCTCTACTGTTTTGGCGTAGAAGATACCATGTTCTTCATTTGTACCATTCTCTCTGTCTGTGTCTCTCTCTGTCTCTCTGTCTGTCTCTCTGTCTCTCTCTCTCTCTATCTATCTTCCAGTCTGTCTCTCACGCTCTGTAAGCAGAGTGTAGGTCTGTACATATATACACGCAGGTATATTTCAAAGTGAACTAGACTACATAGGTTTGATGTTGCAAATAAGTAAGTTTATGGCTTATGGACATTTTATAACGCCTTCTAAGAAGAAAATCTACAAATTCACACTGTATAGCATTCTTACATAATATAATAAGTCTATAAATATACAAACGGAAATACTGCATGGATGCTAGTTTTATGCCGAAGTGTCTTTCGTATAGAAGCCAGAATACGACAACATGCACGTGTTCATGCGTCAGCAAATATGAACATCGAAAACATATTTTATGACAAGCAGCTGCCGAAAAACGTATAGCATAAACATTACTGGTAAAGTAGGCCTAATTAAGAAATAGCTGTATGAATTAATTCCGAAAGTATTTCGAGAATTATGTTTGAGCGATGCTCTGTAAGTGTTAAATCATCGCTACAGGTTTGTGTCTTTGTGAAGGTGCTTGGGAAAGCAAATGCTTTGAAAAGCCATTGACTGTATAGATGTTTAATTAAAAGAATGAAGTCTTCTTCTCTTTCATCGAAGAATACAGACATAGGCAAAGCTGTCTTCATTAAAGGCCCAAGAGTTTCGATAAGCAGAGAAACATCGCAGTCAGATGGTACAGTTATATAGTTTCCTGTTGAAGTCTTGTACATTATACACCGGCGCGATAGAAGTTATTAATTAACTAACACTATATATATATCATGCACATGTACATAAGCATAACATATAAGCTTATTTTATATTTACATTTTTTTAATAAAATTCTGCTAAAGGACTTGTGCTATATTAGTATATAATATGGTATTGTATTATATAAATCTGTTATAAATAGATACGGATGTTTATATATATATGTATATATACATACACCTAATCAGCCACGGTCGAGATTTATATACTTAGAAACTCTTGTTGGTGTGCAACTGGAGAATTTCAGCGAACTCCATCCGAGAAGTGAGATATATTCTTTCTCTGCTTCCTCGTCCGTTTCTTCACCTCCTCATCCTGCTGATCGTCGTCACCTTCAGCATTAGCGGCTGCAGCTGCGGCTAAGGAATCCCAGGTTAGCAGACGGAGTTGGTCGTGAGGATGGTCGTGCTTCGCTTTCTGCGTCCTCCTCTCATCGCTCCTCCTCCTCCTCCTCCTCCTCCTCCGGCTGCCAATCCCCTTCCACCGGCGATGCTGCACTGCAGGGTCGATCTTGTTGAGACCCTTGCATGACACGACCCGAGGTCGCAAGACCCCTTTCCACCGGGGTTCTGGTGCACCATTGATAGGTTGGTTCCGAGGCCGACGCCGCCTCCTCCTCCGGCGCTACCCCCTCTGGCCACACCGCCTGCCAGACCGAGGTCATCGCGCCTGGAGCTGGTGCAGCAGCAGCAACAGCAGAACATGTATCGGTTGTAGTACCGTCGGAACTGCTTGCTGAGGAAGTAGAGCGCCAAAGGATTGACACAGGAGTTGGTGAAGGCGAGGCAGTAGCCGATGATCTTGAAGACGTGCCAGAACATGTTGTAGAAACCCGGGTCGTAGTAGAACCAGAGGAAGTAGATGTGACGCGGAAGCCAGCAGATGACGAAGACGATGACGAACGACAGGACCAATCGAGCGACCTTCTTACGAGCCTCGATCTGCGAATTACAAGACAAGACAAGTTGCTCACATCGGATGCAACCGTCGAATGGTGTGGCATCGGGGGGAGGGGTGGCGAGATATGCTGTGATGGGATAGCTTGTGGGGTGATTGTGTGGCGGGTTGAAGTATGATTGGGTGATCGGAGGTGTGGGGTGAGATGGATGAGTGGAAGTTGGGCTATGATTGGGCGGGCGGGGTTGGAGTCTGTTTGGGTGGGTGACTTTGTCGCTGGTGGGTGGGAGTTGGAGTGTGATTTGGTGAGCGCGGCTTGGATGCAGCTGAATAAAACGTGATAGAGTGAGATGTTTGTATGTATATATGTGTGATATTATGCCATTGGTTCAAGTGTTTTGCGATGTAATGTGATTTGCAGTTGGGAGTAACGTTTCTGGGGTTATCGAATATAAAATCAGGACATTTCTGATTTTAAGATTTGGCAAAATGCGGCAAAGTAAGATAAAGTAAGAATAGAAAAGGTTGGGTAAGGTAATGTAAACTAAGGTAATGTAGGGTAAAGTAATCGTAGGTAGTAGGGGAGTATATTAAATAGGGTAAAGTTAGTGGGACAATTATTGATTTACTACGGACAACTATGAATGGCTTGGGCAACAAAAGAGTAAGTGACAAAAGATCAAATGACAAAGGAGTATGCTGGGCAGAAGAGTGGGGGTGATAAAAGAGCATGAGAACAAAACAGCAGGTAATGCAGAAATTACCAAATTGCAATTTAAAAAAAAAATAAAATATGTTTGTTACTGCAATTAAATTTATTCAGCCATAGTATTCCCAAGGAAAACATTCAGTAGAAACGTCTTCGATGAACAATGCTTTCAGAGTAATCAATGACAAGCTTCATAAGCTGAGAGCCCACTCCTTCCTGCTTTTTTGACATCTCACTGTGTGCCCAAAAACTTGTACATATTGCTTATTGAAGCCCTTCTTTATTCTGGAGAGTCTTCAGATATCTGAACATTGACGAACAATGGCTATCTACTTTAGTATGAAATCCCCGATGCCACCTTCAAAATAATTATTTTTTCTTGATATCCCTTCTGATGTCCCTTCGAGTACCGTCTACATAGCTGGAGGGAAACGTTACCGTCCTTATCTGTGGTTTACCCGACCAACGCATATGTCTTCAAAACAGTTGAGAAACATGCAAGTTTATTCGATTTAGCTTCAAACTTCAGCTGTTGAAATGCTTCATAGACTTCAGGTATGAACTAGAAATCCAGGACACAGAATGACTTTGTGATGAGATTGACAACGTCATTGTCAGTAAATGCAGACGTCAAATCATTGGCCTGATCATTTCTTCAGAGTGATTGAGTTAAATTGAAGATGAAACCTTGAATTTCGACGTTGAGCTGCCCCTGTAAAAGCTGCTCTTGTTAATGACTCAATATCAGCAATGCATATTTCTGGGAGCAGACTGCTACGAAAGTTATTCAAGATGCGAAGCAGTCGCTGCTGTGTGGACTGCAACTTATCACTTAAAAGAGCATAAGCACAAGGATAGACGTTTGACCCTCGTATGGTGTAAATCTTAAATACCTGCACAAAAAAGGAGGAATGACTTTAGATTTTGCACAGCATATCCAACGCTCTCAGGTGGCTAAGAGATCCATTATGGAATTATTTGCATGAATACATATATCCGATGACATTGCGTGAATTGTCCTGAAGAAGAAAACGCACTGCTCTTCCAAAGTTTACCGCAGTTTCGTATTCTGATGGAACCTTAAAACCTTCGAGTGACGTGGATGCTGGCAGAACACCGTCAGCGCGATTACATGCTCGTTGAATTCAAGGAGTCATAGGAGATATCTCTGGAACACCAGCAAGTGCTTCTTGAGTCAGAGATGCCACTGGCGAACTAATTATGCGTCTAGCAGGCGTATTGCTTATGCATCCTTCGTGAAGGATTTTCTAAAGTTGAACTTTCACCTGTTCAGTCGCAGGATCTGTAGCATGTTTGTGAGCGCTGTGTTCTGCAGAATCAGTGTTCGGGTCATCATAATTTAATGGAGTTGAAAAGCTGCTCTTCCAGTCATGCCCGTCGCATCTCCAGTTGAGCGTTGTCATGTTTCTGCCAATCAAGCGATAAGAAAAACCTCGGAAATTATGTTTTTTCCTCTGTTTGACTTGTAAAATTCCATAGGTACTGACTAATTTTGTCAGCTGCAAATAACAGAAACAACAAGGCCATGTTAGATACCTTATTTTTAATAGCAATATTATGTTTCGGTCTATTATAAAAACTTCTGACAGCGAGAAAGAAAAAATACAGTCAGAAAAATACAGTATAAAAACAAAAATCTAGATATAAAGACAATATGCACAGTAACATGGAGTGCATTGTTTGAATTTATAAAAAAGTGAGAACAAGTTAGTGAGAAATTTAAAAAGATAGACATCCAAAACAGTCTCTATAATTACCTACAGTTCACACTGTGGTGCAAACGTCTGTAAAGACTACAACCAAATAAGTTCAATAATTAAAGTTACTTATTCTTTATTTTAAGATTAACAATAAAGTCAGAAGAGTTTAAAACAGAAATTCTCAATGTTTAAGTGTTTACCTGGACTCGCTGCCTCGCTGCCTCTGAAATGACCGCTTTTGTTCCTGCACTTTTAGTGATCTTATATCGCATGCTCTTTTGACATAATGCACTTTAGCTGGCATGCTAAAAACCACATGCTTTACTGTCACATGCTCTTGTGTCACGTGCTGTTGTGTCAAGCTAACATAGGAGTGAGCAAATAGCGACTACTACTGTTATCGAATAGACACTCGAGGATATGATATGCAAACATGGATACACATTATGATATATGAATGAGTAGTTGTCACCTGAATAAGGTTACAACGCGTGAGGTTATCGCATTTTCACTCTAAAGGCGCCCCCAAGTGGGTTTCATCACGAGGCGGGCAGTCTTTCGGCGCAAACTTAGACACAGTCAGAACAATCCTACCACACACAAATTTCTCATTGCTTGGTCAATGAATCTGCTTCATAGGACGTAATGGGTTTCAAGGCACGGAAATAGCAATGGTAGGCCGAGGTTCATATTTGGGGTAGGCTTCCGCTGCAGGTAAAACTATCAGCTTACGTTAGTCTGCAGATTCCTAAATAACAGAGCGCTGTGTCTGTCACATCGATTAGAAAAATCGTACCAAATATTTCACTGTGTACGGCATTCAGTTAGAAAACATTTACAACATTCAGTGTTAAGACGAGAAATATCAGTGTCAGGTCATGTTTAAGCGTGAATGCATTTTCTGCACAGAATCGGATCTCTGTTGAGGCAACGTGTGCCGGTAAGCAAACACGAGAGTCCACTGCTAAATTGTGTAAATCAACGACAATGTTTACGGATAAGAGAAGGATCGGATATAATCGGTCATAGAAAAACACGCAGTCTGAAAATTAAGCAAGAGATCAATCGTCTGCTTCTTCTTCTTCATCTTCTTCTTCTTTATCTTCTTCGTCTTCTTTTTCTTTTTTCCTTCTTTTCTTCTTCTTAATGCTACTGCTGCTTCTGCGTTTGATTTCCTATCCTATATCGATCTCTCCTGCGATAAATACGGTTTGAAGTCGGCTTTTCTGACCGGTGCACCAACTAAGACGGGTACTCGTTCAGTCGCACGAATTATCGACGGCCTTGATAAAGTGCACATCTAAGAAGTAGACAAAGTGGTCAGACGGCGATGCCAGAACGGGAATGATGGGTAATGGATGGGGCAGCATTGGTTTCACAAGCGACAGTTCTGCTATCAGAATTTAAGGGCTTTGCTCTGTGAACTGCACAGAAAAGAAGAAGAAACAAGCTTCTGTAGACTGAGTTTTGTATCGAATCGATATAACAAGTCTTGCTATCCTCAACATACTGCTTAATAAATCCATAATGCCTTCTAATACACTATCTGTCAATCTTTTCTACTCCATGTATTTGCAGTGACTGATTTCTATTCTTTTCCCTTCTCATATCTATCAATTCTGAATCACACTCAATCAACCGTTTGGAAAACAGTACACAGTGAAGCAGTAAAAGCAAATGGCAAAGAGTGAGGAGGGAAAGGAGAGAGAGAGAGTGTGTGTGTATGTGAAAGAGAGAGACACGCAGAAAGAGAGAGAAAGAGAGAGGAGAGACAGGAAAGACAGGAAAGAAAGAGTGAAGAGAAAGAGAAACAGGAGATACAGTAGAGAGGACAGAGAGAAAGAGGAGAGAAAAGAGAAAAAGATAGAGTAGACAGAATAGAGAAAGAAAAGATAGAAGACAGAAAGAAAGAGAGAAGAAGTAGAGGACAGATAAGAGAAAGAGAGAGAAAGAGGAGAAAGCGGAGAGAAAGGAAAGATAGAGGAGAGAGAGGGGAGAGAGAGAGTAGATACAGGAAAGAGGAGAGAGAAAAAAAAGGAGAGAAGAGAGCAAAAGAAGGAGAAGCGAGAAAGAAGAGGAGAGTAGAGAAAGAAGATGAAAAATCGAGAGAGTGCAATAGAGACAATTAGAAGTGAAGAGAGAGAGGAGAGAATGCAGAACAGAGGAAAGACAATGGAGAGGGAGATGTTAGAGTCCATACAGTGTAATCTTTTTCCATTTGAGGATTCCTTAGATAAAGGATTTTTTAAGTTTATTTCTGAATATGATACATTATTTTCTCAAGAAGATTTCTCGACATTATTTGAATTTCTAAAAACCGCTGTAACTGCCAGCCATAAAGTTGCACCGTGGCGTTTGCGCAAGAAGTCGTAAATGTTAGAGACAGACAGACAAACAGACAGACGGACGGACGGACGGACACGTATCGAGGCCAAATAGCAGCGAACCTGCATAAATAAGACGTAATTCGTTTTTTATTTGCTTTTGAATTTTATTTAGGCCATTTATTTAATTATTTTTGTGTGCATCTGTTTGCGACATCAATAGGTTATATGTTTACGTAATCGATCATCGAAAGTGCAGCGCGCTTTTATTGGACCATAATGTATAATTTTTTGCTGCTGGGTACATTGATTGCTGGGAATTTCTTCTGTGAGAACGAAAAACTGGTGGGAGAGAACGATACTGGAGAGGATGACGCGGAGGAAGGAGAAGAGGACGAGGAAGACAAGAAGCAGAAGGAGGAAAAACCAGAATGGCGCTTGCTCTCGGAGAACTGAATACAAAGTATTCGCCAAAATCACGCCGATGGGGCACAAAATTATCGCCTTGGGAGTTCAGTTCCATGAACAGAACAAACTGGACAAGTAGTGGACACAGTGGAGAAGTATTGGACACACTGGACAAGTAGTGGACACGCTAAGCAATTAGTGAAATACTACGCAAGACGTGGACACACGGTTAAATAGTGGACAATGGACAAATACCAAACACAATGGACAAAGTATAGGACATGCTGGAAATGAGCACTGGACACCTTAGATATGTTATCGTGATCAGAAATTTGTATAGCGCCACTTTAGGAGAAAGTAATTAGATGCTTTCTCTGCGCTAGTCTAAAACTTTTTAATTATTAGCAAATGTTCATCAATAAGCAAACAATGCTCATTTAACTACAAAAGCCACTATGGGAGGCTCTCGCACACACGTAGAACCCAACCAATGAATTTCAACCCAAAGTAATAATTGACACCATGTTTAGAATTCTAAGACGCGGCATCCAGATATCTCTTGAAGCAGAAGATCCATGCAGGGCAGGCATTCGTCGACGGCCGACCAGTTGGATGTAAAACCTCTCTGTGATTGACGGACGACACAACACCAGACTTTCCTTGCCCTTCCTTCGCCGAATCCGAGATTTCCTGGTTGCAGACAGCACAAGTAGGTGCTTGCTACTTTCGGGTGAGAACCAGTCCTTTCTTTACAATTGCAATAGTCAGACTGTCGATCACACAACGGTCGCACGCCACAAATACTGACAAAACACGAGAAATTCTTCACAAAAACAAAAAGTCTTCCGCATACAAACTCAGACGCAGTATTCACAGGACTAGAGGCAGTAGACGCAGAACGGAAAGCACATTGGAATCGCCCCTGACCAGTATCATTTATCCGATGGAAAGGTTCTATTGTAATTGTAATTGTAATCTGACGTTTGTAAAGAGCCACTTCAAGAATATACTCATCAGAGGCGCTCCCGACCCGAACCAGTGAGACCACTGTCAAATAATACAGACTTCAGGCGCTTGCGAAACTGCGGGAGAGACGAACTGAGGAATTCAAGCCGGAGCTCTCGGGAAAGGCGATTTCAGCTATTAGGTCCAACACAGGCAAAGCTTCTAGACTGCGCTGTAGCAGTGCGCCTACGAGGGACAGTCAGAAGTCCAAGAGAGGCCGACCGGAGAGGCTACGGCCTGGAACCAAGTAGACCGAAATGCAGAAGTCCCTAAGATATGATGGAGCAGAGCCAACGAGACAATTGCGCATAAGCGTTAGGATCTTGAACTGGATACGCTGCTGAATGGGAAACCAGTGCAGAGTGTCCCCCATAAATGATAACGATGGAATGAAAGGATAGTCGAATTATGAGGAATGCGTCCGCCTCCAAGACAGAACCACCGTCAATTCCATCCAAGAGCTCGATCAACGTGGGATAACTTCGAGGAGAACAGGGAGGATGACCTCAAGGAAACTGGCGAGTTCATAGCCGATGACGTCATCCAGACCATCTCGGTTACTATCTCTTGAGCATATCGACCGCAATCTCAACCCATAGAAAAGCATCAGCAATATCATTCTGCTGCTTTTCTTCCGAAGCAGCTGCCTCTGCATCTGACCAGGTGCTATGCTATATCCCCTAAGAGGCTTATAAGACACCAACCATCAAGACTGCAGTACTGTGGATCAAGCATTCACCGCTAAATGACGGATATGATCTTTCAGCATTTGCAATAATTTCAGTTGCCAGTTGCAATACATTTAAGCATTCATTTGAGTGCGAGGAAGATGTAGGATACATTAATATAGGACGTGCATTAGTGACAGACTATATGCATGCATGTGTTTCGAATCTGGCCCAAATAACGAACAGCAAGCAATAATGCTACTGAAACGTGTGCTGAAAATTCAGCTGAATTCAACTGATATATATATATATATATATATATATATATATATATATATATATATATATATATATATATATATATATATATATATATATATATATATATATATATATATATATATATATATATATATATATATATATATATATATATGAATGTACATAGGTATTAACATAAACTCTTCACTTTAAGCTGTATAACTTCATAACTGTGACACAACCCGAACTGCAATTATGACTAAACACTTAGCACACAGCACAATCCTTCACTTATTACTACAAGGCGCGAATAATGAATCCTGATTAGAAATTCAAAGTTTAATAGCTCCTTCAGAACAGTATGTACGCATGTACGCATGAATGTGTATATGTTTCTATGCATTCTGTGTTATGGAATAATATACCAACTTTAGGTTAGAATGGTTTCTTATTAAAGTTTTTATCAGTGTATCATGACTCACATAGATCAACAAGATATCGACCTCTGGCGGCGACAAAACCAGTAGAAACCTCTAGAAGGGTAAACAAAACGTCCCCGAACAGACGGTGATAAAAACCGGCTTAGAAGAACCGAAATAGCTGTGAAGAACGAAACATGTCATCCATGCAGAGAGGCTAAACACAACTAGTTACGAAAGACAGGCAAGAGCACGGCCACGCAGAACCAAACCAAAATCCAGTCTGAGCTAAAATTAAACACAATACCGTTTATAAGGTCGGCTTTCCCGCCATAATGTACAGAAGGCGTCCAACGTACAACAACTAAACCTACTCGGCCCTGTCCTATACGCCGATTGTAACAATATATTTATGTATGTATGAATGCATGTATGCATACACACACGTAGGTATGTATATATGTATGTATGTATGTATGTAGGTAGGTAGGTATGTATGTAGCCTATGTGTTTTATCGATTGTGAATTTTGACTCTCGTCCTGTCTAGATAACCAAGACAGATACAGTTAAGCCGACAAATCCAATGCGCAATGCATTCGTTATCTCTGGTCGGTCTTTGTAAGTTTCGTAAGGAAGAAAATTGCTACTGGAAATTCTCGATCGATATTCACATAAAACAGACCATAACGCATTTTTATGCATCCATGGAATTTGTAAACCCCACATTCGAGTCGAAATAATTTCTTTGCAATAAAGCGAAAGATATTCTTTCGAGTGACTGGCTCAGTTGATCCTCGTCGTAAGGCAATCATTCGGCGGTTAAAATTATTAAACAGGAACCGGATCTGAGTCGCAATTAGCCGTATTTTGTGTCACTGTAATTGCCTGTGTTTTCCAAGGAAGCGTCAGCCGACGACGGGAATCGCAGTTTCTGCGGCTAAGAGTCGTTTGATCTATGTGACGATTCGGACAGCGATGGCCGACTGTCCACCTAATGCGATTGAAGTGGATGAGTTTGTTGTGGATAATAGTGAATTTAATTGGGCGTAAATAATTCCGTTCTTTGGCCGCTGCTGTTGCTGCTGGTGCTATATCTGATGCTGGTGATGGGGAGATGCTTGTGGGGAGATGCTTGTGGTGAGATGCTTGTGGGGAGATGCTTGTGGAGAGATGCTGTGACATGTCTCGTCGAAACCTCGGCGACGCAAGTCGATTGGAAGGGAACGAAGGCTCGTAATAATTGATCGCCGCTATTTTGCCAAAGCACACATCGCCAATAAAGAAACCGCCTCCTAATGTCTCTCTCTTTGTCTCTCTAAATCTCTCTTTCCGTCGCCTTAGCTATTTCTTTGCTGCTACCAACGCGTGCGTATCTCTGTAGTCACTCCTACTTTATTTGCTCTCTTTCTTTCTTCTCCCTTCTTCGTCTGTCCTTTGTCTGTCTCTGTTCGTGTCTATGTATCTGTCTCTGACACGGACTCCATATAGTCTGTTTTTCTTTGTCGTTCTCTATCTCCGTCTGTGTGTCTGTTTGACTCCCTCCTTTTTTGCTTTGGATGTGGATTGGTCATGAAAATAGCGACCAAGGGGGACGCATTAGATTGAAATGGTGGAATGGTGGTAGGTTAAGAGACCTGCACTTTGCAGATAACACTGCCCTGCTAGATAGCACATTAAAGGCATGAAAAGAATTAACATCCAAAGCTTATGATGAGGAAACAGAGATGGTCTTCAGTATCAATCCGGAAGAACTAAAATTATGATAGGAAAATGGGTTTGAAATAAACAAGATTATATGCAGTGACAAAGAGGTTGAGTAAGTGGATGATTTATGCTACCTTGGTAGCTTAATATTAGCAGACAACAGTTGGGTCATGTAGGTGAAGAGAAGCATAGAAAAGGCAATTGCTGCATTTGGGAGACTCGCAAGGATTTGAAGAACAACGGAAGACCACGATTCGTATATATGAAGCCAATGTAATAAGCACATTACTGTATGGAGCGGAAATCTGGCCAATGACGGTGACGAATAGGAAAATACTGGAGGCAGCACATCATATATGGCTGAGGATACTTTGACACATTTCATGGAGTGAAAAACATCGAGTGAAAGTATAAGAGAAAGGAGAGGAGAAAACAAAGAATGTCACCAGAAAGCAAGACTGAAGTGAATGCGACACGTGGTTCATATGGACAAAGATTGAAGAGACAACAAAGCAATGAACTGGATTCCCGAGTGGAAAGAAGAAGGGAAAGACCAAGGAAGAACTGGCCAGAGACCATCAGAGACGACCTTGGGTGTTTGGAGATTTCGTGTGATGAGGCAAGGAAACTGGCGATGGACAGCGATGAGTGGGGAAGCTTCGTTGCTCGATGTGCAGACCTGCAAAGGAGGGACTAAGTACTAAATAAGTAAGTTATAATACTGCAAAGCTGCAAAATTTTATATCTCGTCATTTTGCAACATGCTATTGTGTTCAACAGAGACTTCCTTTTACAGACAGAAAATGATAAGAAAAACCGCCACATGCGAATCTTTTTAACTGATCGGCAAAAACAGGAACGTAGGCTGAGTTTAAAATTGCCAGTATCTCCTATCGTAATGATCCGAAACAATGGAATTGCTGTTGCAATACATGTGCAATACATAAACGCCGCTTACAAGAGGGAAACCAGTCGTGAATGACGCAAACTTTGCAGACAAAATGATGGAAGACAAACGGTTGCTTCAGCGTCATTGACTAAAGCGTCATGTTTGCGGAAAACAAGGAAACTGTCGGGCGGCTGAGATCTACAATTGTCCAACTGAAGTTACATAGGGTCTCCAAGGTCACAGTACGAAGTCACTTTTAAAATATATTCCCATCATCCAGTGTGTCTGTCAGATCACAGTATTATCAGTTCATGCATGATTGTATGAACAAAGGCCTACATACATAAATGCATCCACATAAAATGCAATACAATACAACCGAATTTTAATAATGCCCCTCTGCAAAGTTCAGAAGTGTTACCCTGAAGCTGGGCAACAGTAAACATACATACACATGCATATATTATTATATACAAACAGACGTCATACAGACATCAAACAGAAGTGCATGTTGAAGCCGGGCAACAGGAAACATGCATACACGCATGCATGCATACATACATCCATACATACATCGACTGCTTTAGGAGACGACTTTAAAAGGTGATGTTCCTTTAAGTGTATCCAAGTGACTGAACGAGTCCATTAAAACCCAGGCTGTAAGGGGCATGAATTAAAATGCTCATATAACACTAATAATATATACATACATATATACACATGCATGTATGCATATACATATATGCATATATACATACATACATTAAGTATGATATAAGATGATATGACAAAATAGTTGATCTTCCAGGGCTAAATGTGCAACGGAGTGGGGTACTTTGATACTGTCGTGTCAAGCATAGGGACTCTACTCACATCCAACGCGGTACAGACTGTGCTGTCTGGCTAAGTCGATGTTTAATGGCGCTGGCTGCACTGAAATAACTGAATGTACCAAATTTACCTGCTGACTTCCGCATAAAAGGCGTTTACGGTTAAGGTCATAATCTCCCCTCCACCTAATTCGTATTTGTTCGCATTTGAGTGACCCAGTTGCTGCGGACTTCCTTAATGGATGACTCTTAATCTCAGTAAATCTCAATTCGCCATCTTTCTTTCCAAAATGAGTGGAAATTTTTCTAACCTAATTGGCCGATGATCGCCAATTCAGGGAAGTCGAGTAAAAGCCGACGCTTTTGAGGCTAATGCAATGTGTCTCGAGAGAGTGAAAAACCTCCGAAGAAGGGACACGTTTCTTAAAGTAGCTATAGTGCAGTCGAACCCAATTCAATGTCTCCTCTCATACATAATTCCAATATATATGTATGTAAATACAAGTCTTTCTGAACTTTATTAATAGTCAAATAGCAGCGCTCTTGCAAGGCATTTGAAGGACATTACATCAAGTGTAGTGATACATACATATTTACACATGCATACAAACATACACACATACACTCTTACATACATACATACATACATACATACATACATACATACATACATACATACATACATACATACATAAATACACGCATGCTTAATACACACTTACATACCTACGTACATTAATATGTATATGTGTATGTTTGCATCCATACAATCTCTCAATTGAGGCCGTTGTTCTCTGCTAGCGGGGCAAACAACTGATGGACAGTTTCACATAACGCACGCGATCCCAATTGTAGTTAGAAGACACTGGATACTTACCGTATTGAAATGGATTCTAACCGATCGCTGGACTGTTTAACACGCGTGCGTAGGATGGTCAATTACTTATTAATGCTTCTGTCTGCAGATGAGTAGGCTACACCAAAGATACCCACAAAAGGACATCGTCATGAGTCGTGCTTAAGTTCCTAGAGCTTGTCATCTGATAAATCACGCGCAGACGCCGGCAAATTCCTGAATAATTAAATGCAGAAGGACGAAGAAAACAATTGCTTATTCCGTGTTTAGTCGTCCAATATACACCGTGTTATATTACAAAAACAATTGCGATTATTAATTTTCATGTTTGTTCGCAAATGTAGAACAATAACAGATTTTAATTGCGTCTTACTGCATAACTGAATTTTAAGACCACAATGAGTATTTGTGTCAACAACGAGAACTCGTGCCTGCGTTTATATGTATACATATGGCTGCATGTATTTAAATATGTGAGACTGTGAGTGTTTATATGTATATATGGCTGCATGTATTTGTATACGTATGCATCAAGATACTTATATGGCGCCTTTAGATATCTCACGAAAGACTAACTGATCAAAACAAGTGCGACATAATGATTGTGTTATTTATATACGCGTGCCTGCATGTATAGTATAGTGTAACGTAACATAATGTAACGTGACAAAAGCGCGCAGGATAAAGGCGCACCGACAAACGCGCGCGACAAAAGCTCGCAACTTTATAATGCTATACCTTTTCTTTAATAAAGGCCAATAACATACCGCCTAACTTGATAGGTAGGCTACTACCATAGACCCGTGCAAGTTAGGCGCAATTAACGTCCAATTAAAGCATTATCGAGAAGACTTTATATAAATTATTTGCATAACAACTACTAATTTTCTATCATGTGTTCTCGCCTTCAAATCTTTGATGTTTTCTCGCCTTTAATTGCTTCAAGATATCTCGCAGTCTATTCTTTCTTGTATTTTTGCCTTCAATTCTTTCATGTCTTCTCGATTCGATCAGTGATCGCGATCCGGTTGGTTTATTTCTTGTATGTATACATAGGACAAAATTTTATTAGCTTCGTAAAGAATAGCCATGGAGAGAACGACATCGCAGAAACAGAAGGATCGTCTTTTGTGTGATGGATATAGGCTTTGAAAGGACAGGGTTATGGCTGACGAGGGGAGCACTTCATGGAGATATGCAAAGCGCCATTGTTCTGGGCGTATTACAGTAAGTCAAACTGATGATGTGGTTGTTGTGTCTGATCATATTCATGCATCAGATCCCGATCGAAATGAAGCAACTAAAGTTGTATCGGAAATTCGTCGAACAGCTGTGACAACCGTGGAGAAGCCTCGACAGATCATTCAGCAAAGCTCATATGCAGTACATGTATCATTGGCGGTCGCCATTCATCTACCAGAGTAGACCCCTTCTCAACGATCAATTTAACGACAACTAAAGCGACGTGCTGCTCCGTATGGTTCCGTTAATTCTCGCACCGATATCGTCATTCCAGATTCCCTTCTGCAAACCACAAGTAATGAAAATTTCTTGCTTTTGGATTCCGGTGCAGACGATGTAAATCGAATTCTGATGTTTGCCACTATGGCCAACCTGAATCTACTTCAAGAGCACAATCAATGATTTATCTATGATCATTCAAAGTGGCACCAGCTCTCTTCTTCCATGTCTTTACCATACATGCATTGGTCGATGGTTCTGCATATCCTCTCGTCTGCGTCTTGCTGTCAGACAAATTAGAAGAAAGCTACAAGCGCATCTTGCGTAAGCTGAAAGAAAGAAAGCCGACGCTGAATCCATCAAGTATCATGTCAGACTACGAGAAGGCCAGTCAGACGACTGGTTGGATGCTTTTTCCATCTCGGTCAGAATATGTGGCGCAAGGTTCAAGATCATAACCTTGTAGCGACCTACCGTGATGATGAAAATCTTCGCATATACGTAAAGATAATATTAGCACTAAGCTTCGTTACGGTTGCCGATGTTCCGGCTGCGGAATACGACGACTTAGTTGACAGCTGTCCTCTTGTAATGGCACTTTTAGCGGACTACTGGGAAGACACTTACATCAGGAGACAACGAAGGGGTTGACGTGCAAATCCTAGGTTTGCCTTGCAAATGTGGAACGTTCGTGATCGTGTAATCGACAACCTGCCACGCACGAACAATTCAGTCGAAACCTGGTATCGATCCTTTCAACAGACCGTCTATTGTCATCATCCGTCGGTTTACAAACTTGTTGAGCACTTCCGTCATGAACAAGGTCACTACTAATTGAAGAAAACGAGGTATTGTTCCGAATTCAGACATCCAGAGACATCCAAGTCAAAATACGTTTGTTCGAATCGACGATTGCGGGCTTTGGCTCCAACATATGGAACAGTTCCGTTGGGAGATTACTTGCGTGGTATCGCTCATAACGTTAACATATAAATTGGTTTTATTTTAACTAGAGCACTACGTATAAATTATATTACTTGATGAAATCACACGATTATTTCTAGTATATATATTCTAGTACATTTTTGTGCGCTTCTACTATTCAACTACTATAAAACAACTATTATTTTTAATTATCTTAGTACGCGCTTTCGACGGCGCGCTTTTTTGCTGCGCGCTTATGACAGCTCGCTTTTGTCGGCGCGTTTCTGTCTGCGCCCTTTTGTCGGGTCACCGTAATGTATGTATGTATACGTTAATTATCGGGCATATGTAATAGACAATGCTTTGCCAACCGTCGCAACCTGTAGCGTAACGTGCTTGTTGGAAGTGTCATTGCTGTTACCACCGTTTATGCCTCAACTGAAAGATTCGTCTGCTGACGGACCACGCAGTGAGGACTACTGTTGACAGAGATGTGTACAGATGAGCAGTTTCCCTGCTCTGCTGATACTATTATGACAAAAGTTTATGAATTAATTGTTGAACTGACGTGGACTGTTTTGGTATTATTGGAAAAACTTGATCTAATAGATATTACCAATGAATATTAAAACTCAATACTCATAAGCTTTGCTATGCTTATTCTATTAGTCTAGGTTAGAAAGTTAAAATGTTTAACTTTCTGAGAACAAAAAAGTTTCACAAAGACTACAATAAACATAGAGATTCTCTAAATATCCATTAGACTGTCTTTATTGTGCGTATTAAACTCTCTTCTATATTTTACTACCACTTGCAGCAGACATCGTTTCTGTGATTTATCTTTTTGTGATTGTGGCATTGAATGCCTGGATTGGAGCTATACCATATTCAACACAGTCATTCACGAAAGCCAGGTGCTTTAAGTCTTCTGCCATCTTGAAAGATGAAAAGTCAGGCCAGGCTTCAACATGAAGATCAAGAAAGCTAGCGTTAATGTCTGCATTGTCCTGCAAATTTGATGGTGTTTGCTATGGTCAGTTCTGCCACGCCAAGAGAAATTGATTTAAGCATAGGCCTACGTTAGCCTGAGTCGGATTTTACTGAAAGCACAAACTGCTTTCTCGTTTAAGAGAGACCCTGTGAAAGAGAGCGAGTGTTATTAGCAAGGATGACGTTTCATCGTCTTAAAACCAGAAGCCTGCAAGCTTGATCGTCATATTAGTGTAGTCTTTGCATTAACGGGATGCCATTAATCAGTGTATTAAAAAATCCTGGATGTGAACAATGACTGAATGTAGATACAAACAGTAAATTTTTTATACCAACGAATTTCCTGCAGTTCACGATCTTGAAGCTAGAGTACATTTTTGTTCCTTTCCACCAGCATCTCTGTCTTTAGCGAGTAAAGATGGCCGTCCTACATGTTCGGTGTAGAGCACAACGCTTACCGACCACATACATTTCATCTAATTCAGCCATGTAGACTGCGTGGCAGAAAAAACTCATGCTAGTCCTCTCTGGACTAATTCAGCTGGCAGTGATCTGCGATGAAGCCTTCAGGCTATCGTTCACATTTATCAAAGGAGTTTGACGTTCCTTAAACTTGCAATGGTTCATCTGAGACCACCTGTCACGGAATCTCTATAAACGAGAAGCTGTGGTCTGGTTGATGGTACTAAACAGACATCAATGACATCCTGTTAATGCAAAGACTACACGAATTTTCTTTAAATTTCTTACTACACAATCACCGAAACTTTAGGCCTGGTTATTTGTTTTCTTCCATGTTCAGTTGATTTCTTCCGATGTTTTCTCAGCCTCGTATCTTCGAATCTTGCTTCAGGTAAGAAGACATGTCTTTTACATCAATACGCCCCGGATTATATGCCTTTTCTTCCGCGAATTAATCCGATTACTTTTCATTTTGGCTTCCAAATCCTGCCGCTTATGCCACCAAAATAATATCAGCCTCTAATCTCATCACTGTCCTGAAATCTACCTATAGTCTTTCGAGATAACGCGGCCTATCTTATACATCAAACGCAAACGTTAGCACGAAATAAATACAGTTGCTGTCTAAACCAATTAACAGTCATCAACTCGAAGACCTGAATACAATTGACTAACTTAAAATCTATATGGAAACAGACACACACACACACACACACATATATATACACTAACCCATAGCCTTCTACCTGCCTATCAATGACTTAACTCCCAAGACGCACACACGCTCACACCTCCCTGCGCCATCCACCACATCTCAACCCCAACCAACAACGCTGACACATACATACAAACATACAAACAAACAAACAAACGAACATACGTACATTCATACATGCATACACGTATGGACGAATGTATGTAATGCATGCCTTCTGTCGAAGCTTGAACATCAACTGACAATGCATCTAATGTAGTCAAACATTTATTTATACACGTTTCAAGGACACTGCGAAAGCACGATATTCCGAGCTTCCAACCTAACAAAACAAAGCCGTTGGATGATCTTCTGATGGAAACTTTAAGCCAGATGCTGAAAGATAAGTCATGTGCCGTATACTGAGGTCAATGAGTGTTTGATTGTATTCAACGGTGCCTACTTTGAACTGCATCACGTAGTTCACTGCACAGCGCCATTTACAAACCACTTAAGTGCCACTTCTCACGAACATTTTAAACAAGAGCTTGCGAGAAACAGAGGAAAGGCGGATCGCGTCCAGGAGACAATTAAGACTGAATTGCCAACTGCAAATGAGCTGCAGCGTCTGTGGTGCAATTAAATAGGCAGGCAAGCCATCCTTGTGGTAGCTCGTCAGACGGATGGTATTATAGACTGGCAATTTTTCCCAATAGACAATTTTGTAGATTATCTTTCTTAGAAACTGAGTGTCATGCTATAAAACTAGCGTTTCCGTGGTTTAAAACATGAATAGTTAAGCTGCATAGAATGTAATTGCGTCATCGGTCGATAACTGTGGGCTGCTCAGTGTATTACTGTTGATAGAAATTCACATACATTTCTTTGATTATATCTAAAATCAATAGTCACATGTAAGTAAACACACAAAGGTCAAATTATGTCTACAGGACAGCAATGGACTGGTACCCACACCATGAGCATTTAATAATTGCAGCTTTGTAATTACTTGCACGACGATTAATTTGTTACCTTCTTATTTGTATAGGCCTAATAAAATTATTAAGAAACAAATGCAGGTTCTGACAAGAACGAAATTCTTACTAACTTCTGCTATTATGTTTGCTGTCATAATTGTTGGGTCATTAATTTAGTAACTTTTAATATTTTTAGCCGATATTACGCCTTAGAAGGCATTGTGATGCAATAGGAAAGTTTGGCGTCTTTGGCTTTGGTGAGGTTAAGGCGAGAAGGAAATTAAATCGTTTGATATGAAACAACACATGCAGTGACGTGATGAATTCCATAATCGCTTCCCTCGCTCAATTCTCATAGACTTGGAAAACCAATCTTTTCTCGTTGTCTTTTTGGCTCTAGGCTTCTGTGTTACGCGTAATTTACATAAGGTGTTTAATTAAATCGCGATCCTTAAATATCTGTTTCAACTAATTTATCATTGAGCCGATGTACATAGGATTTGTACTTTATGTTAGAAACAAATTCAAACAACAGCAGAGGCGCATCTTAAATGAATGAACGGGGCACAGGTCGCCTAGATTTTGGAAGGCGGACATCTTTCTTTTGTTTCCTCTAAAAATTTGACAGGAAACCGGTGTTTTCATTAGCGTAAACTTCTTAAACCAAAAAGCCTTGAGCCCTATCAAAACGTTTAAGCTCTAGCCTCACATAGTCAAAGGCGATCTCCATATTTTCATAAACTTAATTAATGCGCTGAGATTACCGGTAAGAGCTGGAGCTGATGAATTAAAACCGTGTAAATGTGCTATTTAATAAGCATAGTAAAAAAAACCTTCATTTGCAAGCGCACTGGTTTTAAAGAATGCCTACGATTGCACATACATTTCACTACGGTCAAATAAAAGCGCCATGTTTCAATGCGTCAAAGATTGCATCGGCGAAAACCAGAGGCGGCTTTAGGGTTTCCTAAGACAACAAGCCATGTCTAACACTGTAGCCATAGTGGTTGCACCTAAACCCGCATACTAGAACAAGCGGCTCACTCGGGGGAATTTCACGGCTGAAGTCTTCAACACTACTGTGATACAACTGTCCAAAAGCTTGAATTTTCTGATTTCAGCGTTAATGATTGTATACCAATCATAATAGTAGGAAAGTGGCTAGAGAATGGTCTGTCTAAGTTGGAAATGATAAAGTCAATAACTGGACAGTAGTAGCAACATTCTGTAGCATATACACCACTGGGTCTAAACGATCACGAATATTACGGAAAGCAACTACATGATATACCCATCTAATGTTACTGAGCCGCCGGATTTGCACCACCAGTTCTCCTGGATATAATTAGCGTTGTACTTCAACCTATTTCTTAGGCATAAGTGAGTTTGAAGTAAAAATATATAGCCTTTCGAGTAATGCAAAAATCTCTAGCTTCTAAAACAGATTTACATGGATCAATCAATGTCAAATTCAATTTAGATGCCTAAAAAGGAACATAAATGCATAGCCAATGGAGCTGACTGTCTTATTAACTGCTAAACACTCTTATTCACACCGCTCATTAGGCTAATTGCATAATCATTGACCCTGACCCACTAAACATAAGCTATCTCTAACCCAATTGACTACAAGGTGTCTATAGTAAGCCCTGAAAATGACTGCGTATCTAGTTCCTGTGCACGTTTGAAATCTATAAAGCATTCATTGACTTTCTTGTTGGCAAATAATCATATAACAATAACAACATATAGCTGTTCTTTAGACTAATATCTTTTGTTACTTTAACAAGGACAGAAGTATAAACAGATTTTCACCTCTTCTATTATATGTTCCCTAACCATGTCTACAAGTGTAACCAGGATTTCACTGGAGGACCACCGGGGCAATGGCCCCTTGTGGCTCCTGTGTAGAGTAGCCACAGGCGAAACCATCCACGGGCTTCATATAGCATTTATCACAAGAGGATACTGGAGTTGGAACAAGCTGCAATATTCAGTCCTTATAAGCTCATTGTTTGTTTATGAATCAATGCGCAGTACATGAGCAGATGGTCATGGAACACAATTAAAAGGGCATCGGATTTATCAGCAGGCTTTCACATTATAGATAGGTACGTTTCGATGAAGACGTTCGTTATGACTTTTAGTAATCTTAAGATAAAATAAGCTTACGTGACTTATATTTAGAAACAGACAAATAAATGAAAGTATAGGTCTACTGAATCTTTAACTGATTAAACTGAAAATCATTATTTTATGTTCTGTAACTGCAGAAATTCATGCAGTGCTTTGCTATTTATTAAATTCTGCCTTATATAACATTCATGTAATAATAATAATAATAATAATAATAATAATAATAATAATAATAATGATAATGTATGCTTTCATAATAAAGAAAATTAGACGTAAATTTCAATATATATATACATATATACTGTACCATCGTCTTTCTAAGGATGTATATGCATAGCTTTGGAACTGTTTCAAAAGCTTGTTTATACATTGTCCCAGATTCTGATTGGAACGAACGCCGCTGTAGCGCTTTCTATGTTGCATAAATTTAAGCAGATTAAGCATATAGAACTGACAGAAAACAATCAACAGGTTATACGACTGTATGCAGACAGAAGTGCAGTAATTCCGGATATTTGGTGTTATGTAGAGTCATCTTCCGACATTTATGTACCCCTAGAATTTAAAATGTGGACGCGCCATTGAACAACAATAATTAAAGTTCATGTTGCTAAGATCACCCAGTAACCCAGTCGCGAAGAGCCAAGAGTGGACGACGCACCAATAACATGTTGACAAAATTTAAGCGAGATTAGGATACATTCCTGAAGACCATCAATGTACTCAGTCTTGATTCCATATTGCATATTTGTCTTAAAATGTAACAGCTGTTGTGTCTTCCTCTATGAACGCCATTTGCAGGAAGATGGTCCGTTACAGGCTTCCACGTTAATGCAATCAGGTGTTAACGGCGACTTGCTGCAAGCATCGAAAGAGGTTATGACCCTCCATAGAACCTAAAACCTCAAACCAATTAGCCTGAAATTTGTTTGAGGCGATTAAGCTCAAAAGATCTCCTCCCTTTAAAAGTATGGAAGCGATCGGATTACCGGTACCGGCCCAGCGGCACTCAAATCGTGCATACTTTCTTCATTTCTTGTTATAATTTGCCTTCGTGGGCAGACCTACAGGTGTACAGGACCGATTTTGATGTGCGACGGCCAATGACGCCAATTGGTGCAAAACTGTGCAGTTTCTGCTTTAAAATTTTCAGTTAGGTTGAAAAGATTTGTGCTTCGGACACAAAAGTTTAAAACAGCATGAGAGTGCTCCCGACAAAAGCTTTTGACCAATATTCATGAGGTGTGTATGGTTGTGATGCAGAAAAGAGTTGCCACTGACAAAGCACAACAAACATGGAATAAAACTTAAATTTTGCGCCACATATTTGCCCACAAAGGTGACCTAAAATTTTGCATCTGAAGCATCTATTTTAGCAAGTTTACATTTTATTAGTTCAAAAAAATGTTACCGAAAATATGAATTAGTAGCAAACAATTTGAAAATGGATAAGATTCTAAACGTTGAATTTTTAGAGTAAAAATGTTGAAGTAAAAGTAATGTATTGGCGTATATTTAAATATTATGGTATGAACCATCAAGCAGCTAAAGTTTCAAAATCCTAAAATAGATGTTAGTTTTATGCAGAAAAAAATGAAAAATCACACTTAAATAGCGTCGTAAAATCAAAACACCTTTTCCAGATATCTGTGTTTAATAGCTCAAATGATACGTCAAATTAGGCACAATAAGATGATTTTTATAGTTTACAATTATAAAAATAAATTTTTATTTGTTATTCTCGTCAAAAGGAGCTTTGCGGACTTTGAAGACTCTCTCGTCTTTTCAGAAAAATTATACGACGCTTGCTTTTTAATCTTAAAATCCAGCGTTATTTAAAGCTTTACCGTCAGAGCAGTGAAAAGAGGCAATTATTTTTTCATACTTCCACACGCTCCTACATGAAAAATCCTTCTTCGTTTGCTCACTATTTTGCGAACAAAAATTATTGAATAAAGAATTGAATTATTGAATTACTGAAATGTTTCTATGATTCCTCTGCTATAAATGTTGTTAGTTTTCCTTAAAGTGAATATAAAAGTTGAATTTCAAACTGTTATATTGTATTGAATCATATGAATATGTCTTCATCATCATCATCAGTCACCATGGGTTCAGCGCCCGTAGGTGCTTGATGCGCGCTTCACCATCTCCGTCCAATTGTCTCTATCCTGTGCCAGGTGGCTTAGTTGTTGTAAGGAATTATTACTGCACCAAGAGATGATGTCGTCTACCCACTCTCTGTTAGGGCGTCCTCTTCTGTTCTTCCCTCCCATCCTGCCGAACACTATCGTCTTGAGTATTCTGGAGTTATCCATTCTACATATATGCCTAAATAATTGCAATTTTCTGCGGATTAGTTTTTGGAGTAAAGTTGTTCTTGGGCCAATTTGCTTGTATAGCTCTTCGTTCGTCATCTTTCTTCGCCAGCCGATTCTCAGTACTTTCCGATAACATGTTCTTTCAAATGCCATTACTCTTCTTTCAATTTCTTTGGTTATTATCCACGTCTCGCATGCATACATGGCCCCACTGAACACGCAAGTATCTAGCACCGCCAACTTGGTCTTCAACATTATCTCTTTGCTTTTCCAGATCTTGCTTAAGGTAGCGAGAGCCGCTTTGGCCTTGGCAAATCTTAAAGTTACTTCTCTCTTGCAGCTCAGGTCGTGCGTGAATGTACTTCCCAGATATACGAACTCTTTGACATTTTCGATTCCTTCGCCATCGATTATTATCTGCCGGTCGATTGTATCGCTGCCAAATACCATCGTTTTTGTCTTTGCCGTGTTTACAACCAAGCCGTATGGCTTACTATCTAATACCAATCTCGTTAATGTTCTTTCTAGCTTCCTGCTACTCTCTTCGATTACATCTATATCATCGGCAAACCTCAGGTTGTTTATTGCTAGACCCTGCACTAAGATTCCTCCGCCGTTCTTTTTGACGCCATCCATGGCTCTCTCTAAAACTGTAATAAACACTTCAGGTGATATCAGATCCCCTTGTCTTGTTCCTTTATCAGTTTTGAACCAGTCTCCTCGCACATTCTGCAGTCGAACTGCTGCTACCCCACACTCGTTTATGTTTTCCAGAACTTTTATCAGTTTTTCACACACCCCATACGACCTCAAAACTGCCCAAGTTACTTTTTGATCGATGTTATCGAATGCCTTCTGAAAGTCGAATATGTCTTACGCTGTCATAATGTTAAACTGTTATAATATTATAAGATTATAATGTTATTTTTCAATGTAAATGTAAATATACACGGGTTTCTCTAACGACCGCATGGCCTCGACCTTTTCAATGAATTATTTGGATGAGATCCTTCGCCACCGCTGCCCGTTCGAATGGATGCCACGCCATTTAAGGTCCCCGTGTACGGACCTTGCTAGCCAGAGATTCAAATCTCTGAAATAAGCCACGATCCGGTTGCGAACCGGCATACTCACGACAGAGGCACCTTGACTTAGGCCTATGTCATTATAATTTTACACTGCTACAATATTCCTTCTACTGTCATAGAGAGTTATGCCGTAGCAACTTTGTGAGGTTCTTAAAATGTGCTAAATAAGTTTTTGGATGCATACATACATACATACATACATACATTGTGCTTTCTTCTTTTACTGTTTTTGCATGCACAGTTGCATGGATGTGGAGTGTGGACGTTTGCCTCGTTCTCATAAATATTACTTATTTACTAACTTATGCTGTTTAGTTTCACTTTTTCGACCTGTCTATTGCCGTCTTTGTCTATCCGCCTCTCAGTCTGTCTGTGTGCATCTCGTCTCAGTCTGGTCTCAATGTATGCGTATCGTTGTTTCTCGTTGTGTCTCTACAGTATGTCTGTTCGTATGTCGTGCCGTCCGTCCGTCCGTCCGTCCGTCCAACTGTCAGCCGCTGTGAAAACAGAGGGTCAATTCAGCATATAACATGAGAGAAGGTTGGGTACTTAGTCGCGTGCAGTTGGATTGCACCTGTTCCTTCGCTGGGTGCTTTTGCGATCCAGCCGTTCCGTTAGTGCTACCGAGCCAAAACGCTGGTTTTCAGCACTAACTATTGATCCTTATTTCCTCAGAGATTCGCAAAACACCCAGAAGGGTCTGATCGTGAATCTGTTATGCTGCAATAAAACCGTTTTATGGTCATCGGAAAACTACTGACCAAATGCCAGAACTCATTTCTAACGATCCGTTCCTGTATATAATCACGAACAATGGTTCTCCTGGCAGGCTGTATATGCAGATATTCACAGAAACACAATGCCATATTGATGCCCATCAAGCTCGCTCTTGATTTTCAGAGAACTACACGCAACCTGGATTAGTTGTCATGATGTTAATATATAATATAATATGCTTTCTTTAATTGGTTATTGGTTAACTACACGCAATCTGGAAGAGCTGTAATAATATTATTAAGACTTACTATAAATTATATTACTGATATAAATTATATTACGTCGTCGTCATCATCATCGTTTTGATCATCATTATCAACAACAACAGTAATAACAACGACTATATACTGCTGCTATCTTCCTTGTTTGTATTGATTTGCTCGTTAGCTCAATAGCTATTTAATCCATTCATTCGTTCGAACAGTTAAACGGGAATTTGTCAATAAATCAAGTCACTGAATGATTAAATCATCAGAGACTTGAATGGTCAGTCACATTTTCATCGATTCATGCTTTCTTCCTATGTGCAAATCATTTCCATGTGTCTACTGTGTTTTGAATCTTTGTTCGTGCCTACCTGCTTCACTGCTTGTCCTTTAAGTCCGTCGCCTGGGAGGTGCTTGGAGCTTATAAGCAGCATGCGTGCCATCAGCGCGTAGAAGGTGGCAATGATGATGATCGGCAGGGCAAAGTAGACAACGAACTGGAACATCGAGTGGAACTTCTCGTACGCTTTGCCCAACGGTTCCGGACAGACGAAGCACATCTTGTTCTGGACGCTCGCCCCGAACAAATCCATGAGGGCCAGGCCGACGGACACGATCCAGATGGAACAGGCGATCATCACAGTCCTCATGGTCGATGGGCCTCGGTGACTGGTCATCGGGTAGACGATGACCATGTAGCGCTCGCCGCTCAGGGCGGTCAACGTAAAGACGGACACTCCTAAGGACAGCGAACCGAGAAACTCGTTCAGCTTGCAGATGCTCTCGCCATACGGCCACTCTGGAAAGGTGTAAATTGTCGAGCTGAAAGGTACGGAGATGAGAATAAGTAGCAGGTCGCCGAGAGCGAGGCTGACAAGAAGTACGTTCGGTGTACTGCGCATATTCTTGTTGCGAAGAACGGTATAGATGAGGGTACCGTTGCCAACAACTCCAACAAGAAAAATAATTCCAAAGACGATCGGGATGACTAGCCATTCGGGACCGACGTAGGTTTCCTCGATTTCTTCGGCCAGGTTCGTTCCGTTAAGTCCCGTACTGTTCTCTGGCGAACCAGTACAACTTTCGGCCATTTCGTGTACCGCAACCGCTTCTTCTAATAGGAATTCACTGACGGAGTTGTTGAACGGAGCCATCTTATTCTTGAACTTTCGAAGGTAATAATACCGTTTAAGTCAGAGGTAAGTCAGGGTGACGCAGAGTTACCTGAAGGTCAACAAGAAGTTTCAAGATTGAAGACAACAGAGTTAATTTTCTTCTTAGGCCTCGATCACAATACATGACCACCATGTATGCACAAAGGTCTTTCATAAATTCCAAGCTTTTCTTTGTAAACTTCACATAAGGATCTAATATTTATTCAGCGCTTCACGTACATATCTAAGCTCACAACAGTTGTGTACGAATTCGATACTTTGATAATTTCGTCAATCAGCAGATTACCTGCTTCGGCCGAACTGTCGGTGACAATCGCTGATAAAGTCTGAAGCTTCATAATTACTGACATATCCAAAAATCGTTTTCTACATTATGACAAAGTAAACGATGCACTGATTTGCTACTTTCATCTACTATAAATTCGTGCTTCAGAGAATTCGGCTTTTTGAATCTCGTCATGGACGGTTATTCCAACAGTTAAAATATCAAAGAATTCTAATCTACCTTTGAAACAAAACAATCAAAATTTTGAGTTAATAGCGAACAAATTTTCAAAGACTTGCGAACAAATTCAATCTTCGAAAATATTTCCTTCACGGATGAATGGAATTTTGATGAAATTTCTTTTTCTCTTTTTCCAGACAATTGTCACTGACAAGTGACAGTTTTAAAGAAAACCGTTCGTAGTTCTATGTGAAGCAACATCTTTTCGTTTCCAAACCGACCTCGTATGTCTTAAATCCAACTCGCAGCCTGCGGCTTCTTCGGTCAGATCGAATGATTGTATCGGGAAAGTGGTTGCGGCTCTTTCGCAGGCTCTCTTGTATTTAGCTAATCGTCCGACCACGATAAAACTTATTTAGCGGCGAACTTAACTGGCAGAAGCCAGATACGAAGGAGCACCACTGGACTTAGCTGATCCGTGAGTGAGTCACTGCTATTTGCACAGTCACTCAGTCAACTGTGCTTCGTCGATGCGGTATTCTTGCCATACTACATGCACTGCTATCGGCGGACAGGATGAATGCATGTGCACGCACGCGAAAAACAGCAAGTGTGCGTTAGAGCCAGGCGAAGCTCGGTCGGCCTCAGATATCTAGATGGTAATGAATGGAAGACAAGCTAGACTCGTAAGACGTGGCTAATACAGTGAGGCCTGCTATGTTTAAGGATGTCGGTTCAAAAGGACACCAACATACACAACGCTGTACGGACACTCCCATCCCAAGACTGCTTTAAAGGCGTTCATGGTTCAAAGGATGGCTAATGATTTTCTTGCGAAAAAGGATCTCTGCTGGAATGGGCTTTTAGAGCTTCAATTGCGCTGCGTATGTAAGCAGCGAGCTTCACCTCCAAACACCGGCTCCTCTTATATGAACCACAGCCTCATAGACAGACTTAGTGATGTCTAAATGTGAACTTTTAATGTGAGTTTCTATCCCTTCTGTTCAGTGTATTGTTACTTGGCTAACATTTATGTAGAACCATTTGTGATCCTATCAACAGTGCAGGCTACGATGTAATCGTGTTTGAATGCGTGTTATGGCGAATGGTGTTGGCTAATTTCAATAGATCTCATATGATCAACTAAGATATTGCATTTAGTGGTGCAATGATTTTATTTTGAAACATAATACAGCGTGGTTCATTTGCTGATATTTGACTTTCTTTCAGTTGAAAAAAGCAAACTTTGTTAGAGAAAATTAACTCAAAGTAACAAATAAAGAACACGTTTCACTGAAGACACGTAAGACCAGCAATAATTATCTAGACAGCCAGTTATGGATTTCTTGTCTTTTAGGATTAGATTAGATAGTTTAAACTTTCAGCGCTGGATCGTTCACTGACACTATACAATATATTCAAATCTAACGCTAAAGTATAAAATTCCGACTTCATTTCATTGCCACACAAAACGTTTTAACAGGAAAACCAGATCATTCACCTGCCCACCTATCACAAGCTAAACAGCCTCTGCTTAAATTCAGGGTGCTGCAGAATTATTGTAATAGAACGAGGGAGCCAAACTACAAGAGCCTATGCTGATCATTCATGCATAAACAGGTAGTTCATTTGAAGTCCAGGTTTACAATGAAGCTTGGCTTGTTACAATCTGAGGTGCTTCAGCCCACGAGCCCCGATGTTATGCTCTTTAGTTATGCGCATGTCAGCTGTTGAACCGGAAAACATTTTCAGCAACTAGTGGATAGGATGTCTCGTAGTTGTTAAAAGCTTTTATCAGCGATTTTTTTCCAAACCAGGATATGATTTTTTATTAATCCTGCGAACCAGCGTTATTACTTGTGGCTGAGATGTATCGGATGGCGTGGAGTGACGTGAGCGAGCGTGCGGCATAACAGTTCAGTGTTGATAGGAGGGTAGAGAGAGGGCTATAGGTTTTGTGTGTGTATATATATATATATATATATATATATATATATATATATATATATATATATATATATATATATATATATATATATATATATATATATATATATATATATATATATATATATATATATATATATATATGTCTGTTTGTATATAGATGTTAAGTTAGTCGGTATTAGTTCGTCGTCGAGGTGGTGACTGATGTCTGGTCAGGAACGTGAATGTGCATGTGTAAGTGATAACGTTTGTTCTTTGAAAGAGGTTGCTTTTGATACAGAATCCAAAAGAAAACGACTTTTGTCTTTGATGTGGAGTTAGGCCACGTTATCTCATGCGAAAGATTATAGGTAGATTTCAGGACAGCGATGTTTGTTTAGGAGATCAAAGGATGAGCCGTGCATCTTTAGTTCAGAGTAGTCGTTGGCCGACCGAAGTCTACAATGTCTTTCAAGTCTTCCGATCATTAGATCAATTGTCGTCCACTAGAAATAAACAAGACTTCGTTCGTCTAAATCTCTAAATGAACATCCAGCTGTCGACACACATTTGTATTCTGGCGTCACACCTTCCTTGTTTTTGTTTTGCTTTCATTAGGCTTCATGTATGTTTGTATATATGCATGCATGTATGTGTGCATCTATGTATGTACGTATGTAAGTATGTAAATGTGTGTGAGCGTAATTTTGCGCTGCGTAGTCAGCAAGTTTTAAATGCGCCTTTGCATAGGAAATTTTCTTGAGTCATCGGATTGTTGATTGGTTTGTGACCTCGCGTATCGTGTGATGTCTGGCACGAACCGAACACATGGTGAGGGCGGTGTGAATGGCTGGCAGAGCCATACGGGCAGGCGGGTGGACATCAGCAGTAATTATTGCGGGGAGCTCGCGCAGCCTTTGGTGTGACGAGTCAGCAGATGCTTGGAAAAATCTGCGGATGCGCGATTACGGAAGGCCGGTTTAAATCATTTTCTACTGGTCTGCTGTCTGGGTGGGAAAGAGCCTATATAAAGGAGGACTTAGATTTGTAGCAGAGGTAGCGCGCAGATTTATAACACGGGTCTGGAGTGTGATAAGTTGAAAGTCTGAGTTACAAATGGTGTTGATGGAGTTTTGCGTTTAGAAACTGTGCCGATTAAAGTACTGTTGCAAAAGATTTTTAAAAGAATTAAATTATAATTTAGAAAATCAAAGACTGAATGTCTTTACTTGAGTTATCGCTATGGTACGAATAGAACAAGTCGACGGTTCGAAGCCCGATCACTGACAAATACATTAGATCGTCGACAGTATATATGCGTGTATGCGTATATGCATGTATGTGCATATGCATGTGTTCTTGTATGCATGATTGCATGTATGTAGGTATGTACGTATCTGAATATTTATACAGCGTCTTTTATCAGCCTCTTAAGCTGCTGGAACATGTCTCTCTTACAAATCTACAGAAAGGTGCTTGTGAAAATGTATCTTTAGATGCATCTGCCGGAGCTGCCGGAGTAGTTCAAAGTTTCCGATGAAGACTGTTCCCGGAAGATGTCCGTCTAATGTCTATAGATTATATTGTAGATTTAAGGCCAGATCTGTTGTATTATATTGTATTGTAATTGATAACTTATATAGCGCTTCTTACAGAGGAAACTACTCAGAGGCGCTTGAAGCGTGAGAGCCCCTGGGAAATAAGAACGTCTTTAAACAACGAGCTGACTGAGCTCTATCACCAACAGTGACCCTTGCACGAAGTGATAGCGGAAGTTCATTCCCTAGAGATGGGCCAACAACAGCAAAAGACCTCTGCTGATCAAGGGAGGACTTACATGAGGAACAAATAGATTCAGACGATCTAGAGAACGTTATTGAATGGTAGCTGAGCTGACCAAAGAAGATCGTCCATGGTTCACAATCGAAGATCTCAAAGTATAAATGTTACCTAAGAAGATATTTGCAAACCAGGAAGAGATAAATACCCCACACATATAAGACAAAATAAGTCGATATAAAAATCCCAGACTCCCTTGGACTCTCTCCTAATCATGGTCTATGTGTTACTTTAATCGGATAAAATGTGCATCAGAATGTAATACGGTTTTCAATAGAGAGACGTTATTAGGGTTTATTATATTGGTGGTGCCACCTACTGAGTGTCGAGAATGCCAATGAAAAAGATCGGGCTTAATACAACAATCTCGAAAAGGAAACCCCTTTAATTAAATTGCAATTTATGACAAAGCCTTATTGCGGTCGGTTGTGGAAGGACCTACTGGAGAGCCTGCGTACGAATTTGTGAACACAATAATACGATGCTCGTTGTTTGGACTGAGTGATGAGCTCCGATTGCCTACTCGTTTACTTCCTTATTGTTGCTTCTTTCTCATTTATATATTTATAAAACTCAATAAAGCTAGTTAAGTTCACACTTCTACAGCATTATTTCATAGCTGAGAGAGCACTGGATTCTAAATACAAATAATTATAACGAGTTCACGGTTTTTCATGTTCCTTTTAAGTTACGGCTTCCATACCTGAAGCCTACTTTAGAAATGCGTTCCTCGTCAGTGATCTGTTTACGCTGATTATTGTGTCTCTGTTTAGGCAGCTTGAGCTGTCTTAATCTAAGCTAGGACTGCAGTGGCCTCTTGAATACAGTGTCTTGAAGGTTTCATATTTACATTTACATTCGCAAAACATTCACATTTTACATCTAAAATTCTTGTATAAGCTTACGCATACTAGAAAAACATATTTTTGAATGCACAAAATATGGACCAGGCCTCTGAAAATAATTTGGTGTTAAACCTAAAGTATGATGGATTATCAAGTGTGATATATTTTCTTGCGTAAACGTATTTGGTGTAAGAACACAGAAGTTGCTATAAATATGCACTGTGTTTGTGTCTATATGGACTTTTTCATATAAGAGAACTGAATTGAATAATCCGTTAAAGAATCCTGGCTGGAAACATTTAAAGTAGTTTGTAAATTTCATCGTAAGTATGTAGAACAGTAGGCCTATTGTATGCCACAAGCTTACAAATGTTCCGAATGTAAAAATTGAGCCAATCGTGAAGCGAAGATTTCTACGGTCCTACTGCAATGGACACATATTTTACAAGAAGTCGTTCATGCTTGACGAATCTCTTAGAGGTCTTTGAAGAAGTGTATGAAAGAATAGATGAGGAAAAACCTGTGTATGTAGTTTACCTAGAGTTTGCCAAATCAGTTGATATTTCGTGGCCAAAAAGTTTCAAACTTGCTGCATTAAAGAGCAGGTACTACATGGATCCAAAAACTGAGTACTACATACTACTACCAAAGCTGAATACTACTATAAGAAAAAAGAGAAACAAAATGCTGAAGACAAAAAAGGTGGCATTGAAGAGAAATATTCCAGCTGGACAAGACTGTTAAGTGGAGTGCCACGAGGATTCGTGCTAGAGCCACTGCTCTTCGTAATATTTCTTAACGACATAAATGATGGAATTTTTTTCTGTAAAATTTCAAAGTTTGCGGATGATACAAAATTATGTAGCGCAGTGGTTGATGAAGAAGAAGAAGTGGGGATACTGTGAGATGATCTCAAAAGAATGCACCAATGGTCACATGACTGGCAGATGCTTTTTAATTGAAAAGAGTCGATGATGCCTATGAGGAAAAGAAACAGAGGTTTCACATAAAACGGGGGTAAGGTATTGAAAGTGAGTGAGTAAGAAAGAGATCTGAGAATGATTATGAATATGAATGTAAAAACCTGCAAGGCAATGTGCTGAACCACGAAAATAGGCTAACTTAGCCTAACTTAGCCTTAGGAATTATCAAGAGGAAAATAATGAGCGATCACACAAATGTGCAACACTGAGGTTGTACAAATCACTGCTGAGGCCACAGTAGGAATCCAGGTATTAAATCCACACCTGAACATGACATAGAACTGATGGAGAAAAGGCAGGGAAGAGCTAACAAAATGATTTTGGGTTGCAAGGATCTGAGCTATATGGTGGTGGTGGTGGTAGCAATAATAATAATAATAATAATAATAATAATAATAATAATAATAATAATAATAATTCATCCGGATAATTTTTCAGCTCCCTGAGGGATCATAAATACCTCGGGGCAAAAAATAATAATAATAGTAGCAATACTAATAATTATGGTAGTGGTAGTAGTAGTAGTAGTAGTAGTAATAATAGAAAAAGTCATAATAACTTTCATAATGATAATAATGATGATTATTATTAAACTCTCGTGCACTTTAAAGTGGCATAATATGCAAAAGTGTAATAATTCAACTGGTTTATAAAGAAGAAAGGTGAGAATGTGTAGGATGTCAAACTCAATGTTATGATCTGATCGACGCTACTGCGAATCTTCGCCTCTTCATTCCTCTGATCTTCCATTCTTTCTGTTTGTATCTCTTTTTCTGTCCTCCCTCCCTCCTCCCTATATATCCAAATAGATGACTATTATGATTAATTTCTTTCACGAGAAACGAAAACGGACTCTGAAGCTGGTCACTTGTAATAACCAACTGCAATCTCTTTCAATTGATCAGGGTAAAATTCAGTTTAATTCACTTCAACCTAGTTTAGTTAATTTCACTCCATTCCATTGGCAGCCCAGTCCACGGAATTCAAAACAATCAAAAATAATTCCCAGCCGTCTTCAGTCTATTCACTGAATTGCCACAGTCTTGCTTCTGCCATCGCAAGATAGGATTGTTGGCCCCAAAATACGTCGTCAAGACGTCTCTCATTGGGTAATTTGACCCAGATAACCGCTCGGCTGTGACCCGATCATCGTTATCTCGTGCAGCGCCATGCAGCGACAGATGCGCGTAACCAGACGAGGCGTAAACATCGAATAAATGGACCCTGAAACTGCCATTGAAGAAAGCTCGAATCTCGTTGACTCGCGATGGAAATCTTTATAGCTCGTTTTTATTACAATTAGTGAGCGGCTATACATTATCGCCCAACTGGAAGGGCAGAAGAGCCTCGTGAGCAGAGCAATAGTTCGGTAGAGGACGCCGCTGCCAAAAGATTTGCATATTCATGTGCTCATCGAATTGTCCATCCTTATTTGTCCACGAGATTCCAGAAGTTGCAGTGTTGACCAACTCCTAAATAGTTGTGGCGCAGAGGTTATTGATTTGCAAGTTTATAGAAATTATTGGAATATTCACAGCGGTTTCAGCGTTTTCCTAAAAATCATCAACAACTGTGACTATGCTAAATAATATATGAACATATATATCCCCAGTGTTTACTGGCTAACATATTCATAGTAATGACATATTCAAAGTATTTACTGATTAATATATTCATATTTTCCGCTGATTCGCCAATAAATAGAGAGTGACTTCAGCCAATCACAAATTTATAGACAGGTGATGTAGACTGATATACCTCCTATCTGTATAAAGAGTCACCGTGTTTGCTAGATATATGTCTCTATCAAAACCTCTGGTATCCACATGTCGTTGTTCAAGTGAACTGGGAAACGGAAACAGCTTTTAGTCTAGATCGGCAGGAACACTCCACTGTATATATATACACCACACCACTGGGTACACTGCTCGACAATCATTTACTAGGATATTATTTAAATGCTGATGATACTCAACTTTACAACTTTACATTTCCTTTGACAGTTTGTCTTGTCACTTGTCTGTGCAGCTATTGTCTGGTTGGTGCCTTTGAGGAGCTGTGGTTTTGGATGGCGGCTAACAAACTCCTCCTTTACCCATCTAAAACTGAATTTCTGTTACTGGGAACTCGACAGCAACTTAAGATGTGTGAATAGCTTAAATCTCTTAAACTGGGTGACTCACTTACTGAATTGGCTGATGTTGCTTGTAACCTGAGCGTTGCTTTTGATCCTTCTGTGTATATCACCGACAACATTAGTAGAATTTCTAAATCATTACACACGTATATATTCGTGATATACGCAAAATTAGGCGTTATGTTCCTGGGTCTTCAGAGGCATCTTTGGCAAACGCATTGGTCTTCAGTCGCCTTGATTACTGTAACTCGCTTTTTGTTGGTATCACAAAGTCAAACGTGCAGGAACTCCAAACCTTGGAGTTAAGAATTCTTTGGCTATACAGTAGAACCGTAACTGATATATTTCAAATGCGAGCATATAACCCCTGTATTTAAATCTTTGCATTAGCTTTTTGTTCAGCAAGGGATTTGTTTCAAATTAGGGCTTATAGTTTATAAATAATTGAATTCTGGAAAACCCCGATACTTCGTCATCTGATATCCTTTCTATGGTGATACTAAAACTAGACTGTTCTTGGTGAACGGGCTTTTTCTGTTGCTGGACCTAGATTTTGGGACACTCTATTGAATCTGCTCGGTCCATTGTGCCATTTCGTTCACAAATTAAAACTTACCTTTTTCAAAATGCTTATCCACCATAGTGCCTTAGTGCACCGATCTTTTGGATATCGACCTAATCGCATCTTGGCTTTAGTGCGCCATCGCTCGAGGATTTATGCATTGACTTCACTCCTGAAGGCTATTCCAGCCACAGCAGTAGATGACTTGGTGCAATAGACAAAAGTCACATACAGTAAAATCTGCTGCACACGGGCAAAGCCATGAAAGGAGACTGACAGATAAGCTGCATTCCAGGGTTAGGCCAAGCTGAGGCTATGCGAACCGTCGACCTCGTTCTTAACAATTGGCTGACTTCTGTGAACTGATAATTTATTAAGCTTGGCTGGATGACTGATCTTTTCCTTTACCTGCACATCCCACTTCCCAAGGATATTAGCCCAACCGTAAATTGGGCACTGACAATTGCTTGCTTGAGGAAGCAATGAGGCGTGGCCTGACTTGCTTTTGTGCCGTGTCTTATATGCGAATATTACATTATGAATATAAACTGACGCATCTACGTGTTACATAGAAACCGCATAGGGACCTACTGTTTATGAATATACATACATATTGCTTTGGTTCTTGCCGTTATAGTCTGATGGCTGTCCGAATTACATTGACTAGCTACATTTCAATGTAAGCTTAGGTTAATGTACACAAGATTATTTATAATCTAGTCTGTAGATTACCACACTCATTTGAGCTAATAAAAATGTAACGTCCAAACTGAAAACTAATATTTCTATTAAGCAATGTCAAACAATGTAGGTAATTAAATTTACCTTTATCAATACTAGACTATCTATCTACATCATCAGCTATTTACTTAATGCTCGATTTATTACTATAGCCCTTTTTAACGAGCCTCCCTCGATGATCACGCTCAGCAGTTGCGATTTAGTAGGCCTACACCTCGGTTGACAGTTATGCAGACGAGGGCGTCTTTAGGACTTTCACGAAGATAGGGCTCGTTCTTCTCTCGAGCTTCGTAGTAATCGTAGGCTGATTGAAGAGATCAGTTGCTGTCACCGACCCTCCAATCCTCGTCTTCTTCCGTCCTCTCTGCTTCGCTGTGTCTTTAGTTCGTTGATCAACGTGGACGGACGTCGGTCGTTTCCGCAACACAAGACACTGCCTTCGAACAAAATCTTAAGAATGTTCAGCCAAGTGTCAGCTGCATTAAACACAAGGAAACTAATTATTTGTCTAAGCATCTTTTATAGTTTGTGACTAGACGTTGACACGATGGTCCAAACGCCTTCGTTTCAAACAATCGATCTCGACGACCCATTCTTGTCGAGCGAGCGATCGATCGATGACGTCTTCACGCTTTTATTGTACAATTCAATTAAATGCCGGTCTCGTTGTTTATATCGAATCGAGCCGGAGTTTATAGAGCTTTGTTGTTTCGCATCTTGCCCGTTCAATGATCCCTAGGCAACTCAAGAATTCTGTTTTAAACGTTACAACCAAGCTTTAAGTTTGTCTAATAGTCGTAGACTGCTTTATTACAGCTCGTGGTTCAGTTGACGAATTACTGACTGTCCCCAGGTATAACTCGTTAGTTAGTCATCTAGACATTTGATATAGCGCCTTTTAGGTACCTGCCTACGTTAGCCTAAACGATGTTAGTACGTCAGCAAGAAAAACAATGCAAAGATAACTAGAAGTCACCAGTGGTGGTCTCACGCACAAACGTGGACTTGTAATTGTAACTGTAATCACGACAATTTTTACAGTAACTTCAGTAGCAAGCTACTTCAAGGGTGCTTTACAATGTCAAATGTCGGCGCGCAGAAGAGACCAACAATGAATGATAAAAGGATGATGTACAAAATCAAAATCAATTGCTGATACTAGATTTAGACAGTAAACAGAAAATTTTAACTGACAGTAGATAGATGGAAACCAACCAAGAGATTCCTATCCAGAGTTGACAAGATGTTCGGAGTTCCTGGACCAAGTTGCGTCGATGATGCAGAGCAATGACAGGCGGTAGGGTCCATGGTACATGATAACACCACCGTCCAGCAGTCTCTCATTGGTGGTATATGTCGCAATGTCCGGACTCCGGATATTCCTCGAACTGTCGAGTTTGAGTACAACAGGTATACGTCGCCTGCCGGTCGGTAGGTCGAAGGGCCACCCGTGATTGACACACGAGGTTACACCAAAGACCATCGTCGCTCCCCCTCCGCTGAAATAATTACCCGGTTGAAGAGGACGCACGTAAGTCCTTAGATCTGAGGTTCGACCATACACCAGGAGCCCATCCCTCATCATGCAGTCACGTACACCAAGATGACATGCGTAGAAAATATCGTCCAAAGTGTTCGACATCTGGATTGGAAATGAAGATTAGTTCCGACACTCAAATATACCAACAACAAACGTCCAAACATGTCAGAAGTTATCGAGCAACTTCCGCATTCGGACGAAAAATCCTCCAAAATTACACAAAGGCTAGTCAACAGCCCTCGTTGCTTTTGACGTGCGCGGACTACTGCTAATTATAAAATTAATCTTATATATACTTGTGTGTAGATGCTAGCAAAATTAATACATACATGCACTCATACATGCGTACATCCGTATGTACATACATACTACATACAGTTTTCTGTCGTATGAACTCATTCTTTTGCGTAGAGGTGCTCGTGTTGTGCCATTCTGGATCAGATGACAGCGCCGTTTGTGAGTTGACAATACGGGGAGGGCATTGTTGATCTGTGGTCGAAGTAGGACATTTGGACGGAAGCCATTTCAGCGTGAAACAACACAGCCTGGACAATACAGTGGACATGCTGTCGAAGCAATACGCTGCCAATCGAGAAGCAAGTCTTCGGGACAGGCGTTAGTCGGTCCCCAGTGAGTTGCTTTGCTACTCTGCATGAGAATTGTGCGCCGTGGAAAAGACTTTCTAGAGAAAATAAGGCCCTCATTCAAAGTGTCAAAGATAAATTTGGACAGTAAAATTCTGAACCCTGTTGTGCGAAATAATTTTTCAAATTATTTTTAAAATACCCTTAAAATTACTTATTTCAAAATACTGTAGCACAGGTTAGCTTACCAGCTGATCTATTTCTGCAAAGTGATTTTAGTTCTTTTTTGGATATCGTGGTATCTAATTAAGAGTTAAAATCAATATGGGCCTATATCAGCGAAATTGCTTACATAGACAACTTAAGCAAGATATATATATATATATATATATATATATATATATATATATATATATATATATATATATATATATAAGTGGTCAGAGACTAACTCAGCATACATGTAGGTCCCTTATGTGTCGTCATAGCCGCTGATTTAGTGATCAAACCAAATAGTAACGGTTCGCATTTTAAAGGAAGTAGTCAATATTGACACCAAACTCTTTATGTATGTGCATATATGATGTCATTAACAAAAATCAATATTAGATTGCTTAAACTATCACAAGGCGCTAGAACATTTTTGCAAGTCGAGCGACTGCATGGATATTGCGAACTAGCTTCGGACAACTCAGTAATAAATATACACATATTATACGTACGGTTTAACTATCATTGTGTCGGCGAAATTGCAGAATTGATCTACAAGTCGAACGGTATTTGAATAGACACCGATGCCGAAGGCGATATCCCAAATGAACGGAATGAGAAGAAGAAGAGAAACAGAAGGAGGAGGAGGAGGAGGAGAATGAAGAGGAGGAGGAGGAAGAGGAGGAGGAGGAGGAGGAGGAGGAGGAGGAGGAGGAGGAGGAGGAGAGACTTCAGTGATTCTGTTGGTTGGTTCGATGCTTCGTTTGGAGGTTGGTAGAGTGCAGGGTGGCGGACGTGATCTTCCAATGCCAATAATGAGTCCATAGATAATGCAGAGACCACATTCTTAGACACGGACTCTGCTTGCCAGCTGCAAGCAAATTGTTTACCAGGAAAATCGAAGTGGCAGTGGTAGATCAACTTCACGCCAGCGATTATTGCGAGATAATTTTGTTTTTCTTGCACAGTTAGCGAGGCAGAGAATAAAACGGCCCTAAAAATAAATTTATAGCGTTGATTCACAAAGCTATGCATGTAGGGTTTCATTACTTTTCTGAAGGGCCCTGAAGATGGCGAGATTATGTAGAAACACATCCGTGCAGTTGTAGCCACACACGAAAGACCACGAATGAAGAGACGACCTCCAGGCAGAAAAATCGAAACAATCACATAAAATAGAACGAGACAAAAACTGTCATGCAGAAAGACTTAGAGCAAAAAGCACAACCGTACGTCGATAGAGAGCACTCTCGACACGACACAATTTGACCGGGAGTCAGTCTAAAGTATGTGCTGATTTTAAACTTCTGGTCGCATTTTTGGATAAATTTTGTTGCTGTTAGCATTTAAATTATCGATTTTGGTTTTCAAATATTTTCTCGTAGCTAGTTTGTCCTATTTTGCGCTGCTGAGATAAGTTATAATTATTTAGTTTTTCTTTGTGTTGATTTTCTTGCAATTTATTCACATGCTGTCGGTTGACCTGCGCTTTCTGTGCTTCATGACTTGGATGGGTACAGTGTGCAAATCCCCTTCACAATCTCTTATTTATACAGTTTGTAGTTCCACACTAACATGGCTGGCACTCTTTTAATTATCTGCGTTCATGAGTCGCCTATGACCTCAAGAACTTTTTATGTCAACCCATTTAACTTGGTGTGCCTCTTTTCCTTGTGTTTTAATTTCTGTCACTGTAATTATGGTTGCCCCAAAACGTTGCTTGTTTTTATATTGCACATTCTTCCTGTTCGTGCTCCTTGTTACATCTGGTGGAGAGGATTTGCACATACATTGTTTTAAGCCAATTAATTTTACCTGGTTCCTGGTGATGTTGTTTTTCATTTTAGTTATACGTGTTATTGCTATGTGATACCGGCAACAGTTTCTGTTCTGGGTTGAATGCAAATTCATTTAAAACATCTTCGACTGCCTGTCATGGGTTGTCTTTATATCTGCTTCGGTTGCTTCATTTGGCTGGTAATATTGAAATAAATCCTAGACCAGTTTGACTTCAGGGTCTGAAGATTCTTTCCATCTGCTTTACTCATGCTATAGTTCACCTCAACTAAAGAAACCTTCCCTCAACCCCGGCGACCTGCCTAATTACAGAACCATCTCAACTTTCAATTTTGTATCTAAAATTCTTGAACGGGTAGTTATGAATTGTATGCAGACTAGCCTACCTTTTAACTCACTAATGTCCCCTTTCAGTCTGCAGACCGTAAGTTGTATTCAACAGATTCCGCCCTTCTTGCTGCTCATTGTAAAATCACGTGTTCTATGGATAAGGGTAGAATGTTACCCCTTGTTCTTATATTTGTTTGCTGCTTTTGGTACTGTGGATCATTCTGTTTTATTGCATCGTCTCCATTGGTGATTTGAGGCTCTGGTCTCGCCGAACATTAGTTTGCCACCTATCTCAGTCCGGACACTCAAGCATAATATTATTTAAGTGGTAATTATTCGTCTAGTGCTTTGTTGACATGCGGCATCCTGCAGGGTTCAGTGCTTGGTCCTCTGTTGCTACATTATACGCCGCACCACTAGTTATAATACTCGAAAATCATTCACTAGGTTATCATTTCTATGCGGTTGATACTCAAATAACATTTTCTTCGACAGCTTGTCGTGTCACTGGTCTGTGTAGCTGTTGCACACTGCCTTTGAGCTGGTGCAATCTTGGATGGCGGCTAATAAACTCATCGTTAGAAGAAGAGAAAAAGAATAAAAGCAGGCCTTAAAGCTAGATTGAGAGGCAACCATGGATATGAAATGTTAGCGATTTCATTTTCTTAGCCTTGGCATATGAAGACAGATGGCCAGCTCTCTCCCTTGCCCTCTTACCTTCCCACTGACAGTGTACATCCAGTGTACTCATTAACATCAGATAATTTATTATTTTGTCGTCTCTGCGACTTCTATCTGCTACACTTCTCCGGCAAATACATATATAAATATGTGAGTATATATGCAATCGTGTTTATGCAATCGGCTTTTATTTTTAGTCTTTTATTTTTAGATCTTTAATTTCCTGTCTTCATGTTCTCTCTGCATTTGTCCGAAGCAGCCGCAACAGCAACATCCCTCACACAGAATCAGCAGCAGCGGGGTAATTTACGTTGGCAGATTTTAGTCTTAGGGTCCAACGTGAAAAGTCAGACAGTTTGTTTGTCTGTCTGCTTTCCTGCCTGCCCACGTTTAGGTCAAATGATTTCCTCTGAAAGGGATCGTTTTGCAGTTTTATTGCATGTCACAGTGGGCGTGAGTGCATTTGCGTCACTACAATGTGGAATTGTTGGTCTGTCTTGGCTATATTCCCACTCTTCCTGGATGAGCGTATAACAATGGTGGCTATTAGATTAGAAATATTCGGCAAATGTACCTATTTAATTCGGTGTCCCATCTGACTCCGTCCTTCCCCCATTCCTTCACATATTTGAACACAGCCGATCTGATCAAACTCATCATCGGTTTTAGAGCCGAATTCAAAGCAGGTCCATCGGTTTGCGGATGACGTTCAGCTAAACTTGACACATCAACCATCTGAAACCTGACTGCATGTCAGACGCGCAAACTGTCGTTACAGAAGAACAGAACTGGAAGTCATCGACTCAGGCAGAATTTAACAAAAATAAGTAGATGGCAAAGTGGACTGTGCTTTCCGCAACCTTTGTGTTACTGAGGACGAGGGTTAAGAATTGGTGCTGATGCTATCGAAGGTTTTTCTGATTAAAAAAACTATTACTACTGCTACTGCTGCTGCTGCTGCTACTACTACTACTAGTAGTAGTAATAATAGTAGTATCACTACTACTACAACTGAACGGAGCAGGGTGTCCGGTGGCAAGATGGCCGTTGTTTGTTTCTTGTTTATTTTCAAAATTACATATTAGATAAAGCGGTTGATCGTAATCGTAATCGTAATTCCGAGATTTCTACAGCGCCCAACGAAAGCCGCGCCGCAAGGACCAGTGTTTGAAATTGAAGCGAGAAGAGAGATAAGGGGAAGAGGAAGAATCAGGATAAAACTTTTGGAAAAGAAACGTTTTCAGTCTTGAGTGAAAGACCAGCGCAGAAACTGAAAGAGGTGAAGTGTTGGTGAGTTCGTATGATTGACCAGACAACTGTCGCAATTCTGGCGGGAGTTTTTTCCAAAGGGGTGAGGCAGCTATGGCTATGGAGCGATATGTGTTCGCAGTAGCACTGTGTAGTCCTCTTTCACAACACATTTTCTAAACCTCTATCTACACTAATTGGACTATATATTTATATGTACACAACTTACCACAGTTTCTTTCTCGATCGCTTTTTACGTTACTGTAGTTTTGTCAATTCTATCAATGTTTCTCTTAGTGAATAATGGCTTGCTCTGTCTCTGTCTATTCGCCTCGTATATGGTCCGGCGTGTTTCTGGAGCAAATGGTTGATTTTCATTGAGCTTCGAATAATCGATTGGCCCACTGAACGTCATCGATTCTTGAAGAAATCGAAATGAACTCATCGGCAGAGTAGCAGCAGCGGAACATTTTCCGTCTAAGGAGACACACTTTCAGCCGGCCTATGAGACCCAGTATCACATAAACCCGTAACATTCAGCTCGATTTTTCCCTTGCTGGATATTAACCACGACCAAAACTCTTTCAAAGTCAGTCAGTCACTCGAAGATAACTCTGTAAGTCCCTATAGCTAGGCAATGCTTCATAAGTCTAATTTTTATATATATATAACATACATATACATGAGGCAATACAAATATATGAATACAAATTCAACTATTTTTGATGCATGCCATCCTTCCAAAGTTCAGAAGTGCGTAGAGGACCACACGACAAAGCATCGACAGCGCTGCTGCTTCGGGGGATAGGAAAGTTTAAGCATTTCTGATGGAAATTGGCCAACTTGCATTTTAAAAAGTAACGTGGCCATAGTTCTTACCGACGTAAATCGTTGTTAATAGGGCATAAGTTAATTTTACTGTGGGCATATATAGGGCATGTGTTAATGTTGCTGTGAAAAAATACAACACCGTCACTTACACTTTCGTGTATCTAAGCATGTACATGAACAGTAACTGTAATCAATATTGCACAAACACACACATGTGCAACGTCAGTGGCAAACGGAAGAGGCTGGAGTCGTCTCCTTAAGAGGCAGGCCTTTGAACACTACATTACATTACATTACATTGCATTACATTACATTACATTACTGAATCTCCCCTCCTTTGATACATCACAACCTATTCATACCTTCTATCCCTATCGGGTCGTCTTGTCCCTCTTAATCATACACTGTTGCCAGGTATACCGTGCCTTTCATCTGTCGATATTTCCATTCTGTCTGCTTCCATGGATGTCTGTCTCTCTTCGTGTGTCTTCTGCTGCACTTCTCATAGAAGCAGTCCGTCGTTCAGCAGTCATTAGTTTAATATATATATATATAATTTATGTGGAGAAAGATGTTGGTTAGTTAATAAGTCAGTTATCTAGACATTTTACATAGCGCCTTTTAAGATGAGATCTCGCAAAAGCGCTGCCTACACTATCCTAAATGATGTCAAATGTCATTTAGAAAACAAAGCACGCCAACAAGCGGAACTATGAAGACTAATTAGAAGTCACCAGTGGCAGGCTTACGTACACACGTACAGCCCAACCAACGGATTCCTATCCAGAGTTGATGACAGATGACGCAATGTTCTGAGTTCTTGGCCCAAGCTGCGTCGATGGTGTAGAGCAATGACAGGCAGTAGAGTCCATGGTACAAGATAACACCACCGTCCAGCGGTCTCTCATTGGTGGTAGATGTCGCAGTGTCCGGACTCCGGATATCCCTGGAACTGCTGAGTTTGAGTACAACAGGTCGGTCGGTCGAAGGGTCACCCGTGATGGACGGTCGAAGTTAGACCAAAGACCGTCGTAGCTGCTCCTCTTCCTCCGAGGCTTTTTCCCGGCTGAAGACCGCGTACATGAGTCCGTAGATTTGAGGCTGACCGTAGACCAGGAGCGTCATGCAGTCACGTACGCCAAGATGACATGCGTAGAAAATACCGTCCAAAATTTCGAAATCTGCTGTGGAAGCGACGATTTATTCCGACATTTAAATTTAGCAACAGCAAACGTCCAACATGTAAGAAATTATCGAGCACGTTCCGCATTAGGACGAAAAATCCGCCAAAGTGACATAGAAGGCGTGCGAACAACCGACGGAAGTGGCTGTTGACATGCGCGGACGGTGGTTAATTTATGAATAACGCCTGAATACAAATGTCTGATTAATATTTAATATATATGTCGATATATTTAGCTAGATAGTTTAGTATGCAAACGTATGCGTAGACAGCCAGATAGAGAGCGAGAGAGAGAGAGAGAGAGAGTGTGTGAGAAAGAGAAAGCGTCATTATATGTAAACAAATCGTCAAGAGTGGTTGATGTTTGTGTTGGTGTCTGGTTCATTTGTAGAATATTCTTTGCTGCCATATTTTCCATCTCCATGTTCGTCCATCCACATTCTTCTCATCTGTCGAAATCTCTCGTGGCCGTATGCAGGAGATCGACAAACTGCTTATTCACATCTTGGAGTATCTATCTGTGCATGGCTGGTCCCAAATGGCTCGACCCCGTGACCCATCGCATCCCACACGGTCCTCCTGTGCACTCTCGTGAACTCTATTGTCCGGATTTCTTTGGACGCCAAATGCTTCGGCTTTGAAGCAGACGATCCTTTGATCTAAGCCTAAATGATTCATAGAAGCCACACGCCAATCATCCTTGCTATAATAGCGTCGTCAATAGAACAAAGAACTTGCTTAGAAGTCTCGGTCAATCGGTCATGTCTACGTGAAATGAAGGCGCGTGTTGAGATGGCATTGTTTCCAGTGCATTCAGTTTCCAGGAATTCGTTGCAGGAAAAAATCGGCGCTGGGTGAATTTGGCGCAGACAATTCGGTGAAAAATATATACGCCTACAATAAAGTGATAGACACATTTACACAAATGAGAAGAACCGTTTTCAAGAATACATTCCACTTAAAAAGGGAGAGTAATACGCTACTATAAGTGAAGGTAGTGACTACAGCCAAGTAGGCTGCCTCTCTGTCTTAGTGGAATGACCTCCACTGACTTGATTGCGGCTTGGCTTTGATGCGCCATCGGTTGATACTTATGCATCAGGTACCGACGCGATAGAAGTCACTAATTAATTAATTCATTAACAACAAGCATCATACTATACTATTATTTTTAGGAAGCGCTGTAGTCTACAAAGCAACATGTATGCCGCCATCGTGTTCATTGTAGCATATTCCAAATCTGTAGAACACATCTCGAGTTTATTAATGTTATGTATGGCAAAAAAATTGGGCTTCCCCACTTTCTAGACCAAAATTAAGCCTCTGATCCCTGCTCTAATAGACCTGTTTGTCATTATTTAAGCCAACCATTTGGATGACTTGTATGGATAGCCCGTCACATCCAGTGATTTATGGAAATAACAAAAAAATAAGACCAAACTGCATATGTGCGGCTCATATCGCTCAAAAAATTGAAGTTACGTATGCAATAGATTCAAAATCCTGCCAATATATTATAAATGATGTACTGCATTGACTCATATTTTAAATGTTTATCGCCCATTGCAGAAAATCTACTACCACTAAAACCACAGGTAAATATAACATTCCTGCTAATTACACTTTAGGTAAAGTAAGGTAGGTTATAATTATTAAATTATTACACGCCTTTATGAAGTTTATTAGTCCTGGAATGTTGAAAGATAACCGAAACACTACAACATAATCCAATAAACAGACAATATTATTTCCTTGTGGTATAGACTGCTTGACAACGAGTTACCTGGGTGAAAGAGAGTAGCCTAAATAGACAATGCATGGCTAGGTTGGTCCTAGCTCTCGGTGCTGAAAATTATCTCCATTAGAGGAGAGCTATGAAAGAGGGTAGCATTGTAATTGCAGCTGATGGCTGCTTTTATATCCAACCCCTACGCATAGACGCACTACACACTTGAATATCAGATATTTATAGACGTTTATAGACTTTTTAGGACTAAACATCTACTGAATACAGATAATGAGACACTTGTGGTCAAGGACATTGCAGGAAATGCAATGAAACAAGTAGAAACCTTTAAATACCTTGGGTCGATAATGAATGCTAAAGGTGATTGCAAACATGACGTTAAGAACAGGATTAAGGCAGCGTGGCAAAATGGAAAGACTTATCGAGTGTATTATGCGATGTCAAAATGCCAGTTCAACTCAAAGGAAAGGTGTACAAAGCAATAAGACCAGTGATAGTATATTGTTAGAGTCGGCCCACATGAAAGACCTGGATGTAAGGAGTGACTGAAGGATGAGCCGTCTCTTTAGGGGGCGTAACCCCAGAAATCTTATAAATGGGGAAGTTTCTTTCAATTGACTGAGCTTGGCTAGTTAAGATAGGCTGAGTACTACGTGGCTCTGTTTCCTGTTAGTCGCCAAGACTCCGTTTTTACGAGCTGATGTAAAGGTCCTCCGTCTGTTGGAGGAACCTGAGAAATTTTTGTGTTCAAGTTGTTCGTTGATGTGAAGACTTCGACTTTTGGCTTCAAAACAGCCGTCGACGTTCTGTCTGATGTCAGGTATTTTGTTTATGTGCTAAAAACCTCTTGCAAGTGTAAATATACATCTTATCTCAACCCAAGTGAGTTTATTTCCTTTTCTTGAGACTAGCACATAACAATATATGGAGCAGAAGCCTGGACATTGACGAAAGAGGAGGAGAAGCTGCTGGAGAGAACGGAAATGAGAATGCTGCGATGGATACTTGGAATCTCACTGAAAGACAAGAAAAGAAATGAGTATATCAGACAGAAATTGGAAGTGGCATGTATATCTGACAAGGTCCGAGAAGCCAGGCTGAGATGGTATGGTCATGTGATGAAGAGAGAAGAGGAAAGCTGCATTAAAAGAATTATGACAGCAGAGGTTTACGGACGCCGCAGTCGGGGAAGACAAAAGAAGAGATGGGGAGATATGATTCAGCAAGACCTAAAGCTTCTCAGACTGAAGAAAGAAGATGCTGGAGATAGAAACAAATGGAAAAGAAGGATTCATGTGGCTGACCCCTCCCCTAGGAGGGATTAATTCCAGCCAGAAGGAAGAAGGAGAAGAAGAATCTACTGAATATAGAGATTGAAAATATCTCTGCTCCACTCACCTACTCGCGTTTCTCCCTCTTTTCTTTTCTTTGAGATTTCATCGTTCCATCATCACCATCGGCTTTTTGAGCATCTCAAAACATCAAGCTTCGTAAATTCAGTCTAAAGGTAATCGACACACACGCACAGTTAAACATATTTCAAATATGTTAGCTTCATTTGCAATGATATTTCCGTAATTAAGAGTTTTGATTCTGCTTGTAAACTGGGTGTAGTATTTGATCGTTTGATGTCATCCATGCTCGTCTATAGGCCCTACGTATTCTCAACAATCTGCTTTGATCCGTGCAATATTTATTGTACTGTTATACAGTTTTACTATAGATATTATGAATATATGTATATAAGCTTATGTAAAAAGTGATAAGAATTAAGAGATCCCTGGACCAGTAAGCTAAGATTCATTCAGTTGAAGTAGTTATGACAAGCGTTTATTGGTATGTGCATGATATTTATAATTTGTGTGTTGTAACTTCATTCTTTATTGGAAAGAGGAAAAAGCTAAGTCAACTACTAAGCAAAACGAAACTTTATTCTTTATTGGAAAATAGAGGAAAAACCTAAGCTAAGCTACTAAGCAAAACCAAACTACAGGCGGAGAGAGTAAAACAAAGTGAGTAGCGACGATTTATATAGGCGGTGACAGCTGTTGCATAATCAATTCCTATAGGTCTCTATAAGCGACGCATTCGACCTCGGTGTCAGTTCTCTCTCCAGACTCTTCTGCCGAGTCGTCCTCGGGCTGAGCTGTTGCTTTCCTCCGGCGTCTCACAGTTTTATGACAGATTTCCAATCCTCTTTGGACAGGTGTAGAATTCTAACGACAAAACACACATACCCACATACGCATTTATGTATGGTAAACGTTCGTGAAGCATGCGCTAGCTGTCTATCTATGGCACTACCACTAGGATCGATTAACACTAATTAGGCTACATATAATTATAGCGAATAACCGTCTATATGAGATGTGGCTATATATATGTATATATATTTAAACCAGACTGGTTTTGTGTTTGTGTGTGCATAATTATATATATACACATATACATGTATACATGTATATGTGTGTGTGTGTAGGCATTACTTTATGATCTTGAGCATGATACACGCAGTTTCGATTATTTGACTCTGTTCATTATACTTTTTCTGCCTACCTTTAAACGCACTTGCTTAGTTCAGTTGCAGCGCTTTTGTGAGGCACCTATAAGGCGCTATATTAAGTATCTTGATACACATGCATACATACATATATACATACATACATACATATATACATACATACATATATACATACATACATACATACATACATACATACATACATACATACATATGTACATACATACATACATACATGCATACATATATACATACATACACACATATATACATACATACATACATACATAAACACATACATACATTCATACATACATACTGACATACTAACCTGCATACATACATACATACATACATACTAACATACATTCGTACATACATAGATATACACATATATATATATACTTACATACTAACATAATATTTACTTACTTACATACATACATGCATGCATGCATACATTCTGCTTCTTCTACAACCTCACGCATCTCTTCACCAAGAACACCATTAAAACCGGTCACCAGCACGCGTCTTTTCTGTTAAAGTAAACGCATATATGATAAAATGTACTATATTGGCCTTCGACCTCGAGGAATAGGAATATTGAGTTGTGGAAAATTCATAGCAAAACGACGTCAGAAGCAGAGAATCAGAGGCAAATGTAATCGTCCATGTAATAGTGTGTGTCGGATATACGACGTCTGCAGCAGCAAGTATCGCGACTGATTTATCGATTATATTCGACCACTCTGATCAGGTCGAGTGATTGGGAGGAGGGGTATGACAGGAAACGCAATGAAGAATGCATATCATTTAGGCACCCCTATGCCGCGTCAACATCCACCGGTGTTATGTAGTGAATGCCACCTTTTCAAATCTCACCTTTTCAAGAAATCCCACCCTGATACATCCAATCCGTTGCCTTCCCATTTCTCTGAGCTTGAACACAACCCACCCTAACAGATCCTTTCCCCTTCTCTCTCTGGTCTTCTGGCAACCGGACTTGGTTTTTTATATGGCATCTTTGGACAACTCCACTGACTTGACGCAACGCTCGTAAATAAGCTGGTGCCCTGCACTAAGCTTTTAAGTAGCGCTTTAGAAGTTTGGAGTTTACGATTACGATTGCGATTATGATGCCACTGGTTGCAAGCAGATGCCAGTTGATACCTGTTGATGTCTTTGGATGTCAGTGGACATTATTTTATCATAATTATACTTGCCATATAACACGCGATTAAATTGCATGATTTCTCATTGTGTTGGAGAGGTACAAAGTGTATTCCATGCAGTTACTAATCAATTATGAGCTAAACTAGCATGAGGCAATCTGTATCTAATCCAAGGTCGTCAAATCTCATCTTAGTTCTTCGGCCTTCGTATAAAATCCTCAAGCATGATTTAATAAATATTGATGACACGTATCGTAATTACCAAGCATTAGATTTGACTGACAGCCAGGATTTAACGCCTCTGGGAGGTTCCTGAAAAGCGCTATATAAATACTCAAGTTGGACTAAATACTCACGTAGATAAAACGTTGCAACAGCATTCTTTTTCATCAGACACATCGTTCAAAACACTTCGCGCTCTCGAATTTAACGCAGTTTTATGTACTGTAAAGATAAAGGTTTAGTTCGATAAGAAGGCCTATAGGCTTTCAGGTTTACATGCTGTATGTATATCTGCATGTATGCATGCATGTATGCATGTTTGCATGTTTGTATGTATGAATGCATGCATGTATCGAAGCACTTATATAGCGCATTTTAGAGAGTTCACAACAGACCATCTAACAGATATAAAAATTGCGTTTTAAGATAAACCGAGAATGTTTCTCGAGCTGTTTGGGACGAAAGAGTTCGAATTTTCGGAGGAAGATTGTTTCAGAAGGAAGGTCCAACGCATGAGAAACACGATATGCCCGACCCGACATACGGTAGCGCGAAACTATCAGATCTCCATGGGCCGCAGAACGCAGTGTTTATAGATCCGGCTGACATCTGATGTACTCTAGGGTCGAGCTGACTATCGATGCCCGCCCTATGAGGAGAATCTTGAATTGAATTCTCTCCTCAACCGGAAGCCAATGCGGTGTCTCTTGCATATAGTTCGAAATATGCGAAGGTGTGGCAAGTTGGCCACGATCCGTGCGGCGCAGTTTAGGACAGACTGAATGTGATGAATTCCAAACTTCGGTCGGTGTGCAGGGACTGCATTGCATTGGTCCAAGCGCGTCATGATGAAGGAATGAACAAAGGTCACAGCGGCGTCATGCGATAAATTATGAATGAGCATAAACTGGCGCAGTTCGTAAAAGCAGGACCGCAGAGAGAGAGAGATAGAGAGAGAGAGAAAGAGAGAGAGAGAGAGAGAGAGGAGGGAGAGAGAGAAAGAAGCAGACATTCAGACAGACAGACAGATTCACAGAAAGTTGACGTGAGCCGCCATTGATAGATCTTCATCGAGGAGCAGCCAAGCTCCCGGACGGCGTGTAGTAGCTCCTAGCCCGGATCAATCGCCGCTATCATCTGTTTATCCATCGTTGTTTTCATCTGTCCAAAGTCAAGCCATATGAACTGCGTTTATGACGGATTCAAACAGAGCCGATTCGATGACATCCAAGGGTATACTTCTGTCACAATGGCCCGTAACTTTGACACACAGACAAGGGCCTCTGGTGGATTGCTTGTTCAATACAGCTGAACATTATCGGCATATTTGTTAATCCTGGCTCCAAGAACTGCGATGACTTCAGGTCGGCTGCTACAAGATGTAGAAAAGCGGCCAGAGGACCCACCCCTTTGAAACATTGTATGGGACTGGAGCCCATTTCGATCTGTCTGGTCCAATTTCCACTGCCACTGTTCGGTCATCCAGAAAAGAACTTAACCATTACAACGACTGATCAACAATTTCGTAGGAAGTACTGAGTCGGGTCAATAAGATGTTGTGGACCATCGTGTTATCCACAGCCTTCTACTGGCATCTTCTGGTGTCCACTATCATCCACTGACATATGCATAGGCCCTACTGACTCACAGGAAAAAACAGTTCGTTTAAAAGATAAGAATAAATATTTTGCTTTGTAGTGAATTATTGTAATGAGCAATTTTCGTCTTTCTTTGTACCAAAATTTTAAAGTACTTTCCAGCATCAACAACGAAAATCGCACGACTGAAATCAAGCGTAAGTTTTAAAATAGAAAGCAATAAACCCTCAGTGAAATGAACCACGCCTACAGCGAATAGATCTATGAGAGTTATATGGCACCCTTTCAGCAACTGAGAGTCCTAATGTTACTGCTATGTATGAGTGCTAGTCATATAGCGACGACTTCTGCAGAATAAACGATAACAAACACATAAACAGCCAAATCCAGGCAACTGCTTTAGTGGCATACGAATACATATGCGGCATATGTGCCTCCTGTGTGTTTGCATGCGTGTATGCGTGCGTGTGTGTTTGTGTTGAGCCAGATGTCTCAGATGCTGTAGACCTACTGATGCTGGCCTGATGCTATTGTTTTGCTTGTGATGATGACGACGACGACGATAATGACGGGGCTAATGAGGAGTGCAATTACAGAGTCGCTGTAAAGCACAGAAGATTACGCCGGGTATCACAACATAAAAGAGAACTATGCCCAGTGGAGTCATTTAGCATCCGACACTCTCTTCCTGCTCCTTCGCCTTCCCTCGCTTCCTTCGTTTTATCCTCTTCTTCTTCTTCTTCCTATCCCTGTTTCCTACTCCTCCTCCTGATCTTTATCCCTTTCCTGCTCCTCGAACATACTATTCAGTTTGCTTTCCTCGCCTCTGGCTTTTCAATCACTTAGTACGCCTATCTTCGTAGCCCGTTATTTAGCCCTCTTCTTCCTCTTCTCTGCGTCCTCCTCTTTATCCTCCTCTTCAGTCTTTCCTTCTTTATCCTCCTTCTCTTCATCCTCTTTATTATCTTCTTTTTCATCCTTCTCTCGTCCCCTTTTCATCCTACTCCTCTTCACCATCCTCCTCCTTCTGCTCCTCCTTATCCTGATGGCCAGCTTCCTCTTTCGCTCCATGTTCCTGTGCCCTAATTTCTTTTTTCTGCCTCTGATTGAATCATCGTATTTGTTGCTTTTAACTGCGCAGTTGTGTTCTTAAGTGCTGTCGATCACAGAGCTATAGTGGCACTCTGGTCCAGAATAGATAAAACAGGTCCGTCGCTTAACTGAAAGCAATGGTCAGCAGCCGACAAAAACGATAGTCAGTCAGTATAATGACCAGTGTCCAGAAATTAAGGTTTATCGTAAATTATTGTTGTTATTTTTACTACTATTAATATTAGTATTTTATGCTTTTATTTACTGAAATAAGGTCATTTTAAAAGTGACATCTGGGCTGTGCATACAATGAGACCATTACATATTGTCTGACCCGAGGTAGAAGGAATCCATCAGGATTTGGAAACAAAAGTTTATGTTACGTTAATCTGGAATGGCCAATTTTATTATTATTTAGCCCATCCTTTTATGAATTGGTGGGTCTGTTTAAAAGCAGTTTCTGAACTGAGTGAACGATAAAACCACAATAGTAGTAGTAGTAGTAGTAGTAGTAGTAGTAGTAATAATAATAATAATAATAATAATAATAATAATAATAATAATAATAATGTTAATATCAATCTCATTATTACTATATATAACAGGCATGTCAGTTTCACGGCCCTTATAGCCAAGGATGCCAAAGAGCCGCTCAATCACGTGGATTTGTTTGACGGACATTGTAGTTTTTAGTCCTTCACTAAATCGATCGGCTGAAGCAACATCTACCACTCTTGGATATCAGGTGGCCGATTGTTCTTGCGAACTCGTTTCTCTAGTATACGTGAACGACATCAGACATCTGACGGCATTCCTCGTCCATCGATCCTTCGATCCTCTCTGGCGGAGAGATTTAACCCTTTGAAAAGAAGAGAAGACGCCTGTAGGATGTAGTGATGGTGGAAAAACGTGAAACGTCGTCTGCGGTCGTAGGCTGGTAGTCCGGGCTGTACGATGCAGAAGCGAGTAGTGCTGCACCAAAATCGATCTAATTGATTTTCCTCAGCTGCAGATCTCTTGGACCCTCGTAATTGGCGACTGATGGAGTTGATTCAGACTCCAGCTGTTTAATGAGTGTATGACTGTATGTATTATCGTTCTGAATTAACCTCTAGGCGAATATCATATATGCATTGTCATCAGCGATACTGAGTTGGTCAACACATGCGCTATTAAAAATTCCTATCTTCATAAATAACGCATAATATGCGTACGAACGTAATATATACTACGTAAAAACACACATGCATACGCCTAACATTTCGTAGTCTACATTGCATCAACCCTCTGGAGGACAACCTGCCTGAAAAACCCTCCACATGTCAACACCGTGCGAAACGACTCGTTCCCACTCACAACAGCTGAACACCGAACACAACATTATCTCTTATATCCCCAAGTCAACTCCGTCATGTTTTACGACAAGTAAAGATGTATATATACAGATAGATAGATAGATAGAGGTAGATAGATAGATAGAGGTAGATAGATAGATAGATAGATAGATAGATAGATAGATAGAGATAGGTAGGTAGGTAGGCAGGCAGGCAGGCAGGCAGGCAGGCAGGCAGGCAGATAGGTAGGCAGATAGGTAGGCAGATAGGTAGGCAGATAGGTAGGCATAAAGACATAGACTGGATGAGATAAAGACAGACAGTAACACAGACAGACGCATTAGGGAGACAGAATATTGTTCAGTTCGAAATGTTGATACGGCTCAAACGTGTTGATTTTTTCTCTTCCATTTGTTATTGGTCTATCTGTTATTGTTCCACTTGTTATTATTCCATTTGTTATTGTTCCATTTTTTATTGTTGATGATGCTGAAATCGAAGCATCCACTCATGTGCCAAGTAAACAGATGCAGAAACAGATGCATGAGAGGATTAGCTGCTGGCATGAGCCTGACAGTTAAGAGGATTGCATGCCTGAAGCTCTTCATTAAGTGGGCAATCTAATTACTCTCTGTAGAGTGTATAAGTCGATCTTTGTTCTCTGTCGCCGTTCTGCAAAGAGGCATTTAATTTTACCGATATAAATAAGCACACGTCCAGATCAATAAGCGCAAAATTAAATTAGCAAGTAAGTGCACAAGTAAAATCAACAACAGTTTCTTTCTCTTTTCTTATTTTCCCCCAAAGTGCAAAAGTGTTGGCCTTTGCGTATCGAATGGCATTAATATGGCAGTAACATCAATATATGCCCTATATATGCCCACAGTAAAATTAACTTATGCCCTATGAATGTTTGCGCGTACGATTAGCCATTGTACTTGTCCTTTGACTGCATCATTGTCAGATGCGTTTGTCAACTGGCAAATCCTGGAACACCTATAGAATCAAACTCAAAAGCTAAACTCTTCGAACTGCATATTATCCAGATTCCCCTTTTCACAACTACCTGCCTCTTGCGAATTTGCTTCGACATAGTGCCGGTGAATAACCGCTTCTTCTGACTCAGCTTTTATGTGGCGTTAAGATATATCAGCGATACACTGTTATCATCATCATCATCACTTCAGTGGTTTGACGTCGATGTAGATTATCTTTTTAAGGTTTCATTGTGTTCGTCGGTGTCTTTTTTTGCAGTTTTCTTTCTTTCTACCTTGTTTGTATTTTCCTGTTCGTTCCTTCTTATTCTGTGTTCTTGGTTTGAGTCATCGTCATCCCTGCTGCGTTAACGACAGCACGAGAGGTTATGATTCTGTCTGTTTTCAGATTGCTGTTCTCATTCTTCTTGTTCTGCGATGCCTTCATCCGTACTTTGGCGAACGGAGGTGGGTTGCAATTGCCAGATCACTCCTACGCCTTTTGATACTTACATTTTATATCAATCGTTAATAGTTAGATCCCCTAACGGATCGTTTAGCTAGCATCGAATGCATTGTTTAGCGTTTACTTGGGGATATGAAGTCATTAGACTGACAACATTTCTTTGGAGTAAAGCTAATCGAAGCAGATCAGAAGTCCAATTCTCTTTTCTCTTGTCACTCGATCGTCCAAATGTTTTTGGTTTTAATTCACAGTCGATGGCCAGCGGGCACTATATTGCAAACGTAGTGGGCTGCGCGTTCGTTCGCAAGACTTGATTATATAGCACCAGGGTTTTCCGTGTCCCCTTTGACCGAGTCTACAATCAGTCAATGTAGAAGACGCCGTGGGTTATATTTGAGAATAATATTACGAACCAATAACCACAAACGACCAATTGAAAGGGAAGAAAAATACGACGAAAGTATAAAGCCTTGAGCACAACAGAATGAAGGAAGGGCGGGGTCTAGCGGATTTTTAGGGGTCAGCATATAGGACCGGCTTGTCAGAATGATCACTGCATGACGAAAGACTTTTTACGCTATATGCCCCAGCTGCTGCTGCTGCTACTGCTGCTGCTGCTGCTGCTGCAGATGTGTAATTTGGATGTTGCTGTAGCAAATGCAATAACCACAGCCGTAGGTTATCTTAGCTGAAATCACAGTAGGCATGAACATACGCAGCCAAACACACAGACACAGACATAGAACCAGACACCTACGACTGCGATCAGCTGAAAATTGGTAGGCATTAAAGAATTATTAGGATTAGAAGAAACAGCTCATAGTCTAAATTAAACAAAAGAGACTCGTAAGACCTGGGAGGTCTGAAGGAGAGCGTGGTGGTGATGTTGTTGTTGTCGTTGGTGGTGGTGGAGGTGCTTTTGGTGGTAGTCTTTTGGTAGTGATGGCGTTATTGTTATGGTGTTGTTGTTGTCGGTGTCATGATGATGATGATGATGTTGTTGGTGATGTTTTGGGTGTTGTTGTTGTTGGTAGTGGTGGTGGTGTTTTTGTGGTCGGTTGTGTTTTGGCGTTGGTGTTTTTAGTAGTGGTATTTTTGGTGTTGTTGTTGTTGGTGGTGGTGGTGGAGCTGTTGTTGTTGTTGATAGTGGTGTCGTTATTGTTCGTGATGTTGTTCGTGGTGTGTTTGGTGGTGGTGGTGATGATGTTGTTATTGGTAATAATGACGTTTTTGTGGTGTTTTGGTGGTGATGTTGTTGTTGTTAGTGGTTGTGTTATTGTTGTTGCTGATGTTTGTTATGTTTTTGGTGGTAATGTTGTTGCTTTTGGTTGTGGTGGTGTCTTGGTGGTGGTGTCTTGGTGGTGGTGATTTGGTGGTGGTGTTTTGGTGGTGGTGTTTTGGTGAGGGTGTTGTTGTTAGTGGTGATGGTGTTGTTGTTAGTGGTGTTGTTGTTGTTTTTGGTGGTGGTGGTAGTGGTGGTGGTGTTTTTGTGGTCGGTTGTGTTTTGGCGTTGGTGTTTTTAGTAGTGGTATTTTTGGTGTTGTTGTTGTTGGTGGTGGTGGTGGAGCTGTTGTTGTTGTTGATAGTGGTGTCGTTATTGTTCGTGATGTTGTTCGTTGTGTGTTTGGTGGTGGTGGTGATGTTGTTATTGGTAATAATGACGTTTTTGTGGTGTTTTGGTGGTGATGTTGTTGTTGTTAGTGGTTGTGTTATTGTTGTTGCTGATGTTTGTTATGTTTTTGGTGGTAATGTTGTTGCTTTTGGTTGTGGTGGTGTCTTGGTGGTGGTGTCTTGGTGGTGGTGATTTGGTGGTGGTGTTTTGGTGGTGGTGTTTTGGTGAGGGTGTTGTTGTTAGTGGTGATGGTGTTGTTGTTAGTGGTGTTGTTGTTGTTTTTGGTGGTGGTGGTAGTGGTGGTGGTGGTTGGCTTGGTCGCGGTATGTGGTCGTCGTGGTCGTCGTGGACCATAACTCTAATATTCCAATCTTTAAGGAGCATCGCTGAAAGCTGGTCCTCTTGTGACGAAAACATTATTACTTCGGGGTTTTATTGCGACCAAAACATATTCATAGGCCTAACGATGATGTTTGGATGAACAGATGTACTATTGCGTGGATGAATGGTTAAATGGATGAATATATGATTGGATGTAGAAAGATTGTCGTCGGAAATTTCCTCATATGTGGGGGTGCTTGCTGGTACCTACGAATGTAAAGGTTAGGGTAACAGATTAGTTTAAATTCCTGTTGTTAGACACTATTAAGGAAACTTGATCTTGGGTTTTGAAGCGTCTTTTGACTGAACCAGAAGCCCGACTGCAGCATACCAACACGTTTTAAATCTCCCAAATTGTGTTGTCTATGGTCTTAACTCATATACCGACCATAGGTTATCGTTATCGTCTCTGTAATCTCGAGCTTTCTTCAAAGAAAGCTCACTCGAGGTAACCAGCTAATTCGCAGGCGCTCAGTATGGTAAACCCAAGCTCAGGTGCTGTGCCGTACCATAAAATTTCAATTCAATTGGATTAAGTATTTAGATATATCAGTGGCCAAATATACCGTTTCTTATACTTATGCAAATGGCTGCACTACCGTGCCAGTCTGTTATAATTTCGCACATGCCATACATATTGCATCAACATAGTCTTTGAAGAGGATTCTATAAGGGCGCCACATAAATGTTCCTATACATGCATGCATACATGCAAAAACAAATGCATGCTATCTAAATACACGCACAAACATACGTACATATGGTTGACGTGGTGTGCAAAACCAACCTAAGATGGTTTTGCAACACACATTGTCCGTCCGAATTGCAACCTTTCATCCGCTGGTATTCACTCACAAATTCACTGGCTCCCGGTTTCAAGATGCATTGATTTAAATATAGCTACAATCACTTACCAACTTCTCCATACCTAGCAATCTGCCTGTCTCCGATCATTAATTGATTGATTATTACCATGTTCCCGTTCGTAATACACGATCTAGTGACCCTCTGAAGCTGCGACAACCTTATGTGGGCAAGGTCACTGGGGAACATTCTTTTAGTTCGGCCTCGCCTATAATTAGGAACAACATTCCTTTGTTAATCAGGTCTGCTCCCTCAATCTCACCCTTCAAGTGGCAACTCAAAACATTTTATTTTCTTAACTCACCTATCGTCTAGTTTCCCTCCTCTGCTATTGGCTGTCTCCCTCTGAGCGACTGACCGTGCCTCTGATTCAAACTAGAAAAGGAGGAGAAGCTGATGCGCCGCTTCTTCAGATGCATTTTACAAAGGCATTTGATTTTCTTTATTGTCGACAGGTGTCGGCTTAATACTTATTAATACTTATTACTAAATGCCTTACGTACAACCTGTTCATCAGACCATCATCCCGATACACACATTCACTCACTCACTCACTCACCTAAACACATACTCGACTACTTAAGATTTCAACTCTCTGCAAAAACCTAAAGCATGTGGCTTAGGTTTATCCACTGGACCTTTGAAAGTTTGTTGAGAAGCATTATGCAAATATTCAGATGCTATATCGACCATTAGTTCAGCAGTCGCCTAATAAATAAAAGTACATAAATCAGTAGCCTAGTATGCCGATTAGTCTTAGTCAATATCAATATTATAACTGTAGTTAGAAATTTGTATAGCTCCCCTTCAAGAAAAACTAATCAGAGGCGACATCAACGTTAGCCCAAATGACGTCAAATGTTTTCAAGGTCAGAAAGTGCATTAGTCAGCAGATAACTAGAAAAGTTACCAGTGGTAGACCCCGCCCACAGGCAGAGCACACCAACGTATTCCCATACAGAGTTGACAGATGACACCATGTTCAGGGTTCCTGGACCAATTTGCATCGAGGATGAAGAACGAGGGCAGGCGATGTGGTCTGCCGCTGACAGCATACGGCTGCCTCACCGTCAACCAGTCTCTCATTGGTGGATGACTTAGCGTCTGAAAATCTGTCGAGGCAACACGTCGGCACAGGACAGACATTCGATTGGTCGTAGAACCTCTCCGTGGTTGACGATCGATGCCACTGCAAAGAGTTTTCTGGCTCTGCTTTGACGAAATCCAAAATTTTCCAGTTGCCGACAGCCTGCACGTCTGCAGGACTAAGGCTTGTATTAGTTCGCTTGCTGGTATTATTTCACTTGCTGTGGCATGAAGTGGCGTTTCTGATAGTTGTGATGATGTTAGTGGTGTACGGCCATTTCGGTTGTGTTAGCAATTCTGCTGTCACTGTTGTATGTATCGAGATATTTGTGTGGCGCCTTTAAAATCTGTCAAGAGGCCGTGATTATAGGGAAAGTTTTGCCATAGTGAGAAGAACGTGATGAGGCCGGCTAAAGGCGTGGCCTGACATTGAATAGGCCACCGAGTGGCCGTGTCTTCAGGGCGTCTGATTGGAAGTCCCCTCCCTACTCCTCGTTTCGCCGCATTAATCCGGGCACTCAGTGGCGATCCTTTCCTCCGCGTTTGATCGTCGTCTGAAATCGACAAGTTCTCTGCTGCAGTGAATCCTTAAGGATGGGTTGCTCGGTCCTTAGGATGCTCCTGTTCTCAGGATGCACGATGCGTGATTTTCTCAGCAGATTTCGCGCTCCAGCAGACAGCGGCTGTAGGCTCAACGACACAAGAACAAATATTGTCACTCGCACTCGTAAAAGCATATCTACAAACAAAACCTACACAAATCGATCGCATACACAGCAAAACATCTAAGGACAGGATAGGAGGGCATGATAGTATAGGAGGGGATAGGAGATGAGACGAGATACCCGCTAAGTCTTATGCGTCGTTTTACAGTTGATGCTTATTCAAAGTCCCCGCTCTGTGTTATGAATGAAACATTGTCACGTGCGTCAGCAACCTAGCGAAAGGAGACAGAGAAAACAATGGAAAGTAAAAATGTAAAGATAATAATTATAACAGTAATTCTAATTTTGCAATGGGTTTCGGTTTTCAAACTCAATCAAACTTTTAACTCAATTCTTCATTATTCTTCAACTTGTTGCATCAACATTCGGCCAAGAATTTTGATTTTAGAGAATCACAAATCATTGTTACAAAGAACCTAATCAACAAAATGTGTTCTGAAACAAAATCTTTCCGGTGCCTTCACTCATGATAGACACATTTTTTGTTTCTCCGAGTCATTTCGTCAGAAATAAAATGTTTTTATGGAGCCCGTAGACATATATTATCTTGTGACAGATAAAATTTTGTTGCGTAGACACTATGAGATACCTCGTTAGCTGTCTGGCTACGTCCCACGGTAGACGACCTCTAGCGCCGAACAATTTATACCTATGATTGCTCAAGCTAAGCCACAATGGTGTCTACAATTAGCAGACACTGTTTTTAAGAGTTTATATCATAGATCGGTTACAAGGGGAGTAATTTTGAGATTAATGAACATGCGTGTAATAGATGGTCGATCTCAATCGCACTTCGAGACGATGCACGGTTTGCTTTATCTGATCGGAAAGTCTCCATATAAGAAATGGCGACTATCTAAGCGGCCTTCAAGGAAAGCAATTGCAACCCATATTCCAACAATAGTTGGAGTTAGATGCGTCTTAACAACGGCTGCCTTATCTGATCTGATCTCGCATAGAAGCGTTTTCCCATTCTTTTTCTAGACCTGCTCTATGCATCATGAAGCCCTGGAAACCGACGCTGGTAAATCGATGAAATCTGATTTGCTTTGGACAACCAGAAATTTAATCGCGTATTTGTTTTTCAGCCCAGCTTCGAATATGTGTGCTATACAAATCGCGTAGAATCGAGCCGGTGAATTATGTTTGTCAGTTCTATTATAATATCGGCTGCGATTGACATAGAAATTCCTAACTCAAGTATAAAGAACTTGGTTTGGTGTTGCCTAGAGACCATAAAGACCCACGTTACAATCATCCCAAGTTCGTCCTAATTCGCACATAATTCGCAATCATCATTTATCCATAAACACAGCCCGTAATAACTTGTCCATAATAGTTGAGGCCGAACCTAATTGACGATTACACAGACTTGATACAGTAATTCATAAATCATTGCATGGTGGCCGATAGCATGCGAGGCTGAGGTGCGTGGGACACTGCCAAACAATTCAAACCTTTTTTATTACAACTCACAGCAGCCGTACCGTAAAGTCCAGACGTGTATACCGAACATTCAAGAGTCATTGTGAGAAAGCAACCGTGCACAGCTTAGAGAATCTCTAATAATTATCCAACAGATCCTTTGTTGTGGTAGGGTATCTTTTCTCGTTTATCTGGCAGTCAGTAAGTAAGTAAGTAAGTCAGTCAGTCAGTCAGTCTGTCAGTCAGTCAGTCTGTCAATCTGTCAGTCTGTCAGTCAGTCAGTCTGTCTGTCTGTCTGTCTGTATATCTATCTATCTATCTATCTATATATCTATCTATATATCTATCTATCATTATTATCATCATCGTCATCATCATTTATATTTTAACCCATACTACAGGCACATTCCTTCGAGATTATATGAGGCCAGCAAGAAGCTACTCCAGGCGGTACTTTGGGATATATAAATGTCTAGGCCTTCCATGTTGCACATACATAACATACATTTGTGTTGATCTTTTGACCGCCGCCCTAAGTATGTGGCACAGCCCTCTGTAGCTTGAGACAGCGGTCTGAACAAATGTCTGATCATTGTTTATAACATTGATTTGAAACAGTAGGCCTATATTAGTTGACTTAAAATAGGATTTTAGTATGATTGTTGTATCGATTCGTATTGTTTGATTAGATTTTATTAGGAAAGGCGTAGATGTCTGTTGCCTATGTATGCAATTTGTTATCAAGCGCGTGCCTTGAACTAATAAGGCCTACTTATAACTTATAGCTGTTTTGACTTTTGAATAGAGAAGATTTTAATCTCAATAGTTTGCGTTGGATGGATTTCTTCCTCGTTCCTGAATCGATCTCTGCTGAAAAACGGCAATATATAACTGCATTGTTTTCTTGTCTATAAAAGATTTTCAAACAAACTGAGATGTAATGTTGTTACATTGCCCATTCCCATAGGAGAGAAAAGATATCAGATTCTGAGTAAATGTGTCACCTAGAATTTTGGAATGAAACTGGTATTTTATATGCGTTTACAGTTACTGTCTATCACAAGATATTTCTTCATCGTCGTGAATACTGGTCCGAGCTTTCGGATGATGTTCTCAGGCAGTTTCCATTCATTTAATCTAAATTATCCGGCATTAACTCATACTAGCGCCATTAAATATCTCACTCAAATCAAGCATTCTTATAAATTCTAATAGGAAACAGTACGCAGTCAATATTTGCTTCGATTACGTTGAAACGCGTGACTCCATGGTGTATAGGTCAGTCATCCAACATGGCCTATCCTAACACACAGTCATCGTGCGCTGATTATTGCTGGGTCCAGTTGGCGCAAAAAGCAGCAGGTAGTTAATAGACGTTCGACACAATTATCATCAGATGATTGTATCACGTGGAACGTTGGAGAAACATGAAATTAACTTCATTGGACTGAACTAAACAGCTTACTTTGTGGGCCATATATTAGTAGACTGAAAATGTGAGAGGAAATCACGAAAAATAAGCGATTCGACATTTGTGATCAGCAGCCCAAAATCCATAAGATACGTCCAAAAGCGTTCAGGAAGCAAAATCTTCGTTGTCCAGTGAAATCGACTCGTGCATCAATGACAAATTAACAGGCGCGATAAATAGACGTCGCTTACAAGACAATATGGTGATTTTTGAATTTCGTGGCTTTGTTGACTCGAGGTCATGAACCCGAACTTGAGTTGCAATCCTGGTGGATTCAGCTGTAAATCTGGTCTGCAGCTAATTCAATCACAGAAAACTGAATAGACGGCCAGGGAAAGAACAGGCCCAATGGCTAACAGTGCAAAGATTGAAACATGTCTAAGGCGTATAGCTAATGGTTCGTACAGCGACTCACTTTAAAATTTCCCTATAGGAGCTATAACATAAAGGCGCCGCACATCTGCAAACTATTAATATTCGTGTGCATCTGTGTTAATATATGGCGTTGTGTGTATGAGTGAAACATAACTGAAGTGTCTCAAAACAGCACTCAATATACCGTCCTAATTCGTAAGAAGAACAGTAGAGCTGTTCATTCGACAAAATAACAAATAATGCACATAGAAGTAAGTTTAGACGACCAAGAAGGACTTAAGGCCATTTCACGGCTATATATGGAAACGCCTAATCAGTTTAGCCTCTTGGCATTACCATGCTTTTGCAGCGTCGCAGCCAATGTCTTCGGAGAAACTGGCAATAGGTTAGCGACCCCACATTTAATGTGAGCTTTAAGAAGTTCTCCGATTCAGCTTTTGACCTTATCTGCATGCTCTTTCGAGAAGTCTTTAAAATCCAGTATACACACGGCTTTCTCCATACTAGCATGCCTGCATAAATACTTACATAAATACATACAAACATACATTTATACACAGGGCATACGTGCAAACATACATACATGCATACATAAATGCACAAATGCCCACATACGTAACTTGCATCCATATAATGTCAACATTGAAGAGATTAATTATGTCCCAGAAAGGCGCATACATACACATTTTTTACAGTGAATAGCATACAAAGGCGTAGTCCGCATCATTGTAGGGTTAGCACACTATTTTGACACTGAACAGCATTTTATTGATCTGAGCATTCTAAAAATTACTGATATTCATAAGTTAAAAATCTGTGAGTTTGTTTATCGTTAAGAGCATCATCAACTTTCCTTATCTTTCAATGGTCATTTATTAATTTATTCTGAACGTACTACTTATTTCACTAGATAAGAAGAAGTTTGTGTGTATATATTATTACATCCACCTTGGAAAGGCAGAATGGTACTTTACTCTTGGACAGCACAGATAAATACCACCGAAGCTACGCCCGCACAAATATTAGGCTACTTTCTGTTAAGCGTGCTTTCTCTCCCCCCATGGAACAAATTGCCTCATAATGTTCGTTTATTGTCTAACCTAGACTTATTTAAAAACTTATTAACGTGTATATTAATTTGAACATAGTAGGCCCCTACTCATTAGCTAAGTTTGTTTTGTTTCTTTTCGATTAATTGTATTTTCTGTAGGCTCTAACACGTTTTAGACATCACGGTCCAGTTATACTAATCTCAATTGTTCATTCGTCATTGTACATTTGTATCATAGGCAGAACCTTTGTCCTTCGGGTCTGCCTTTGTAAGCATTGCAGAGATATTTTGCATATTGTTATTATGATGTTACTGCTGGGTTCAATAAATAAAGGAATGAAACATACTGAAAATATACATACGTAGCCATGCATACATAACATAGGCCTACATATGTACGGACGTATGTATGTAGTTTTAATTATTTTAGGCAGATGGCGTTTCCTCATTGGATAGCCACCGAAGTCATCGGAAGCAAATATGAGAAAAACTTTGAATGCCCCATATGATTATTACTATTATTATTGTTATGTTTATTATGTTATTGCTACTATTACTTACGCATGTACGTAATAATAACATACATACATGCATACGCATATAAGTATATATGTATGTGTACTTTTTTATACGTACATATATCAGTTTGTGTGTATATATTATTCCATCCACTTTGGAAAGGCCGAATGGTCCTTTACTCTTGGACAGCACATGAAAGTTATGAGTTCTTTAGACGCTGCAGAAAGTTATTTAACTTCTTCTTCTTATCTTTATTTCCGCTCCAATCCCAAATATCACCCACCGTAGCCGCCACGCTGTCCTTCTGCCTGACTTTTGGATTTTGACATAGAACCGAACTCCTTTTGCCTATCGATTTGGTTTTGACTGTGGGCCTGTGAATAAGATGGTCCCCGTGACGTGGCTTTAGTTGGGAGCTGTAGAAATCTCGAGATTACGATTACGAGTAAAGATAGTGAATCATTTAATTTGAGCCATGCTGAAAACGAATTTTTAAAGACTTATATCCGGAGGTCATTGAGATATCGATAAAACTTGGCGAGAAAAGCTACTCTTTTGCAAAACAGATATTGGGCATTTATCTAATCGTAGCCTCTTATCGCATTCTGTGTTCTTCCTCTAAGCAAAACCTGTTCAGCTCACTTCCACGTTGCATTGTAAGTATACTGATTGCTTGATCAACTAGTAGGCCTAGGCCTCGATCGCTACCGAATGCACGAAGATCGCTCGCAAATTGTCGACTGAACATAACAACATCTGTGGCCAAGTGCCACGAGTTCACTGAACCAAATTGCGCCTCGCTCATTATATCGAGTGACTGCATGCATAACGAATCCATTTTTGTCTGTTTATGCCGAATTTGCCTTCTTCGTTCGTTGCTCATCGGTCACTCAGCCTGTCTTTAATTGACATATTCATTATTTGTTCATTTTTGTTCGTTCATTCGTTTGTTAGTTCATTCATTCATTCAGCCAGTAAGTCTACATTTCGAGCTACCGACCAGTTTTTCCATTGTTCATTCCATTGTTTTGGTTATCCGTCCTTCCTCCATCCGTTGGTGCATCCATTACTTCCATCTATCCCATACAATCCATGTATCCATCCATCTAATCCATTCTTCCTTCCTTCCATCCATTCATTGTGACTCAGTCGCGTCGTAACTAAGCAATTTCATTGCGTTTCTTAGTGGCGCCTAATAAATCACCGATTCCACATTGTAAACACAATGGTCTGCGCTTATAATTCCGGTGCAGTCGGAATCTTTCGATAAATTCCTTGTTTTCAGGAACTGTGACGCTATCCTCTAATGTTCGCTTAAGGATTCTACGTTGGTGTATTTTATGATAATTTGGACGTGGATAAGGTGTGTGAGAGAGACAGCCAGAGAAAGAAAGAGACAGAGAGAGAGAGAGGGAGGGAAATTGAAAGAGAGAAAGATGGTAAGGAGATTTAGAAGGACAGAAGTGGGCGGATAGACTAGTTTAGCCTTCTTTTGAAAGAACGCGGGCTAGCATCAAATTGCATTCCGAAAAGAGGTGTAATTGTCGTTCTCGCTCATCCCGACGTGAATAGCAAATCAGTTCGTTCGCGGACTTCTATAAAAGAGCAGTGGACGTAGAACTCGGCGTTCTTGCCGAACAGAATGACATTTAGGCAGCATGGGACGTGTTGCTTGCTTGCTTGTCACACGCGGATCGCAGTAGGGTAGAGGGTTATCAAATGGTGAAAGTTAATATGCATTAGTTGGATCCAGAAGAGGCTCGTCTACCAAGGTCTTTTTCAACTGAGTTTAAGGGGTAGAGTTTAGTCGGAGTGGTACTCTTTAATCCGCTTCTGAACATCTGATCTTTGCTATTTGTATTGTCTTGACTCGAAAGGGGCAGCGTGCTTCCCTGAATCGGCCCTCGTAATATGCTCTGAAAGCTTTTATAGTGTCTTTTATCATAATAGGGGACTTAATGCGTCCTTTGACGGCAGCAATTAAGCGGACACTAAGCCAAGTTCTGCAGTGAAAGACTGTAGTCCAGGGGATGTCCATTATGCCGGTCAACGAGGCGAATATGCGAGACAGAAACGATACATCTTGAGTGGCCTTACGGAGGGAGGCTAAGAGCCACTGCTCCCAAACTGAGTCAATAGCCTCATAAATGTACATAGATGTACAAATTAGAGTTTACCAAGAACGGAGGTTGTTACATGTCAGACAAAGTAAAAAAGGTCGGGAAACATTGTGCTAAGGAAAAGAAAGAAATTTTGCCGCCATAAATACAGGAAATATGTGACTATGACTGAGAAAACCCTCATATAGTCGGAAAAGTTAGTTTGCGTTAAACGCGTTCAGACTGCAACTAGACATAAAAATGAATTCATTGCGAATTCATATTCTTTGTTGTCTTGGCAATAAAATCGCAAGTTCTTGTATGAAGTTTCGCGGTCTAAGTACTTTTATTTTTTATTTTATTATGATGTTCAACAACAAAAACTTTATTTGACATGTTTCCTAGGTGCCCTAATTTGAAGTACTTTATATCGATTATTCTGCCAATGACCATGTCATGTAAACATTCTTCTTAACCAGTTTTTATGCAGACTATATTAATAGGAGTCTCAGAGGTGTACGAATGAGCTGCAATTCACTATACTCATAAACATTCACAACCCTTTACCCACAGCTACTTAGGTTGGATCATAGTTCTGTTAAACTTTAAATTGCAATTTTTCAAAAGTAGGTGCAAAGGGACTTAATAACGTAGCATTTTTAACATTTTTACTATTTGTGATAGAAACATGCAGTTTTCACCTAATTATTCAACATTTCCAGTCCTATCCAGTTCAGTATCAAACCAAATTTGAGTTTTTCCGACGTTTTGAGGATTTCTTCCAGCACGGTCACAAATATTGGCGACGGAAAAACGAGGAAAATGTGCTAAAAACACGTGAACTGCAAAAGGTCATTAAATATTTCTGGCAACAGAAATCAGATAATTATTGTCATCAAAATCTCTTAGCTAAACCTGGCCTCAAGAATTTATTCGTGCAGTTGTTTGGCTTATTATGCCCCTTTGGAAGTTCCTGCCTCTTCCCCAAATAGGTAAAACTAGGGTCACCGGTAAAAAACAACGAGTCTAACCCAATCCTAAAGCGAAAAACGATTTGTCGTATCCTCTGATGAGAGAAGCTAATGAAGAATTATTGATATAGATGTTGTGTGCAGGATTTTTTGTAACTGTTTACGAAGCTGGCCAAACAATTTCGACTAATTGTATTCCTGAAATGTAAAAGGCTAATATAATGTGCCTCGTAAAAACCAGGGCTTTTATGTTGTACTTAATCGGAGCTATATTATCTGTCATGATACATACCTGCGTGCAAAGATAAATTTCTCAGTGTCACGCAGAGGCTGGCTCAGGAAGACACGCTTATTCAACAGCGCAAGTCATGCAAATAAATCCACAAGATCCTAGTGTTTTGGGTCTATTTCGTTAAACCCAGAAAAACTACTTACATGGAAAGTGAATGGCGTCGTAAATATTGACAATAAAAGAAGAGTTTCAGGATATGAATTCATTTTCAGGTTTGAATAGAATTCCCCAAGAGAAACTGGAAGAGGTGGGGAGAGTCCAAGGAGGACTGACGGTTATAGGACAATAACCCCGCGGACAATAACCTCCGGGACAATAACCCCCATGCCAAAAACCCCTGGACAGTAACCCCCTTTAGACACTGATATATTAACTATATAAATATACAAATAATGTATATATTCATACAGAAAGAGGACCCAGAAACAGCCTATGGAGGAAATTAGTCCAAGAAAGTATGGGGTTTTAATCGAGGTCTGAAGTACAACAAGTACTCTGCAAAGCGAACATTTGCGAAAAGAGAGTTCCATGGTCAGGCGCTGAGCTGTCCTTGTCCTCAGTATGGTCAGAGTGAGACAGTCAGAGGACCTGGTCGAGTAGTTACAGTTTTGGAAGTCAGAATGAGAACAAGATATTGAAGTAGGCTGAAATGTAGAACCTTGCAGAGAATTAACCCGGGGTTGAAAAGTATTCCCTTTTCTATCTGTTGCAAGGGCAACGATTTCTGGACTGGATATCTTGATACTTTTGGGTTTTAGTGATTGCTCTGTCCAAGGCTTTTAGGATCCTTTGAAGCCTCGTCAAGTTATCTTTTGAAATATAAATAAGAAGCGAATTTCAGTAGTCAAGACGGCACGCGACCATCTTAACCAGGGCATTTGCCAAACAAACCAAGGCAGAGAAGGGAATGTGGCGTCTGATACTTCGGATGTCACGAATATGGTAACGGGCTATTTATTGAGCTCGTGTCTTCATAAAAGAATAGATTAGAATCAAATACTACACCAAAACTACGAACCAACGCAACTGCGCTCTATGACAGAATTGCCTAGGTGGACAGAAATAGCGATTTAAATTTGTTCAGTTGCTGTGTAGCACCAAAAGTAGGAACTCGATTTTGGATGGATTTAAGAGCAGTCCATTTTCTGCCATCCAAGACTGCAGTCAGCTGTAGACCTCGGATCATAGGGGAAGAGAGCTGGCAGAGAGGAATCGTCAAAGGATATATTAAAAGATGACGTTTGAGACCATTTTGATGCAACAGAGCATTTAGTAGAGAGGTGTGCAGACAGATAAGGAAGAAACTGAGGACAGAGCCAGGAGGAATGCCACAGGTCAACGGTACCCGGGGCAAAATTGATTCGCCAATGAAGGAAGATTGGGTGCAAGAAAGATATGACTGGACCCAGCTTAGGGTTAGACTTGATACTCCAAACCAGTGCTGAAAGCGATGAAGCAAGTTAGCGTGGTCGACAATTTCAAATGCAGCAGACAGGACAAAAAGGAAAGTGCATAGGGCCGATAACATCATCGTAGATAGAGAAAAGAGTCGTCTCATTGGAGTTAAATTTGCAATATGCTGACTTGAAAGGGAGAAGTAAACAGCTGGAAGACAGGTGTGATACAGGATGTTTAACCTTGTCTGTCCACCTGCCATTCTATTTTGTACGTGTCTATCTATCGGTCTATATGTCTGTCTACTTGTACTCATGTAATCAGACAACTACACACGTCTGTACATGAATGTTATCGCCTGTATAGCTGTATACGACTTCCTTTGCCTTTCAACAAACGATGCAACGCGACTAATCCACACCCTGCGGTATACATATTTAATATTGCATGCATAAACTCCAGCGTAACTCTGTCTATACATTTAGCAGATGCTGAAGTAGATGAATATACAATGTCATATATATTTAGACATGGCTCTATATTTTGCAGGAGATTCTTCAAAGCGTAACAACAGAATGAGTTTGAATCGGCGTGAAATCTTTTGTCACATTTCAACGATTGGTGTTGACATTGTGACTGATCACTTCATTCGAGAACTCCTCTCTCTCTCGTCTCTCTCCTCTTTCTCTCTCCTCTCTCTCTCTTTCTCTCTCTTCTCTCTCTCTCTCTCTTTCTCTCTCTCTCTCTTTCTCTCTCTTTCTCTCTCTCTCTCTCTTTCTCTCTCTTTTCTCTCTCTCTCTCTCTCGCTTTCTCTCTCTTTTTCTCTTTCTTTCTCTTTCTTTCTCTCTCTCTCTCTTTCTCTCTCTTCTCTCTCTCTCTCTTTCTCTCTCTCACTTTTTCTCTCTCTTTCTCTCTCTCTTTCTCTCTCTCTCTCTTTCTCTCTCTTTTCTCTCTCTTTTTTCTCTCTCTCTTTCTCTCTCTCTTTCTCTTTCTCTCTCTCTCTCTCTCTCTCTTTCTCTCTCTTTCTATCTCTCTCTCTTTCTCCGATCGATTTCCTGTTCAGCGTAGTAATTTCATCTGGTGTTTGCCCTGCCACTACTTCCGGGAACTGTCGTCGGAATCCTCAGAATATTAAAGAGTTTTTCTCTTTCTGTTGGCTGCTGTCGTGGCGTTGAACCAACTGCACAGTGCACACGTAAGAAAATGTCTAGAATTACATGTGATACGATGGTATGATGGGTGAAACATGACAATTTCATAGCACTGTGATCGCGAATGTATTATCTTCTTATGGTTGTGATGCTGGTATCTACAAAGAATGTAACGTTGTATGATGCGGTATGCGTAAGGGATATTGCATTGTATATTGTAAGATTTCGAAAATGACTATGGTGAGTTTGTTGATAACCAAACATCGTGACCATAATTATTATCAGTGTCATCGTTTAAAGACTAACTCAAGGTAAATCGCGGATGGACCACAAGGTATCTCTAAGGGTATGTAGGTCACAATTTCCATATAAGAAATGCAGACGCAACTTAGTCATTGTAGCATCAAATCTCTCCCCTCCTTTCCATTCTGCATTCCTTAATGCCATTTCTCTTCTTTCCCTAAAAAATCCTAAATAGCGGATATGGGTGATTTTTGGGAGATTCATAGATACATTGGCCGCAAGGCGAATCCCTCGATGCGGTTCTATGTTGTTCTGGTGAATTAGACGTTGCTAGATTTTTGCGTCGTGGCCACTGACTAGTCTGAAACACAAGACCGCCTTCGTTGTCGGCTACAGGGCCCTTTGCGAATGTAGAAACGGCTGAAGGATGGATCTGAAATGGCATTGTTCGATTTGTCTGCGACGGATTGCAAAAATTGGGACAGAATTAGCGACAATGCTTTTAGGCAAAAGCGGCTGACAAGCGGACGGATGAAGTGGAGATGCAGTGAGTGGCACTCGATCGAGCACACGATCCGGGTTCTTCACGCTGTCTCCGCTCGATCCTTCATTTTCTTTAAGAACACCAGAACAACTGTGATCATCGACAACAACCACGATCACAAGCAACGAAGCATTTTACTTCCTTTCAAACACTGTTCTATTTACACCCTGCGTTATTATTTTTATTATTTCAGGAACTAAACATGAAAAATCAAGCCGACACGACATATAGCACAAGATGCTAATCCACATTATGAAAAGTGTAATTTCAGTGCCTTCTAATCTTTTCGTCAATGCCTTGGGCGCGTTTTCATGCGCACTCGTTATCCTCAACTCCTCTCTGCCGCTATATCAGCCGCAAATAAATACTATCGTCTTCTAGCTATGGACAAAATGAGATTTTACTCATCACTAGATGATTCTCGTCCTCTAACCCTCGCTTCTCTGGAAGCCATAATCAACTCTTCCGTCGGAACTTCCCCAGGCCATTTTCAAATTCTCTTCAGTCTTATTCAATAGCCGACTCGTTCTGTTCTTTCTTTTCGGACAAAATTACTCCTCTCCGTCTTTCTCTTCAATCTTTCTTTTGAAAACCATCTACAATTTATGCCCAGGATGTTAATCCACATTATGAAAAGTGTAATTTTTGCTACCTTACGGCTACCTGCTGATGCTCTCACCCCACTCAAGACATTCCATCCTCTCTACCTTGAACCTCTTTATTATATTCCAACTCGCATCAGAGACTGAAATATTTACATCTGTTAAAATCCCTTCCAAACGAAGGCTGAGAACTGAACCGTATACCTACCTTCTGATTGGAAGACTGTTCCAACCATTGCCAAATTAGTTAACCTCTTCTACTCTACTGGTGATATTTCCTCCTTTTCAAACACCTCAAGAAATCATCACTTGATAAATAAATCCTTCTATCAACTAACTATTTTGTTTCTAGCCTGTCTTTCATCTCCAAACTAAATGATCGTATTGTCCTTAGAACAGAACTCTTCCATATTAGCTTAACGTATTGTCCTATCTCGAATTAACGACTTACTTCCTACTCATTTCTTAACCCACATATATGTATACGTCAGGTTATACTAAACGGCACTCAATTGAAACCCAACTCACTTCCCTCTACCATCTGTCATCAAAAGGTTTCTTGCTTCTGTCTCCTTGATATTTCAGCAGCCTTTGAATATAGTATCTTACTTCAAAGATTTTCAACTTGGTTTGCTTTTTGACAATGCTTTCCTCTGGATACAACCCCATCTTTACTCTCCCTCTGTTTCCGTTAAAATATCGGAAGCCCCGTTCCGATCATACCCTCTCACTTACCGAGTCCCACAAGGCTTTGCTCTGGGACATTCCCTGTTCATTCTTTACACTACCCTACTCAGTTCACTCATTAAATATCCTCAGTTGACCATCACCTCTATGCTGACGACACCCGGATGTTCAACTCTTTCTCTCCGAATTGTTTCACCGACTCTACTTCATGTGGTTACCCAAATCTCGCTCTGTAGCTGCCCTGCCCCTCTAGAATAAACTCCTGCTAGAATTAAAACAATTACCTCACCCATTCTACAAACTCACAAACACTGCACCCCTTGCAATCTCTGCGCATTGTCTTTAACTAAAAACTGAAAACACTCCTCTTCACAAATCCTATTCGTATTTTTCTTCTTCTCTTTGCTTCTCTCGCCGCTCTAATTCTAACATCATTCACTGTAGCCGTCTGAATGTCTGCCTGCCTGAACCTTGGGTCTTGACCTGGAACCGAATCTGACCTTACCTAGATATCGATTTTCTTTTGGTTAAGGGCCTGTAAATAAGCTGGTTCCGGCAAGTTAGCTTCCTTTGGGCGCTGTAGAAATCTAGAGAATACGATTACAATGCTATGTCATATGCGCGCATCGATGTGCATCGCGTGCGCAACTCCAGACAACGGGCCGACGCAACGTACAACGTTAGCGCGTTATTTATTTGGTCCAGTTGACGCATGCGCAACATGTTGCATTGCGTGCATTTTGCTGAGGCATAAGGTTCGTCCGAGCTGGAAACAGCTCTGTGACAGATCATAAAGGCGCCTATCTCAATTGGACGCTGTAGAATAATTGTCCTCGGCGGCGGTGCCCTGAATCCGAATAGTTTTCATTTAGAGACAGATACTCCGAGGACTGGAGCAGTCTGCGAATATTCTACGCAAACACTTGGCCGGGTTGAAAGAAAGTGTTCTTTTGAAAAACTCGTCTGGTATGTCTTGACTTGATTTGATCAATTGTCTTTTCGTTTCAAACAATGTACAATTACATGTTAGCGTTATGCAAAATTTTATTGTCATCCAAGGTCTACATTATGTGCTAGTATTCGAGTCATTTAACAGCCGAGGCGTTAAAATAATACCCGTAAAACATATTGTGTATTTTAATCTCGGGTTAGCACGGTTCGTGGACCTTAAATGGCGTGGCACCCATTCAAACTGACAGCGGTGGTGAAGGATCTCACCCGATAAATTCACTGAAAACTGAGCAGTGTCGAGGCCATACGGCCGCTATAGGAAAACACGCAGGTCTACATTTACATTTGTGTATTCTATTTCTTGTGAATTTCTGAGTCTTCTCTAGTGAACCCGAAAAGCATATTCATGTTAACGTTTTAAACAACTGAAGAACAGCCGATGAATAATGCGAATCGACATAGCATATGCAACTGGTCTGAGGTTCACAAACGCTACAGGTCATTGCAACTGAAAGCAAGTAATATACTGTAAAGTGTTGCATTCAAGATTTTAAAAACTAGTCGTTAGTTCAGCAAAACCGAGTCAGAGAGAATTTAGGAAACCTGTATTCGCCGTAATTCATATATCGTTGGTCAACCTTTGACCACACGAAGTGTATTTATCAGAGAAGTAGGATGAGTGCGTGGAATTCGTCGAAGGACTGTGACCTGATATTGCCAGCCACCCGGCAAATTCCATGCAGCTGCTTCACTAATTTATAGGCTTTAAGGTTTTCATCGACATTCTTTCAATAATTCTCAGACGTTCTGATGAATTTCGTGTCCTAGACCGCGATAAAGAATTTATTCTTTAACCTTGCCTTATTTCGTGCGGTTTACGGCCGTCAGTTTGAATGGCTTGAGCGTAAACAGTGCCGCCATAAACCGCTTTCACAAAATCAAGCCCGGTTATGTGCCGTCTGTGATTTGCCACGATAATAAAGTTTACCATGGATTTTGTGGTAAATAGTTTCTCAAACTGTTATAATTGCATTATTTTCCATCCAGAAATACCTTATGGCATATAATCAATTCCGTTTTCTTTTGTTTTTCTCTAAAATTAGAAAGAGAATTTAGTATTTTTCCTTTTCTTCCCAACACATGTTTCTACGCTGATCTCCCCTGGAATTCGAAACAGAACTGGCAAAGAGACGTAGGCCTATGGTCAGATACCAGAACAGAATCTAAAGATTCACCCTGAAGGCGTAATTAGCACGAGACTAACCACCCCCTCCCTTTACGATGGAAGCTGTAATTGGATGTATTTCTCTCTACGATGGTTAAGTGACGCGGAATGCATCACTCAATTATTGCCGAATACTCCGTGGAATATGGGGACGATGATTTGCAGTGCTTCCCCTGTGGACGGCTTTGGTTGTCTACCAAACGTTGCTATAACGGTTGATTAGAGAGCTGCCATTGCTGATGCAGTGACTAAATGAAGGCTTTCTCTTATTCTCGTTTATTTATATATTCCTGCTGTCGCATACTGCGCAACATTCTATATCGACTGCATTAAGTTCGTTTTTTAAGTGTAGTCGGTCGGCATTTGGCTGGTCAACGCATACTTGATGAGTTCGAGAATTGTTTGAATGAATTCATGATTATTTAATGTTTTAAGTGATTTCAGCTGGTAGTTAATCTGTGATTGAAATTGGCAGTGCGTTTGGGGTGATTGCTCGCTACAAACATTTGCCTGCTAAGCTTTTGCTGATAATAATTGGTGGTTAGTGAGTGTAGTGAGTCAGCGAAGAATTTTTGTTAACCACTTCGTGGCGAAGGCGTGTTGGGAATTTGTATTGAATCTATGCCATTGGGAATTCAAATTAAACCTATGCTATTGTAATTGTATATAATCGGATGATTATATACAATTTATTGTTACGTGTTGATAGTCATGGACGCGCAAGGAGGACTTCATGACGTTAAAGATCACTAACATCATTTAGTCTCACGATCAGAGACTTTGAGATGTATTTAGGAGTAAATTTTAGTCCTATTATATTACAGTACGATGTAGAAAGATCCTATAGTCAAGGTTCAATTGGCCAAGCTGTCAAAAATGCCACCAAGCGAAGAGAAAGTGTCAACTGCGCGTCTCAGATTCAGGTGTACTGACATAGCGCGTGTTATAAATGCTTTAAATAAATAAATAAATAAATAATAAATAAATAAAATTACTGTGACTGTGTTGGTTCAGAATGGTATAGCTAGTACTCCTGGTAATGTGATATAGCTATAGTAATGCTAATAATGTGCTATAGCTAGTAATGCTAATAATATGACATAGATAGCAGTGCAAGTACAGTGAATAGTGTGACAGCTATTAATGATGAAAAAGACAGATATGAGAAAACGTAGCTGAGAGAATGTCACTGCCAGTGATTCGTGAATTTCACATTTCTTTCTATAGACCTGATTTACAAAATGTTCTTTCCTCTTCTCTTCATCCTCTAATATCGCTCATCGAGTTTACTCGCTAAATAGACTACACCTCAGTCGATTTCCATTTTGACCTATGCTAGTCACGTCAATTATTTATATCTTTCTCTAAAGCTGTTTTCTGCCTGCATCTATTTACTGTCTTTGTCTAACGTCTCAAGAATTGAAAGTGACGGAGAAAGAATAAATTTCCAGTAATTATGCATAAGAATGTAAATCTTCAAGATAACATGCTGAAACAGCGAAAAAGGGTTAACTCTACTTCGGACAGAACATTACTGAGAGAGACATGTATACAATAAGCTTACTGTGCAAATCCATAGCACTAATGCAAGTTTGGAATCCATGCCTGAAAACCATACATTGCAAAACTAGGTAAAAACAGAGGGAAACTAAAAGAGGATATAATTATATATCTAGGGTAAAGAGGGTAAGGAGGTTTACAAAGGATAATAAGAATCTAAGTTATAAAGATTATAAAGGTTGAGGCTAAACAATGTGGAAAAGAGAACGCGCAGAAGACATTTTTTGTGTAAAGCTTGTGAGATTGAAAAGCAAACATTACGTTTGAAGAAGTTATTTGAACTTGCACCGAACATGCCAACCCATGGTCATTTATATACAGACATGGAGTAATTTAAGAAACAATGTAATAGCTGTAGATGTATGGAATATATAGTTTACTTTATTTACAGGCGTCGAGAACATATGATGCCTAAAATGTAGTCAGTTTCAGGAAAGACTTTGAAATACAAAGAGAAGGCGATGAAAGTTATGTTCGGGAAGGTGGGCTGCGTATTATTATCTCAGATACAAAACGTCCATTTGCTAATGGATGATGAATCGACGTAGTTGTCTGAAATTGTGCTATACCTTGGCAGTCAGTTTATGCTTTTGAATCGGTTCTGAATTTCTATATTCAGTCAGTTATGAAATTCTAATTCCCTGTGAAATTTATTCTCTAAGAGGCGCTTTACAAATTTTAAATTACAATTGCAATTACAAATGGTGAACTTTTGAAACGATGCTGAATATGTGTAGGTCGTTTATTGCTGCTATGACGGACTGTGTGCGTTGAGTCGGTAGTAAATATATGTAATGAATTTTTGTTATGCATCGAGCAGTGTATTCAGTAGTAATGTGTTGGTTGAAGTTGCGTTGTGTGATGATATTGCATGTAAGGCGGCAAAATCGATTGTAAATTTATGCCACAGTCATATCATTGTTGTGTGAGTATGCCAGCCATGGCACGGTGCATGGACGCGTTGGCAAGATGAACAGGCTTTTCCTGTACCTGTTCAACGCCTCCAATCAGACGATTATGCGATGTACTGGATCAATCGCTGCAAAAATATGCGCAGGACTATGCCATACATTTCATAAAAGCAATTTATGCAATGCAGAATTTCATAAAAGCATATCGATATTTTAGCAGTATAAATCCGGCTGGATCTGTGTGTTCAAATGATTAAACTGATAGGATTAAAATAATAATTATTAGTATTATTATTTTAACCGATCTAGAAATGATCCCTCAGGAACTGAAAAATTAAATTAGGAGCATAAAATGATCTCTGAGAAATCAGGCCTCGTCCCTGTAGTTTTCACAGCCGTTATATTACATATATTTACTACCGACTCAACTCTGAATGCAATGGCATTGTAGCGCTGGACACAGATAGATAGGCGCTGGAAAAGGACACGAGTCTCACGGTCGTCTGAACCGCGACGCCCCAATTCTGAAAGAAATTCTGTACCCTCAGCATTTATTGGACCAAGGGCCTCAAAGGCAATGGGAACAAACTTGTGGGTTGTAGGCAGAAGTGCATATTTTGCAGACTTATGGGTTCTTTTTTTACCCGAGGTATTTATGATCCCTCAGGATTTCAGAAATTAGGGACTGCATTGTTCTAGGATGGCCAATCTTCAATGATATCGTGCTGGATGTCAAAAGTGCTGTGAAAAGCAATCGCGTTAAAACGTTGGATGGCCATCGATAAGCGTTGGTAGAGAAAAGTGGTTTCCCTCGTGTCGTTCGTTTTCTGGGCGAGGCGATGGCCAAGGCTTGGTTTATTAGGTTAAGAGTTTCTGAGGCCAAGGGCACAAAACAATATGCGGGTGAAATGGCAGAATATTTGGCTGTTTTTCTTTCGGCCGCAATCTCAGCGGCAGCCCCTGCGGTCTGGGCAGCCCTGGTACGATAGGATTCTGCCAAGGTATCGATGACAGTGGCATCCCAGGCCAGGCATTTTCCGCTTTCCCACGGGATTAGAGTGGCCCCATCAGGACGCTTCCCGTCTGATCTGACAAGACCCGCCGGCTCTTTTCTTCAGGGATAGCCGGCCTCGATGAGGCCACGCCAAATGATGTTATTATTATTATTATTATTATTATTATTATTATTATTTTTTGTTTTTTTTTTGGTTTTTTTTTGTTTTTTTTTTTTTTTAACCAAGGTAAGTATAATCCCTTGGTTGTTCAAAAATTTCCGGAGAAAAAGAGAGAGAGGGACTCTGGAACGGCTAATCCTCGTCTGGATTCGGCACCACAAATGTACCGTGGAAGGCGACTGCATTGAAACGCTGTAATGTTATAGATAAGCGTTGAAAAAGGTAACCTGTTTCTCTACTATCTCCTTATTATTATTATTATTATTATTATTATTATTATTATTATTATTATTATTATTATTATTGTTATTATTATTATTATTATTATTATTATTATTATTATTATTATTTATTATTATTATTATTATTATTATGTCTAACCAATATATGAATTCCAGGAAAGTCCGCAAAACGTTATTTAATCTTCACTGTGGCTTTCTCGAAGGCGACGTCTGAAGGTAAATCTTCACAACAGGCCTACCATTTCCGGTCCTTCGAGTTCTACAATCGGATTAGGCTTTCTTTATGACCGATCAGTAAGAAACAAGATCTGTACGAACCACTATTCTCGACAACACATGTGACACCTTTACGTTTGCAGAAACCTGGTATTTTTCTGGCGACCTCTTCCTCGACCAACTTATTCCAGACGGCTTCAAGTGCAGAGATAGGTCAAGACATCAATCATTAGATCTGATCCCAGGCTTTATTTCACATGGAGGCGGGATGGCTATCGTAACAGTTACACAACCTTATCATTTTCCTGCAACCTACTTCCTTTGAATACATCGCGACCATTCTTTCACAAAGGAGCTCGCGATCGCTTGTCGTCGCAATAGTTTATAGACGTGGTTCTCTCCCCATCAATGAAATGCTCTTTGAAGAAATAACTATTCTCTTCAAACTCTTAGAAGTCTACCGTTGTCCTGTCTCCATAACCGGGTATTAAATATTAATCTTGAGGACTTCAGAGTAATCACAGTACTCAAAGATGTTCACATCTTCTCTATTCGTTTGGACTTGTCCAGATAATTAATACATGAACTTACCTTAACGGCAGAATTCTAGAATAGGAATGCGAATGTATGGCTGCTCCTAAGCCCTAAATCTCTGTTCACCCACCAACTATTTTCGATCATTCGCTGATGCTACTTAGTCTAGCATTCTAGCACTTCCAAGATAGCAATCATTAGAGCGAACCTTCTGCACACACTACACTGGAAGCACTTCTTGCATTGTCCACAGGAAATGCCAATATGCCAGATGTTTGCAGATGAACTTCATGATGCCTCTGTAGATCAGTTTCCGCCGACTTATGATACAACTTTAACTCATCTTTCTGATCAAAGTACACGTAAGAGAACAGTAAAGATTCATTATAAAATTTGGAATTCGATTAATTAAAGGTTAGTAGAACAGCAAAGCTACAAATTCAAATTTTTAAATTCCATTAAAAATTAGATCTGAATCATATTGGGTATCCAGCGTTTCAGCTGACTTTCAATGGCTTTTACTGCATTTACTTTTGAGCTCTGTTAACGTAACTTGGCTGACGCTGCGTGGAGGCGCTGAGTCAGCTGGATTTTGGAAAAACTCACGCTTGCGCAATAGCAGTGAATTTTGAAAATATCAACGCAGGCCTAATAGTGGCTTCTTCCAGATGCGCGACGCTAAGCATGGTTTGCAGTGAGTCATAGGACCGGTCCAAACTAGTCTGAACTGTTGTGCTGTCGTGGCGGGAAAGAGCCTATAAAATGCAGTTGCAGTGCCAATGCATTGCTGGGAGAACGGAAAAAGATTTTTGTTGCAGTGGTCTGTCTTGGGTTCAGTTGAAAATATGAGTTACAAATGTCGTTGAAAGATTCGTGCGTTTAGTAACTGTGTGTTAACGTTCAGGTATTGTTGTCATTGAACTGTTCAATTATTCAATATTGTATACTGGAATTAAAGACTGTATATCTTTTCTCGAGTTAATGCTACGCCACAAATTGGGTAGTCGAAGGTTCGAAACCCGATCGATCGACATTTTCGAAAGATTGTCGACAAATACCATCTATTATCAGGATGGCGTTTCTCTATTATGTTGAAAAATCCTTCAGGACATTCCATCTGTGATCAGAACAAAAGAGATAATCAAACATCGCCTCGTTGAACTTCCCCTGAGACAGGTATCCCGCAAAATAGAATCTCCTTTTAAGAGTCTTCCGGTGGATCTATTTCGGTACAGATTCACCCGGCAAATCTGTTTCAGAAAAAAATCTCTCTTGGAGACTATATATTCTAAATCAAAGTATCGTGGGAAGAAATTATTTCATCTATCGTTGAAATAAGCTCTTTCCGGAAGACTTTATTACTTTGGTAGATACAAAGTCACAATTCTGTTCAAGTTAATGATAAATTTAAACATAATTGAAAACCTAATTTTACCCAACATGAACATGAAGGCATGAATTTGGAAAAACTGGAAAAGAAATAAAGTGCAGAAAATCAAAATCTATCGCAAGTCAAGTAATAATGATTGCAGTTTTTTATGTTCACAGTGATCTCCTTTATGGCGCCCTCTATTTCTGACTGGTTCAGTTGGGAACTCCGCTACTTCCTGTTTTTCAAGACATCGAGCTAGGTGTAGGCCTATTTGCATTGCTGTGACAGCGTGTGAAGCATCCAGTGCTGCTGAACGAAGAGCTCACTGTAAAGCAAATGATGCAGCAAACACTCCACAATCAGACGTATTTTGTTGACGTTGGCAGGGTAGGCCCTATAATTCTGAGTTTTAGATTGCCACTGTTGGTAACATGCGAGGCATACGATTGGCGCATCGGACGTTTCACGGAATCAGAAATTCCGTCATTCAAGGAGTCGGCATACAACACTTCATTGACGATGCATGTTGTTGCCACCCAGTGATAATGCTTCATGAATGATTTGGATTCTTTCCCCAACGACTTGTCGAAATCCGTTGTCAAATTTGGTCAACAATGTAGTCTGGGTTTCTGTTTCGTCTTCCAAATGTGGACTGATTTGTCGCCTGGCAGCATCCATCATCTTTTCGTTTAACCATTAAAACGTAGATTATATCAATCAAGCTCGTCCAGATTCAACCCCTTAATCCACAATTCTGTAGTAGCAGCTAGTAAGTCATCCAACAGAATTAGTTTATTGTAAATTTTTGATGTTGCGGTCGCCTTTATCCTTAATGGATGCGGGGCATTCTCTTCTGTTGATGGAGAGCCATTTTGGCAAAATGGAAGGTGATCTTTCGTCCCTTTTCTCTGGCTTATGAGATGTAACAAGTGTAATTTCTTCAAACGATCAATTTTTAACCATCAACTATTAGATTATTACCAGATTGGCTCCTTACTTTATCATCTTCTCTCCTTGTTTTAGACAATATGTTCCACGCCCTTGTACTTCAACAGTCTCCTAATGTCCAGTGAAACGTGATGCTAACCTGTGACCTATACGTGTGTCAAGACGGCCATTATACCGTAGGACCTTATTTCCCCCCTGCGTATGTGGTGTTCTAAAATCATGTTTGGTAATGCTATAAAACATTTATTTCATACCCAGTTAAAGGAACAAAGCATTATAAAGGTCATTTATTCCAATAATATATATAATAAATCCTTTTAAATGAAATGACAACCGAAACTGGGGGGACGACTTTAAGTGTATCGTAGATGAGAAGATTCCATTTCAATGGGGAGATTTCGTTCCGAAACAGTCTCCGGGGAGAAAATATTCCGGTCAGATGAGTCTCTGTTTGGGGGAGGGAGATTTTATGTCTCATATCTTGTAGTATAACCTGACACTCTGTGTCTAAAAACTATAACAGGCGTTAATATGGCCATTGAAAGATAGACTTTGCGCTCTATTAATCCAGTGAGGGATGGAATTTTGATCTGACATGCACGATACAGTATTTCATCCTGCAAGCCAGATAGAGAGGGGAAAGGAATCGGAAGAGAGTGGTCCGGTATAGAGGGGAGATCTATAGATAAAGGGCTTCTTTGACAGCGGTGATCATAAGCTTAAAATTATAGTACGTGGGTGTGGGGGCTTTCAGTGAGAGAAAGAGAGATATAGAAACATAGATAGATAGATAGATAGATAGATAGATAGATAGATAGACAGACAGACAGACAGACAGACAGACAGACAGACAGACAGACAGACAGATAGATAGATAGATAGATAGATAGAGAATGAAGAACCGAATCAGTTCATCTCCAAAGTTGGAACCCGATAGGCCTACTGTACACAATATCTACAGTAGGACTATCTCGTCTGAAGTTTCTATCGGCAGTCTTTGGATCTTTTGAACATAGGCTTTCATTGTCTTTTGTGTGATCACCGCTGTGCGTGCAAATGATAAAAATGTCTTTAAGATGTCTTTAAAAATATCATTTTCCCGTCCCCTTTGCCGCCCCACGGGCAGTGCCGTCCGGGGCGGCCGCATCACTCGCTCCCTTAGGCACACCTCTGCTGTAATCTGTACTATAGATAATAGATCACGTTTGAACAAAATGTTATTGTAAACATAAAACTACATATGAGAAAAGATGCGGTTGCTGTCGTATTTACGGCAACTGGAGCAGATGGTGGGTGACTCGAGTGCAATTGAACGCCCACACAGACTGAATGCCTCTTCCAAATGCCATGTCGAATAGTTTACTGTACAATAAATCTTCAAATGCAGTATATTCCAACATCGTTTCTCTGAAGAGGGGATAGCATAACAGGCCGTTTATCTTTACAGTAGACGACAGCACAGGGTAGTCTAGTTGTGTTCATCAGTTCGTTGTCGTTTTCATCTAACATCATTTCTAGGCTAATGAAAAGCGACCGCGATGGGTTCTTTGAGGTAGCTAAGCAAATAAGTAGCCATAATTTGCATCTGACAAGCGCAGAGGAATTACACTGGATAGAACGATTACGTATACACCGTGAAATAGATTACAGCACGAGTCAAAAATAATCAACGGACTATATATAATAGGCCAGAAACATTTTTACATGCGACCCCTAAGCGTGACCAACCGGTAACCCGCTACGCGACCAACACGAATGCCTGAAGATCATACACATAAACATCTTTTGACACCGGAATTGACACTGACATAGGATTGTGTCAACAGCTACAGCTATCTTCCAAAGAGTTAGCGTGTCAGTAATAATCTGGCACGACAACCAGTCTATAATCAGCCATGTCGGACAATATGTGCAAAATGGGGTCATTTCTCTGCGCTTTGAACTTTCTGATATACATAGAATTCCCTCGTTGCAGCCTTTTGTGTCATTGTAACGGTGCTTCAGAGAGGACGGGATAGGACGTTAACACACATCAAACAGTATGCAGACAATGATGTCCCGAACAGACAAATAATGCCAACTTCTGGCTAAAATTACTGAAAGTAGCAGCCATAGTTATGTAGAGCCCAGCTGCCTACTCGAAGGCAGCCAGGCGCGATCCCTATCAGTTAATAATTTAGGCGCTAGGCTTCACACGCAGTGAGATTCCACAAGTTTTTATACATTTTCAATAATACAATAAACAAAATCAATTATTCATTGGCCAAATTATTGTCCTTTTAAGTAGATCAACTGCTGTTAGTGACGTAATACATCATTGTTTTATACATCATATTCTATACAGGAGATCGCGTAGAATAGTATTTATAAAAAGGTAGGTTTATATTTACATCGCCGACCAGCGATTGCATGTGCTGGCTAAAAGCCATGTGGCTAACTCCAGGGTTTCTCGATTTGCATAATGACGGCATTAACATTAGCCACTAATAGCATTAGCCACACGCATTTGCCTTATTGATTCCACAGGCAGCATCAGTATTCCACTGGTCACTCATTTAGGTCAAAGTGCGTTTATCCTTCGTATGGTGAACTGTCATTTTTGAGACAACTGAATTTGTAGGCCTGAATTGTCTCAGGTACTAAAATAAATCCTTTTAGGGATCGTTTTATGTTCCAAAGGCGTCGATTGATTTGCGGCAGTAGTAATAATTTACAGCCTAGTCATTAGTTAACTAGTGGTAACTAGTTAGCAGCAGTAGATAAAGCAGTTAATTGTACACTAGCTATTAGTTATAAAGTGGTAACTTGTTACACAGTGGTAATTAACAGCATTGGTAAGGAGTTGATTATACACTAGTCAACTAATGACTAGTGTATAATCTTAACTAGTCTAATACTTAACTAGTTGTAACGAGTAAACTAGTATAACTACTGGTAACTAGTTAGTAGCAGTGGTAAGCAGTTGATTTTACTTTTGATATTACGCCTGTGTATTTTATGAAAGATGGTCTCGGCTTCTGACTGCGTTTGTGTCTCTTCAGAAGAGATCTCTTCATAAGGCAGAAGTCTTCCACCCATTTTTATTGGTTTGAAGTAGATGCTTCCTCGTCCTCAAGAGAAAGAGACTCTTTGGACTTTTCCACAGCAGAACAGTTCGAGAAGAGGGCGTCGCTTAGATTCTGTTTACAATGTGTAAACAACAACCACTTTTACAGTGACAGGAGTAAAGACAAAGACAAGAAGGACGATGGAGAGAGAAATTGATTGATTGATTTGGTTTTACGGCACATCAGCGTATACTTGGCTCCTTAGTGCTTTGACTTGATATTCTTTTGAAACATAAAGGACAAAGGTAAAGAGGAAAGTGGAGATAGGAAAGGACAACGCTGAAATGGAAGATGGAGAGATGAAAGGACAAAGGTAAAAGGGAAAGTGGAGAGGAAAGGACAAATGTAAAGGGGAAGGTGTAGAGAGGAAAGGAAGAAGGTAAAGGAGAAGGTGGAGAGAGGAAAGGACAAAGGTAAAATGGAAAATGGAGAGAAGAAAGGACAAAGGTAAAAGGGAAAGTGGAGAGAAAAAGACAAAAAGGGGAAGGTGGAGAGAGGAAAGGATAAAGGTAAAATGGAAGATGGAGAGAAGAAAGGACAAAGGTAACAGGGAAAGTGGAGAGGAAAGGACAAAAAAGGGGAAGATGGAGGTAATGGAAAAATTGGAGAGAGGTAAGGACAAAAATAAGAAAGAATGGACAGTAACAGCATTTGATACATATCGACGCCAGTGCTACAGTATGTGGCTCTAGGCAGGATATTTTAAAATGCCACAATAACGATGTACAATGGAATATAGTAATTTGCATTGTATTAAAAGACAGATGCCATAAAAACAAAAATTACATGATCAAATAATAATCACTGTTTAAAATAGTATATTGTTTTCTTATCTCTTATTCTACGTTATCTTGGAATTTATGAGGTTCAACAGATCTAAAACAGCGGCGGCCCTGTGTAAATAAAATTTCTGCTACATGGCAAATGACTGCTCTGCATGCGAAGTCCTGGTGGCCAGAGGGATATCCAGACGTCCGCCGTCCTTCTACAGTCTACGACGGACTTGTGTGTGGTGAGATGACCACGTGCTGCTAACTTCATCCTGTCGTCGTTCCTCATCCTAGGTGTAAAATGGTCCAAGAAGTCTGAACATGGCGTAAAATGTCAACTTTAGATGGGAATATAGAATTGCGACTTGAGCTCCTTTCTCTCCCCTTCGCAGTGTTCCGCAGGCGCCTGAAGACTGTACTTTTTAACAGTGATTTTACTTTTTCGGGTCGGAAGCACCTCTGTTGAGTTTATCCTCTAAAAGGCGCTTTATAAATCTCAAATTACAATTACAGTTACAAATTACAATATGTCGGCTGGGCTTTGTGTGCTAGGGGACCTCCAGCGGTGAATTTCTTGTTACGCTGGGCAACAAATTCTTTCGGAAGTTTTGCTTCCTGGATTTTTTGGTGATTATGAAATAGTACGTACAAAAACTAAAAACAAATAGAAATATCTACTAAATGTCGATGAAATGTCACCAGCTTAAGTTATACAGAAACAGTTTATTACAAACGTTAACTGCATAGTAACAGTTAAATACATCAACGGTAAAATGTGGGCTTTTGTCTTACATTAATAAAAGGCTATTTACTTACTTATTTACTGTGGTCTCCTACTTGCTAAGGTGATCGCCAAATTCAAGAACTGTTGGGGAATTTTTTCCAATCGTTAATGTAATAAACATTATATTCAAGATATTTTGACAATTTCGAACAGTTGTCCAGCTCGACCATATATAATGATGCAGAATAGTTTAAAGAGGCGGTCGATTCCCTGGACGATGGTTGAGCCAATCTCTATCCGTTTTGTCTCCGCTGCCCATTCACCCTCGCCACAACGCCGCCAAGCTCTCCCCGAACAAACATGACGGGCGAATATGACGATAGCTGGGCAACCCCTGCGCCCTGCAGCCATGGACCGATCTATCAAGAAGATATTACAACAACCATTTATTGAACTCTATTAAAACTAATGGATCGTCTATTTATTATGTACACACGGAGAGGAAAAGGTCGTTTAATTTTCATACAGTAGTTTAAGGTATTACTGACTGATAGTCACGCGTGTTGCACTGCTCCCTCTTTTGGAGAGGGTGAGGGTCAACGCACGTATGCTAGGGAGAGGAGTACAAAGCCCGTCAAAATACAATAGGAATACCAGACAAGAGGGAATCAGCTAAAGCAGTCAATAATACATCAATTAGGACTTTATACAATATGCTAATGTGCAGTCGTCTGGATGATTACATGTCCTTTGACTTTTTGTGCTTCACATTTTCTGGCTGAGAGACTGATCAACATTTGGCACAGTTAGGATGACTAGACTGTCCACTGACTGATAATCGACAGTCAATATTTTGGGTTGAAAACTTCGCCAACATTTGACACCAGTGTTTTGCCATGATCCCTAACTCTTCCCCTGCGCCTTTTCTCACTCACCCACAATTTATTTTCTCATCCTCTATATTGCTGCCTGTTCCTCTCCCTGTGTTGTCGTTGTCCCTGTCCGTCTCCCTGTCCGAGTGAAGAGAAATTACTTTGCACTAAGTGAATCACCGACCGACCCAGCAAACGTCCAGTCTCTATTTACACTGAATGAACCATCGACTAGATTACTTGGACCAAGAACGGAAAGCTCTATGCCTCTCCTGCATCTTAGCGAAAAATTCTCAGAAAAATCAATGCAAGCCAGCTTTTCATAAATCAAGATCGCCTTAAGTCCCCTATCGGCATTTACTTCAAATCCCCGACTCTATCATCCATCTATAAGCTAATTTATCCTCTCTCACTGTTTTAAGAAAGAACCAAAGACGACCCCAAAAATGGTAAAGGTCTCACCGAGGTTAATCCGCTTCGCCAGTAAGTCCGTCCGGTTTAAAATCGCCATTTCCCCGCTTTCTTAGTGTGTAGTCAGGAGTTGCGAAGTCCTCCGTGGCAGCTCAATCTTGTTAAAATCCGGCGGTACTGACCTCAAGTGGTACATTGGCAGGAAACTGGAGACATGCCTCCACCGCTACCAGGATATCCATTGATGATGGCTTCAGCCACTGAAGTCAGGAAAACTTGTTTCCTAGGCTCTAACTTTCCAATATTTACCAAGATATAGACCAGTTTGTGGCGTACCGTCATCACGCCAACAAAGAGGGATGGTAGTTTTGGCTGGCCGTCTCGCTAGGACCACTTCGGAGGCGTAAGGAAAACAGTATCTTCCTCACCAATCAACAGCTGTCTGGCCGCCTCTGTTAAGTCGTCTGAGGTCTTCGGAACTGTGTACCTGGCGGTGCAAAGCTGAAATGCCACACCCGCAACTCGAAACGCTCGAAGTTTTCTCCAGTTTCTTTCCAAATAACTGAAGAAATGTCAAACTAAAACGTACGGTGTTCCTCAAAAACTTCCTAAAATGTTCAATTGTAAGAAATTGTACAAATGTCAATACTTCGCACTAGACAGCCATGCCAGGTATTTGCACGCGAAACGGACCTGTTATTGGTATAATGTCAATAATTTGAAAAAGAAACTACAGTATACGGCAAACGTTCAAGCAATCTCTGCTTTTTCCTAACTGGTTCATATTTATGCTCATGTATTGCTGGTTTCAAACTTGCACGGCATTTGTACTCACGTGTTAACCGGGGAGTCCTAATACGGCTCTATCCGGATAATCCGATTTCAGTGTCGACTTTCAAATGGGAAATGTCTGTCAGCTTAGGTGAGGTCCCTTCTGTGGCCTTCATCATGTCCTCCTAATTTCTTCGATTGTCAGATCAATCACGGACCACAGATTCTGAATGCCAGTTGCTGATCTTATTTGGGTCAGCATCTTAGTGTGTGCGAATGCTTATTAGCAGAGGCCGTGTCAGTCCAGTAACCACCTTTAAATATCGAGCGAATCGGATTATCTTTTCCAATCCTAATATAACGTCGTGCATATAAACAACACTTTTGAGAGGATCTCATGGAGCATAATCTCATGGAGCAAAATCTCATGGAGCTTACATGTAGTTTCATGGAGCATAATCTCATGGAGCAAAATCTCATGGAGCATAATTTCATGGAGCATAACATAAGCTGTTTTACATTACAAAATGTTCTTTTAACTATGTTTTAATCAGTTCATAATTAAAAAGTTAAAATAATCCGAAGTGCTATAGTTTGACCAAGAAAATAGAAGCTTTCTTGTACTTTTGTCGACCAATTCAGTTGTGGATTTCAACTTTTACAGAAATTGAACATAAATACACAATAGGCTGACATGTGTATGAAAGATGGAAAATCCAATTAAAATATTACAAAAGATGTGAGTCATATGTGACCACTGCACTTAGGCCTATATATTCCTAGATATTGTTTCATGTGTCTTATATCTTAGAATGTTGTCTAGTAGAAATCAAGCTACTGTGGTCGGAACGTTCTTGAAGACATGAGCACCTGTTTGACGGCTTGGGGCGTCCGTTATGAACTCAGCAAAGAGGGGAGAGAGGGGGTTCACCTAAATGAGGCAGGAATTTATGGCTAATGCAGACGTCCGCATACAAATATGGTGCATACAGTTATTTCAGTGTAGCCGGTTCCTTAAACACCGACATCTGTCTGACAGCAGACAGTCTGTATCGCATCGGATCTAATTACAGTCCCATTGCTGAACGCGGCAGTATCAAAGTACGCCACTCGGTAGCACAGTTAGCCTCGCAAACTTGATAGGGTAGCCTAAGTTAGGCCTTAATACTCTGTTGGTGCTCGGACGTCCGCAAGGAGGGTTGGGAAAGGTTATACCAAATGCGGACAAGGAGTGGAAAGGTTCAAATTAAGTCACCTTTATGTACTACTGCTGGGCGCTGTTGATACGTCGCTGGCAGGCACATGAATTCAAGCAATGCCGAGCGCGATTAATACATGAATGGATGACCGTGAAATATCAGGTCATTCATTTAGTAGCTGTTGTCATGTGTTCTCAACTTAAGAATTATCTTTTTCAAATTGCTTATCCACCATAGGCTGCCTCTCTGTCTTGTGGACTAATCTGGATATTGACCTGATTGCGGTTTCGTTCGGGTGCACCATCGGTTGATGCCTTGTGCATTAGACACTGGCGCGATAGAAGTTACTAATGTTTAACAATTAACAGTGTTATGTCCTCTCAGCCCTCCATCCTTTCTGGATCGCCAAATGACTTTCAACATGAAGTTAAAAGGCGAAGGCATCTTATTGTTGAATTGTTGTGGTTGAAATTGCGCCTCAATTGACAGTTCAATCAACCCAAGTGCTATACATCTGAGGCGTGAAAATAAATGTTACCTTGACTTAAAAAAGAATAATTATCGTGGTCTACGCTCAGACATTGTCGCCTCGTTTACTCTAGAAGCTACATTGATAGAACGAGCTAAATATTATTCACAGAAGCATATTATCCGGTCCGTTAGACAATGCTGGGACTACGACTATTTCTGTACAAATGATCTGTCTTGTGTCCATCTCATGGAAAGACACGGGTATTACATTAAAGTGTATAATCAAATAACACGCTCCCTATGCATCCATAACTTATACTCTATTCACACAATTTATGTCGTAAAAATTATATATATATATATATAAAACCCGCACATAAAAAATTTATATATATATTACACTTAAAGACGCGTTAGTGAGGACAACATCTTTGTTTTCTCGTGTTCTTCCTGCTTGCATATTTAAAAGGCGCATTAGTCTTTGGCGTCGTCCACCGCGGGAGATGACTGCTTTTAGCGACGGATGTTGAAGTTGATGCGGATGATTTGCTGCCTATTTAGTCGCCGTCGTTTCTATAATGCTACCCGAAGCTCAGCTGGTTGATTGCTGAGTCTGGTGCATGTCATCGTCTCCCTCCATCATCTGTAAAGCGCGGCTGTCGAAGCGTGCATGAATATCACGCCAGCTTTCGGCTGCAAAGGTGGCCTCTAATGATAAGACGCGCAGATGACGTCACTTCCGCCTTCGACGGCTGCTAGACATTTCCTCGAAAACAAAGCAATGTAATTGGATTCCACGACTTGGCATTCTTTTTCCTCCTCCTGCTGCCGCCGTAATTTTCTCCATCTGAACTTTACATCCATCTACTCATGTCTTGCCTCTCCTCATTCCCCCCTCCTATGCCCTGGCATTCAAATGTCATTTGCCTCTGAATCTTTTTCTCAATTTCCTTTGTTCGTGCCTCCTTCCTTTCTGCATCTGTCTTCTTTCCGTTTAATCCATCACTGTTCCTCTCTGGCTCTTTCATCTCTCCATCTGCCGTTCATCGTTATCCGCCGTCATGCTATATTCTATTTAATTTCTCTCTCTATCTTTCTCTCTCGCATCTCTTTCTCTATCTATCTCTCTCTCTCTCTCTCTCTCTCTCTCACACTCTATCTCTATCTCTCTCTATCTCTACCTATCTCTATCTCTCTCTCTATCTCTATATATCTCTCTCTCGCATCTCTCATCAACCGCTGAAGTTTATGGCTAGCCAACAGTTCACTTGCCATCATCAACAACGATAACAATAACAAAAGCAAAAATAACATCATTATCATTCTCGCTATCGTTTATTCTAAGAGTCATCATCATTTCATCTACAATTATCAATTTCCTCATCTCTGCATTCATCTGGCTGCCAGTGTTCATGTGACTGTCAGCCAAGACATCATCACAAAAATCATTATCGTTATCATTAAAAAGAACTTCTCGTGCCGCCGCCGAAGTCGATCTAAAAGGCGCTACCTAAATGCCAGTATACTCTATCGTAGTCTTGCTAAGATGATTATTTTACTGACGTGAAACGAACGATGTCAATCGTTTTGTCGTTGTTCATAATCAGCATCGTCGTTGTCTTATTTGTGATCATACGTAGGGTTGTTGCGTTTGTTAGACGTGGTTGTCGAGACAACGGTTGGCGCTCCGAATGGATATAATTCCGCGATACGACCTTGGCCTTCAGAAGACGCACAACTCAAACTTCACGCATGTGCTCGAGTCGATCCTGGGTCTGAACCCGAGCCCAGGAGACTTTGACCTTGGAACCAATTCCACTAGGTCACCGTTCGACACCTACCGCCTCTTTCGCATCGTTCTTGACGTCTACCTGGTCAGCATCATCTGCCTGCTCGGTTTCCTTGGCAACAGTCTGACGATCGTCATACTCTGGAGCGACCAGGATAAGAAGAGCACGACAAACTGGCTGCTGCAGACGCTGGCAGTCGTCGACATGGTCTACCTCGTCGCCTGTCTCTTCATCCAGCCCCTTAAAACAGCCAGGGACGTCACCGACTGGCTCAGCGCCGACTTCCGCAACCTCTTCACGCATCTTCAGCCGTACATCTGGGCGCTGGCGTCGATGGCTCAGATGGTCACCGTCTGGACGGTGCTTCTCGTCACCGTCGACCGCTACATCGCCATCTGTCACCCGCTGAAGAGCAAGATACGCACCATCGAGAGGGCGCGCATCTCGGTCGCCTTCGTCGTCATCCTAGCCATCGTCTACAACATCCCGCTGATGATGGAGGGAGGCGTGAGCGTCGAGGGGTTGCCGGACCCGTCGGACAGCGGCCAGGCTTCGCCGTCCGAGTCACGCATGACCCGTAACAGCGTCTTCTACTTCCTGGTCTATAAGACGGTCTGCTTCTTCGTTTTCCGCTCCATCGGTCCTCTCGTCGCCCTTCTCACCCTCAACTTCAAGCTCGTCCGAGCGCTGGGCGAGATGCGGCGACGCCATCGCTACCTCAGCAGCAGCAGCCGACAGCGCGAGAACGTGACCTTGACCCTGGTAGTCGTCGTGAGCGTGTTCATCGTCTGTGAACTGCCGGATGTCTGCCTTCGACTGGCCGTCACTTTGTGGGAATGGATTCCGTCAATTGAACTCGACGTCGACGTCACGCGTCGCCTCGTCAACCCCCTGACGAATATGCTGCTGACGGTCAACTCATCCGTCAACTTCCTCATCTACTGCCTGATCGGAAAGAAGTTCCGGCGAATCCTGTTTCGCCTCTGCCTCGGGCGCAGGGCCAGGAATGGCGACGCTCGGCTCAACCTCTCCCAGTGCCCATCGGCAAAAACCTACGAACTGGCCGAGGTCTAGACTAACGGTCAATCCATCGACAGATTCCAGATTGACCTAGGAACTGGTTGAGAACTTCATGGACAACTATTACCATACCGAGACCTATCAGCGACAAATAAACATGGCAAGACATATGTGAACGGACAAGGTCTACAGGAGAAAAGATCAACCACCGACTTTGTCATCGATATATCAAAGTGTCAATCGATCGGGCGTCAAACTTTCGACTCGCCCGATTTGTTTCATAGCGTTGACTATAAAACAGCCACACAGTCTTTGATTTTTGTATGTATGATTCAATTGTCTAATTACAGCAGTACTTGAACGTCAACATAGAGTTTCTAAATCTTTCAACGATATACATTATGTAACTCAAATTATCAACTGAGCACACGACAGACCACTGCTACAAAATTCTTTTCTGAACTCTCCTTACAATGCAATTGCAGTGATTTTATACAGGCTGTTTCCCGCCAAGTCTGTAGACACGCTTAAACGTGCCCCCTAATATTGCGCACTAGTGGATTTTTCCAAATCTTTATGCAGTTACGCAAGCATGGTGTTCCAAAACTCCCATGACTTATCACAACGTGGGCGTGACTTCTTCCTTCCGAGCACACGCGTAATAAAATGCGTCGACAAGAATTACTTGTGGCGTCAGCCCGCCTGCACGTAGGGCGCCGCCGACCAATCACATATACGTCAATTACTTTATAACTCATCACGTCATGGTAACTTCTAATATAGACCTTAAGACATGCTGACAGATTTCCCCCGCAATGACGTACTACAAGGGACAAAGGTCTACCACCACCACTACCACCCCCATCACCACCCCCACCACCACCCCAACCACCACCACCACCATTAACTCCAAGTCGCACCTAGTCTATACCCTTAGTCTCCACACAGAACTGAATTTGCTGTCGCTTCTTCGTTCCGGCAGCGCTATTCGTCTGTAGACATTTAATAATTTAATAACTTTAATAACTATTTTATTTATTTATTGTAGACCTATATTTCGATAGAATTCACTGTATTTATTAATTATTTACATCTTAACTTGCTTGCTGTTTGGGTATTCAAACACATCCTTCCTTTTTTTGTTCTTTCGTATTTTATTTATTTACATGTTTATTTACTGTTTGACATTGGATATTGAAGTTTGGCACTAATTCGTCGGACGGTCCTTCCAGAGTCGCCAACAAGGAAAGGAAACAGTCGGTTGCAAATTTCTGGTTGCAGCAGACGAGGGAGTCGCTGGCCGGTCGTTGTCATAATAAAGATTCTTGAGCGCTTTGTTTAATTAGTTCGTCTGTCGATGTCTGTGTTGTTGGCGCCGCTTTCTCCTCCTTCCGTCCATCGTTCTCTTGATTTCATTCTTAGCGTCTCTCTCTCTTCCCGACTGACGTCGAGTGATGTGCTTTGCCATCGACCGATCTACCATAGACAATCAAAACCCTCTGACTGATCTGGCTATTGGATGGATTAGGCCTACTGGGTTTCAGGATCTCATCACGTGAGCACAGTGGCCAGCTGTTCAGCCCCTCTCCCTCGTCTGACCCCTATGCTTTGTGCAAATCTGACGAGACACTGTAGACAAATAATTTCTCGTTCTCAACGCCTGTATATAAGTATAAGAGGATATCAAATGAAAAAATCAATTAATCACAGCGACTTTGACATTCTGCGTTTAACCGACAATATAATTATAGCACTGTTCTAACCGTTCTGTATCATACCTCGCTCATCAGGTGCAAAGCAATTATTTTTTTCTTATATAACTTAATGTAATTATTGCATTGCAACTTTATATTTATGAGGCGCCTTCCAAGTACCTCGGTACCTCAATGATGTTAGTCTACAATTATTGTTCTTCTGCTTTAAGAACCAGACTGGCTGCGGTGATGTAGAAGCGGCAGCAGCTGCAGCAGAAGCAGCAGTAATATCCGGTGCTTAGCGACATCTTGTCAGGGCCGCCGACGCTGACCCTACTTTACCTTACAATCACAATTAAAGCTCATGACCCTGCGATTAAATGCGGTTGATGAATATATCGCGTGAGTCGAAAGCGTTGATGATCATGTCTAAATAAAGCCTTGTAATAGCAAGTGGTAAAGTGGGTCTGGCGGCTGCCAGGGCCGTTAACGCGGACCTCACCACACTTTTACATGGCTAGAAAATCCATAGCCAACGGTTAGAGCGTTTGATGAATGTATGGCGTCGGTCGAGAATGTTTTCAGGGTGTTTGCAGAAGCATTGCATTATCCAGCGTTGAATCATGATTTGCTGGTTTCCTTAACCATCGTCAATATCACTATATCGTTCGGGCTTCTCCAACGGAGACTAAGACCTCGCTTGAAGCGACCATCCATCTATGCCTTGTGCATTATGATAACGGCGTTATAGAAGTCATTGGATTAGTTTTGACATCTTATTCCTGCCACGCTAGCCGGTGACGTCGACTTTCTCCAATGTATAATAACATCTTATGGTTCTCACCTCACATTTCAACCCCTCCCCAAACAAAATCTTTGCAAATCTGGTTTCTATCACATCAGAGCGATACGTCGCATCAGCTCAGCTCTGATCAAAGACATGTCACAAGCCATTGCCTGCTGTCTTGTCTACTCTCGCCTCGATTACGCCAACTCGGTTTTTTGAAGGCATCTCAGCTCTCGAACTCAACAGGCTTTGACGCATCAAAATTCCCTAGCTCGCATGGTGCTGCGTGCTTCTCCTCAACAAACGCCTCACCCCTACTATGTCAGCAGCTTGCTTTCGGTAAAATTCAGGACAAGATTTAAACTGTCCAGTCTAACTTATAAATTCCTTAACAAGAGCACTCCTACCTACCACTAGTCTTTCTTTGGATCCCTTCCCGCAGCCTGCGATCTTCGAGCAGTAGTCTTCTGGCTGAGCCACGTGGCAGAATTGCCATGGGTTCTCGAGCATTCAATGCCTCTGCCCCATGAAATGGAACCAACAGTACTATTAATCTTTCTTCGTAGCTTGTGACATGTCTTTTCTTCCTCCAAGAAACGACTCAGAACTCTGCTTCTCACTGGCTTTCAAACATCTCGATATTTAACTGCATTATATTCAACTGGCGGATGATTAACTAGCAGCGCCTTCTGTGTGACATTGCGCGCCTTAAAATTGTTTGCAATAAAAATAGTAATAATAATAATAGTTTCATTATTATATTATTATTATTATCACCATTATTAAATAATACTAGTAATATTAATAGTCTTTATAATAATAATAATAATAACAATAATAACAACAATAATAATATTAATGAACTAATAATAATAATAATAATATAAATAAAAACCATAAAAACCAAACAACAACAACAATAATAAAAGCAACGACGATGAAGATGAAGATGATGATGATGATGATGATGATGATGATGATGAAAATAATAATAATGACAATAATAATAATCTCTTCCATGGGTGGTTATATATAGCCTGGCTTTGCCTCTACAAGCTTTGCTTTAGATATTTACCATTCACATACCTGCTGCGCGTGCGTTTTGTGAGGTTCAACGACACGTCAGGCAACCAGACTTAGCTCTGCGTTGCCATTCGAATTAGCCACATTCTACTTGTAGCTGACTATTTGTATTAGCTGCTTTTAGATTTTAGGATTAGCTTTTCATGGTTCCTCAACTTAGCCATCGATATTCACTGAATTTAGCCCACTCGTGTTAACACCATCATCTGCTGACTCGGGACCATCCGGCTGAGTTGCCCATATTATAAACGATACCAGATTATACAAATTAACTAATCACGCTTCTTCAAAGTGGCCGGCCATTGTCCTGGTCTTCCTCTCTTGTTATCTCTCTGATTAGTTATGTTTGGCCTCTCAACTGAGACAATAGCCTATGTCTCACATTAACCAAATTTATCAGTATCTCAAATTACTTTGATTTTATTGCAAAACTTCTTTGCAATGAATTCATTAAATCCACTTCAATTTGTCAATGAACGTATCCACTACGATACATCAATTTTGTAACTTTTTAAAATTAGTCATACATAGTCTCTTAAATTAGCCACAGTTGTACTTAGAATAAACCAAAATCGGTGCCCGGTCTGAGTCATATCTTGGCTCTAAATTCGACATATTCGAGCTCGGACTTTGCTGGCGCTGGTGAATGGCGTGATCACGCAGATGGCAGGCAGAAGCAACCCCCACTTCAGACCGGTCAGTCTGGCTCCTGGCACAGACGGCCAAAGAATAGCTCTTGATGTGGCAATTCTAAGCGATCACGACTACGCCTCCAAAACACACTTACATCTCTTGAAAATCGATGGCAAAGGTCTTCGTGTAGGCGCCTCAATAAGCATCGCAGACAGTAGAAACAGTTGAAAGCGCATTTATCAACGCAAAATATTATTAAGAATTCAGAAAACAGTCAAGACCGACTTCTTTTTATGCGATTAACGAGGACTAATGACCTCCACGGAATCATATTAGGCTTAAGTTACGTCTTTGCTTTAAAATCAACTGCTAAATGACAGTTCTGTTGAAGATTAGAGCTTCGTGAAAAAAAGATAAAAAGATTTTGCAGATGGAGATCGAAATCAGTTACTGTTGCTGACAACCATTTTTGTTTATATAGGCCTAATAATATAATTTTATTTTATCAGTTTCAACAGTTCATCACATTTTTGGACATTTGCCACTATAGCCATCTTCATTCAATAATGCCTAAACCTTGGTCCTTCATAGCATGACTGCAAAAATAAACAATTTTTAAACGCGAGAAGAAAACAATGCCAAACTGCCTCGCATAGAAATCATAAATCAAAGACTCTTCAAGTCAACCTTGACAAGTTGCTCAACTAGCAAAACTGAAAAATGTTGACCTTTGTAGCACTAGAGCAATTCAAATGTCGGGTCCCTCACAGATTACTCAGGTGGGCCGTACAGGGTCTTTTCGCACTTTAACTGGTTATGAGTCAGCTCCTTCTTTCTCAGATTCGGGCCCCGGCCCCCATAATTGCGGGCCCAGAGAGCCCATACTTATGCTACTGCTTTGTAGCTTTTAAAGCAGAGGTCAAATGAATGACAATTGATACAGAGCTAAGCAGGTCTTAGGCGAGAGAGAGAGAGAGAGAGAGAGAGAGAGAGAGAGAGAGAGAGAGGAGGGTATCCAGTGCGAGCAATGCGGCTCGCGTGTCAACTGTGTACTTCCCACAACCACTAACACATGCACAGACTCAGTAAACAGTCACTATCCACGAAGCGAGGAGGAGCTTCAGGTCGTTACGTCTCCTCTAGGATTTTCGATCGTATTCGCGAGCACGAATAAAACCGGCGTTCCTCTAACTGGGGCTCCATTTTCTACGTCGTGGGAGGCAGCGGACATCGAAGAATGCGCCTAGGGTAATTGCGCACGGCAGTCGGATGAAATGAAACCTTTTATAGCCGGTCTGGCGATGCGCCAAAATCATCCATAACACTTCGGTGACTCATGGCGACATCCACGCACACCATAAAACAGAAAATGAATATACAGTTGTTAGGTAACGTTTGGTCCACGTTTATGCGGTCCAGGCACACACGGACGTATACGCTATGTGCATATATATATATATATATATGTGCGTGGAATTAAGTGTTGTGTCTGTGCATGTATACCATACATGTATATGTGTCTACACGAATATTTATGTGTATGTATATTTATGCATATATGCGTATATGTATATATTTTATAGCAAATGAGTCTGCTAGAGGAAGAGGCCGAGAGAGCAGACACAGAATAAGCCTAAGAAAATATTCGGAAAGGAGATAGGCCTACATATATATATATATATATAGAGAGAGAGAGAGAGAGAGAGAGACAGAGACAGAGACAGAGACAGAGACAGAGACAGTGACAGCGTGACAAGAAATGAAGAGACAGCGCATAAAGATAGATCACAAAGAATATAATAAAACACTGAATATTAAATTCGAATGATTTAGACACTTAGTGGAATTGGTTTAAATGGCGACCTTGGGAATGAAAAGATTAAGTATACTATACAATGAATGAAAAGACCAAGTATACTGCACAATCTGTATTGCTACATTATATTTCCGTTGCGCAATATATGTGCTCGCCCCCTTCGAACGGAGTCGCTTTGGGTGGCGTGCGCACAGCCGACACAGGGGGTAGCGCAGCCTCATGGAAATGAACTTATTTATGGGGCTCTTATAAATATTCACGACTTGCATATACGAAAGAAACATAAAAATTGTGGCCATCTAATTATTTAAGGTCGCTTGGCGTATGTCTAGATGGATGTGCCAACAGCAAAGGAAAAAGACGGAACGTAGCGGTAGGGAAAGAAGCTGTTCTTCATTAAGCCACCAGGGTGACTGCTCTCCTATCGATCGGCATCCATATATACATGTATGCATCTATATTATATATATGTGATGTATGTGTGTGTGTGTGTGTGTGTGTGTGTGTGTGGATGTTCCTCTTTTATCGAATGACACGAATGCCTCCTCGTCGCTATTGTTATTGATTCGAAGCCGATATATCTCGCGAACAGCTCGGGTTTCTTAATTGGCTCCACTCGCTGCTTGTTCCCTCATGTGTGTCCTATGCGGATGCCATGCACGCACACGCAAACACGTAAGCGCTTGTGCTTGTTTTATGCATAGGCACACTAATACTTGGCTACACATAAAACTCCGCGTAATGCAGATGGATGGTATGCAATGTAATGCAATGTGATGTAATTGGACGTATTTATATAGCGCCTTCTAGTATCTAGTCAGGCTAAATTATGCTAGAGTTCGTTGAGAACGACAAGTTCATTTGCATGCGAATGGTGCGCGAACAGCTGAAATAATCCGCATTGTTAGGCGCTCGCACACACGTAATACCCGACCAACAGATTCTCCTCCGGCTTGCCAGTATTCTGAGCAACAATTGAAGTTTCTGATCGACGCTGCATTGAGAATTATGAATGACGAACAGGAATTAAGCTCTTGCAGCACACGGCTTCACTCACCGACTGGCTCACAATATTGTTAGATAGCGTGTTATCCGGATATCGTTTAAGCCACTAGATCTGTGCTGGACTGGCAATCGTCACTAGCCGGACCTGTGGTCGCTGACTGATGAACTAACTATCTGTCGATTGAGGGTCGACACCAGTCTGAAGACTCTGACTTCTCGCTGCCTCAGCGAATCCGTGATTTTCAGTCGCAGACGCAAACAACCATCTTTCTGTCCGCCCGCCACTGTCCAGTGGTTAGTGTTCACTGACATTTCTCATGTTAATATTAATACTGATTTTACCAGAAGTAGCCATGCTCCCTCAGGACTTGAAACACTCAGGATAATAAGAAATATTTCTGACACAGCTAGACTTCGTCAAGATCTACTGCCGCAAAAATGTTGCAAAAGAAAGTGCTATTGTGGCATTGGATTGCGTTAGTCAAGCGATGGAAAAGATAAATGCAAGATGTACTCTAGATTCTCTCTTGTTACCTAATGCATAAGTAAAGTAGCGCCAAAATTCTCTGGTAAAATTTGGGTCACGGCTGTTTCTTGAACCATTGCTGTTGACTCTGCTGTCATACTTTGATACAAGTGTGGTATATTTTGCATTGGTTGTCATACTTTGACACAAATATGCTATATTTTGCATTGGTTGTCACACTTTGACACAAGTGTAGTATATTTTGCATTGGTTGTCATACTTTGACACAAGTGTAGTATATTTTGCATTTGTTGTCATACTTTGACACACATGTGCTATATTTTGCATTTTCTGTCCGCTGTCACGACTTAGCTGCACACCTAATTGAGGTAGAAGTTGATCGATGGCAAGGGACTGCCAAAGTGTGTGAAATCCCGCATCAAAGTGCCGCGGTATCCATGCCATGGGATAAGTTGTTATCGCTGCTTCTTATTCGAAATGTCCCCTCAGCGCAATGAAACTCCAAAAGTCAATTGCCGTTGCTACTGGACTGGCATCGCAATCCATCATTTTAATGCCGCTGGTTGTCAAAACTCTGCGAAATCTTGACGAGTTCTAATGCAGCAGTTTCGAATTTGTTACTTCGTCTTCAGAGTTGTTTTTAATCCTGAGATATGATTTCAACATGGTTTAAAACTCTTCTTAAATGCACAGCGCTGCTATCTGTTGTCTAATGAAAGAGTAATGATGATGATGACGATGATGATGATGATGATGATGATGATGACGATGATGATGATGCTGATGCTGATGCTGCTGATGCTGATGCTGATGCTGATGCTGATGCTGATGCTGATGATCATGATGACCATGAACTCTGACCTCTCGACATCTGTACTTCACTTGTCAATGACGCACAGTAGGTCGTACACGCGGCCATCGTCGTTGGACTACAATCCCAGGTTCCTCAAATCGCCTTCGGCTAAATCCGAAGAAGACGAATCACCTATGGTTCAGCACACCACAGACACGATCAAAGATTGATGACGGTGTAATACTAACGCATTTCTTGACTCGAGACTACAAGTCGTCGCTCATGACCATTGCCGAGTGCGCCACCGGAAGTAGAACTCTCTACGCTTGGCCACTTGATCATACTCTGCTAGTTCTGATTCCACCGGCCGCTGCTGCCGATACGGGTCAAAAGTCACACTCTGTCGCTTAGTGACCTTTGTTTACTAATTGTCTTTGTTTACAATGGTCTCATGTCGAGGAACAGTCCCTATTCAAAATCCTTCGCTACCATCCATACATACACCAAGGAGATGTGTGTTACATTCTTGAGTCAACTGAGTCGACGATCGCATACTCTTCTGCCCGTGGGGATATGCAAATGCTTAGCTTGTAAGTGTAATTAGTAACTTCTATCGCGCCGGTGTCTAATGCACAAGGCGTCAACCGATGGCACACCAAAGTCAAAACCGCAATCAGATAAATATTATTTTAGATGGTCAGTCCACTATGACAGAGAGGCAGCCTATAGTGTATAAGCAAATTGGAAAGGGTCAGAAACTTTTCCAAGCAGAAAATGATCATTTCTGTGTACAACAAGTTTCTGTATATTAGCTAGACTTTATAGTGCTCTAGCCTGCATCGGACCGTCCTAGATTGAGGTCCCAGATTAAGAGTACTATACAGCGCTGGCATTAGCAGTTCTTAGAAGCCAATGTGCATGGTTCGGGATCTTGAAGTTCTTCTCAAAGATGTAGTCACCCTAGCCGACCATGCTAATGCCAACAGCATTTTCAGCTATTAAGAGCTCGTAGCGGAGTCATGTGAAACACCTTGTCCTCTGAGTCTGCGTCTCTGGTTCACTGGTTTGTCCTCTCGCACCTGGATCACTGCAACGCCATCCTCGTTGGTCTTCCTCTCGTACAGATTCGGCAAGTGAAAGTCAGTCGCCAAGGCTGATGATCGCCTTTTGGTCAGTCTATCGTCTTTCGCGTATCTATTGGACTACATGCAACATACTTTACATTGGCTGGCGATTGTTCTTCGCTTACGCGAAAAGATCCTAACGTTTGTGCTACCTTCAATCAACGACCTTTGAAGTTGTCGACTGTCACGAATTCCATTACTAATAATTATCACAAAACCAGTTTACATTTTCAACGTTTCTATTTACAATTCCTATTTACATGCAGCGTCTCATTTACAAAGATCCTTCCTTTCGTCATAAGAAACCATGACCAAAGTACAGTCCGACGCAGAAGGAAACCAAAAACAAACTCTCTTAAAAACGTAAAGGACAGTCATACGATGCATTAAAATACTCGGGCAATCGGCGCTATATCAGTTCCGTTCGCCTTCTCCACCAGCGGAACGACCACTCCAAAAGGAGTTAACGGGGTTACGCTTCCGTCCGTAACCTCCACCGAAGAAGACAAGTTCTGCAACGGTTCCAGGTCACTTGTCAACCAGTCCAAAACTCCGTTTCAACTCTCCAATCCATCCGGGATAAATTTATATGCACAATAAACCCTAAGGATCCCTGTAACAATGAATTCAGATGGGCAGCCTTCAACCTCATAAGGCGACGTGGTTCGCAGAAACTCTGCATATCAACCAACGCACAAAATATATCACCTCACGCAAACATTAAACTTTGACGAGTGTCCTTAGCTTGATTTATAAACATTGTATAAACTGAAGTATAAACACTGAATATAACATATGCCAACGTATCTACCTACACAAACCGTACTAAATTGTCGACAAGTATTCAACTATCTAGACACATGAGTCTTCCAAACGATTCAAATATATAAAAATGTAGTTTTAGTTAGCTACATTGGTTAAAGTGTACGTCAAGGCGCCTCTGTGCGTGTGGATGCCGGTTCGCATACCGATAATGGTTTCATTTGGATCTCTGGCCAGCACGGTCTGTACACGGGGACCTTAAATGGCGTGACACCCATTCAAATGGGGAGCGTTGGTGAAGGATCTCACCCGATAAATTCGTTGAAAAATGAAGAAACTAATGTGACATTAGTGTGGCATTAGGACCGAAAGAGAGTTGAAAGAATCTGTCGACTGGGATGGACTATTTTGTCAAGTCAACTCAACGGATTGAAGAAAATTAAAGTTCGGCCATCGCTTTCCTTGTGTAACTATATTGCGTTGTAGCTGAAGTGGATGTTTAGTTGAAATAATCAACAGCATTCTTATTATTTGAGAATAGATTGGTCTGACGATCGAACGGACGTATCGTCTAAATTGCATGCGACTCAGCGAATATGTGCACGGAATAGCAGCGCGGAATCGTTAAGAGGGTCTTCGCTTCTTTCCTGGAGTAACACTTCTAATGATCAATCTGTGGACCGGGTGTAATTGAATTCCTGCGATATCGAATTTCGTCGAACTGTGAACGCAGCTTAGATAATTCAAATTTGGACTCATCGCACGCGATACAAAAAACCTTCTCGTAACGCAATCCCTCATGACAGAATATCGAATTACTGCCTTTCAGCAAAATTTATATGTTAGCAACATACTTAGTTTAATTGGTGCCCAGGATAGAGTCACTACTTGATAAATTCATTGCAAAATGATCAGGGTCGAGGCCAAACGGTCGCTATATGAAACCTATACATTTACATTTACATTTACTTTGTGACTTCGTTAATAATTTCTCAAACTCTATTGAAAGACTGAAGTTTTCGAGAATATAATTTCTCTTAATGTACATTGTCCTTTCACAAACTGTTGATGTAATTAACAACATCAGAAAAGAAAATCGACGAAAAATGCTTTGTACTCGTTCCTCGAGTTAATAATTCGCTATAAATCTGGCGAATAATGATAGGGTCAGTTATCGATGTCACAAAATGCGCTATATTATGAGACCTTACCTGGTGCGTGGGATAGTTGATCTGGTTGGCAGGAAGGTGGGACGGGCTGTTGTCCACAGCGAACGAAAAGTAGGCCAACAATGTAGACGGTTGAAGTCAGTCGCTGGGTAACAGAGCGAGTTGAAGAAGAATTCGGGGAATTCGAATGATGCTTTCGATTGGATGGACTGGAGAAGCGAAGTCGTGACTGAAGTGGAAGAAGCCTGAGAAGCGGAGAAGTGCTTAGCTTTCAATTGCCTTCATCTTCGTAAGTGGAGAAGAATGTATACTGGTTTGCTAATGAGTGTATATATTTGGAGAATATATATGCACGCCTGTGTGCGTTTAGTTGAAGAGCCTATGCCTTAGTTGTTCACACGGTTTCAAGCCTTTGGATAATTTCTGTCTTAGGACGTGTGGTTTTTACATAAGTAACGATAGGGTTGACACTGAGCGGGGCGATCTCGTTGTTGCCCGCCTCCATACATCGACACTTCAGGGATTCTCCTTCGTCGGACTGTCCTCCTCGAACAGTCTTCCTATTGAAATTCGCTCCAGTTACGTGTTCTCGATGGTTTATTCGTCTACCTCTTGGCCCTCTGCTGTACAGCTGCTCCTCTGAGAGGACACTAAGTGACGCTGTGCAACTGTTCTGTCACAAATACAATTGGATTTACAGTATAGACTAGAATGTAACAGGGGAGGTGGAACATCGGCCTACTAGCCCACAATAGCATACAGTCAGAGAGGACCTAGCCTCTCAGAGGCTACTAAGTTACGCTAGGCAATTGTTCTATCACATATACAATTGGATTTACAACATAGACTAGAATACAACAGAGGGAGGTGGAATATCGGCCTACTAGCCCACAATAGCATACAGTCAGAGAGGGTGCCGCACTAGGAAGAGGCCGGAGAACGGAGTTCATACAGAGATCCCGTCAAAACAAGAAAACAAATGCGACATTTGAGGCATGGTTCCCTGTGAAATATATGTATATATATGCTATTCAATTATTCTGTCGCTCATAATTTGGAATACAAAGGAGTGTCGAAAACACAGACAAATAATATATTATCCACCCGAGAACAATAGGCATCCGTATAAGGGCACCGTTAGCCAAATCGGGCCGTTGTTCTTTTCGCAGCCATGGTGTTGTGCAATTTTCGTCCCAAATGTTGTAATAAAATGCGAAATCCTAGGTACATGGAGGCCTAACTAAACATATAAATCACTTGAAATACAACATGAACTGGAATTGAGACGAATCGCAATTTCAAGAAAAACGTATTTAAAAAATAAATTAAGGTAGTTAATGAAATAAATTTCTAATAATAAATTAAGTAAATTTAAGTTAGCATATACGGCCAACCGTATACTTCTGCATACGGCCAACCTGACGAAGAGCATCATTGCTTTCGGAGCCCGTGTTTGTCAGTACGCTGACCAAGTCCAGCCGTGTCTTAATGTCATCTACGTGAGACGCTGGGCTGTGTATCCATAATATCGGCAACTGTGACAAGACAGCAGGAATTGATGTCCTAAAATCGGTTGCGGCTGAATCCAGCTAAGACGGAATTTAAATGGCTGGGCACATGGAAGGCACTGGCTAAGATGGACACGGGGATGACGATGATCGTCATCATCACCAATAGCGTGCCTCGGCAGAATCATTACCTTTTCCTCGACTCTTCGGCAACCGTCCCGATCTTGGACTGGTATCCAGGCGGTTCGTAGCCTGAATTTCAGCGGATGAAGGTCCGTCTCTTCAGTCCGAGTTCATGTGTGCCTTGGTCTACCGATCGGTCTTTTCCAGGTTCTCGGAGTCCCGAAAATCAAAGCTCATAGCTGCCTGCTATCATCATGCCTGTCACCGTGCAAAATATCCAAACATCTGAAGTAGTCTTTTCACCATCATCTTCTAGACCGGGGTCTGTCTCATGCGCCTTCAAAGCTTCTGAACTTCTTCTGCCGTTGGTTCCAGCTGATCTAAGACCGCAATTAAAAGCGGTCCTGGATTATTCGACTTAACTGCTCCCTTCCCACAGAGCAAGAGGTAGCAGATGGAGTGCACAGACTTAAAAGTGTCAAAGCCCAGGGACTCTGTGGCATTACAGTTGAACTGCTCAAGACAGGGAAAATAGGCATCGCTTGGTTCACTCATGCATTCAAGAGAGTCGGGAATACCGTTTATGCCCCAGCTGGACCAAAGGCATCATCCTCCCGTTCTACAATGATTCCATTGTAAGAACACCCTTGTATTACTCCCCTATTTGTGCCTCGGCTTCATTCCTGGTAGATCTAAGTAGATCGTATGATTAGCCTGATTTGACCAACAGGCAGCCGTTGGGGATTTCTTTTGTAGATTTGAGGGCTGTTTTGATTCTGCAGACCGCAAAGTTCTCTGAAAATTGCTCCTCTTTCTTTGATTTTCTGAAAAAGATTGTGGACCTTATAAGAGAGCTCTACACCAACATAGCATAGTGCTGTGCTTCTTCTTGGTGTGACTTTGGATTGGTATAACGTGGAAAGTGGAGTACGACAGGGTGGCAAACTTGCCTCGGGCCTATTCTTGCCAAAAATGAACCAGATTATGCAGCAGGTGGTCGCCGAAGCAGAACACACACTGGGCAGGGAGATGTTATCTGACCTGGACTTTGCCGATAATGTGGCCCTTTTTCCAAACTTCTGGAGACCTTGGTTCTGTCGTTGAAAATACTGAACCGGGAGGCACATTAGTTTGAAATGGAGATCAACTGGGCCAAACGAGGATCCAGACAACGGTGGATGTTGGGTCACATACAGGTTGCGGGAAACACGGTGGAACTAGTAGGAGGGTTCGATTACCTTAGATCGAACGTCGAGGCTGATGGTAGTAGCGGACCCGAGGTCTTACAGCGAATAGCATTTGCCCGTCACCGTATGAACCGCCTTAATCGGCGATATCTGATGTACGAATATTTGGCTGGACAAAAATTCGCCTGTTTACATTTTGCACAACACCTGTGCTCCTTTACGGGGTTGAGTTGGGACGCTCACAGAGGATCAAGAGCAGAAGCTGGAAGCCTTCCAAAAACGTCCAGATGAGGATAATCTTGCGAATTCCACATACTGCACACATTGGCAATGTAGAAATATACGGGCGCACAAGGAGATGATGTCGGCGGCATTTCCAGGTTGGTAAGCACAACACGTCTTCCGTGACTTGTGGTGTTGGGTCTAGTGCTTCTAGGTGGATGAGCATGTCAACTGTCTTGATACTACCAGATACTTCAGATCAGAATCATACGGAAAATTCATCGTTTGACGCCGCTATGACGCTTGTCCAAACCTTCATTCAGGTAATGCTGTTCTTGCAGGCCTCTAGAGTTCCCGATATGACGGCTTCAGTCTGTTCTGAACTGCGTCGCCCCAATCGTCGCCAACCTACTGTAATTCTCCCATATTTCGGTCTATATGCGAGACACGCTGCACTGGTTGCCCGGTCGATGACAGGATCACATTCCAGAATGTCATTCACATTCAAAGTACGAGCTTCGCTGGTTAGTGTGGCCCCAGGGAGTTCTACGCTCCTGTCTCTAGCCAACAGGGTCGACGATCAGTGGCCCGTGAGGAATTATTAGTTCCTCGCTCACGTACGACGGTGCGGGCACGTTGTGCTTCTTCGTGTATTGGACAGACTTTCAGGAACAGACAGACAGACAGGCAGGCAGGCAGACAGACAGGCAGCCAGGCAGACAGACAGGCAGGCAGATAGACGATGAATTGCAGATGGACAACGCAACGCAACAGAGAGAAATAAAAGAAAAGAGAGCGCAGTGGAAGAGAGAAGTAAAATGAAAAGAAGAGAAAGCCTGAGAGGTAATGCGTGTGCGTGAGAGAGAAAGAGGGGGACATACAGAGATAATAAAGAAGGAGAGAGGGGTATAAAGAACGTGACAGACAGACGTTCAATCAGTCCTATGGCCAATCAGCCAAGTGACGCTCAACTAAACGCAACCTGTCGGCTCATTACTTCGCTTAATTGAGAAAGTCCGAGTCAGTTCGAGCGAATAGCCAAATGGCAATTACTGCACGATTCTACGGAATGTCAATGAGTGGACAAAGTATGGATGTCGCGACTGCTATACACATGTATACATCTTGCCATGGCTTGGCGCCTTTTAAAGAACTTATCAGAAGCGCTAGAAATATAAGAAGTTAGAAATATAAGTTCATGAATTGTAAGTCCATCTTCATCGACTGATAATTGTGTAGATGGAAAAGTTTTCAGTACCAATCTGTCCGACCAACAAAATCCCATTAATGATTGTCAGTTTACATGTATTCAGAGTCTACATTGTGTAGCATATGGAGAACGACATGAAATAGGTGAGATTCTCCAAAATCTCCAGTTCTCATGTAACGTCTGGACCATTCAGAATCTTCGGAGCAGACACGACTATAACAATGACGAAATACCTCGCACCAACACAAACCAGCATAACCGGAGGGGGAATGGCTACGGGTTAAAGGTCAGCTGAAGAATTAGTGAGACCCTTAAATTATCAGCGATTGGTTATCTTATGCAGAGAAACGGCAGAACATCATAGTGTTGACGCTGCTATTGCTTAATTATGAGAAGCTGTTTTTATCCTCCATATTGCGATGTGTTAGTTGTTTGACGATTTAGCCGCACCATTTTCATGGCGCAGGTCTTCTTCGTCAGGTTCTCTGTTCTCGCCAAGGGTCATATCTTCAGTGGCGCCACTCCTCACAATGTTGAGCCTTGTGTCCTTCCATAGTCTGCGTAGTTCCCCAAAATCAGTTACGATTATTTGAAATGACAACGGGTAATAGCATTTGGGAAAGTCTGTAATCAAATACGGTGCAATAGCATATACGAATGATTGAAATGATAAATGATAATGACATCATATGAATTTTTAAATGAAATATGGCAAAAGCAATTAGGATTGTGCCGACCAAACTCGTTAACTTCTTTAGCTATTGCTATCAGCGGAATATTGCGATGTTTTATGTCGATTCTATCCCTTGACATTGACGCAACTCGTAAGAACGGAGCCGACCGCCTTGACAGCTTGACCACTGGAAGCCAAATATTCGAGTAATCCTCGGACCAGTTTTATTGCGAATACTGCATGCCCATTCCTCGCTGTCCTTGTGCTGCCTCAGATCTTTCGTCCGTCTATGACCTTTCTTCTTATTTCCTTCCCCCTTCACAATAATATCTAGCCCTATGTGTAATGTAAGGCCTCATCGGGACTTTACTATAACTAAATCCGATCTTAATCCTCCATACATTCGATCTTGCTCTGTTTATTTGCATTTTGCCCTCCACATTTTTAGTGCATCTGTCTGTCTGTCTGTCTGTATGTCTGTCTGTCTGTCTGTCTCGCTCTATCTACATTAGTTCTATCTTTCGTTGATTCTTCCTTTCTTCTTTCCGTCCTTCCTTTTACCCGTTCTGCCATTCAATTTCGACCTTCCTCACATTGCTCATCTTTTACGCCAGATCCATAAACAGCAGAAGTGTATCCGATCCTCAAGAAACGAACACCTGCTTCTGCTGAGAAAATATGAGCTTTGCCAAACAGACGTCTGTATGCATGTGTGTATGTATGTATGTATATATGTATGTATGTATATATGTATGTGTGCATGTATGAATGTATGTATGTATGTATGCATGTATTCATGTATATATGTATGTATGAATGTATGATGTATGCATGCATGTATGTATGCATGTATGTATGTATGTATATATGTATGTATGTATGTATGTATATATGTATGTATGTATATATGTATGTATGTATGTATGTATATATGTATGTATGTATATATGTAGGTGTGTATATATGTATGTATATATGTATGTATGTATATATGTATGTATATATGTATGTATATATGTATGTATATATGTATGTATGTATATATGTAGGTGTGTATGTATGAATGTATGTATGTATGCATGCATGTATATATGTATGTATGTATGTATGTATATATGTATAAATGTAGGTGTGTATATATGTATGTATGCATGCATGTATGTATGCATGTATGTATGCATGTATGTATATATGTATGTATGTATATATGTATACATGTATATATATGTATGTATGTATTTATCAAGACCCTTATACAGCGCCTTTTTAAAACTCATCACATAATTGGCACATGGCTATCTCACTGATCTAAAATGGTGCGACCGTGCAAGTAAATTAGGCAAAAAATGTAGGTTAAGTTCAGCCATGCAAACACCAGTAAAGGTACGACTGGCTTTAGTTTAAATACAGAAACGAGGCATCTGGATGCAAATGCCCAAGTGAAGCAGGACGCTGTGATCGCCTCAATCACTCACTCCAAACTCGAACACGCAGCTCTGTGGTGTATGCCGTACCAAATAGCGAAGGGGCTTAGCAGGAAGAAGACTTTGATGTGTTTTTCGTGTAAGCAAAGTGCGATTTATGGTTGTAGCCAGAACCCGTGGACAGAAGCGAATTAAATGAGGAAACCGCATCAAGTGGAAATAGTCTTAAACCCCAGTGAGAGGAAGTTTCCTCTTCCTCGACTATGACTCATACCGTGCGCGTGTATATTCTAGATGAATGTCGGATTTTGAGCCAAACAATATCGAGTGGAATGGTTTATGATGGACTGGAACCGCAACATTTGTCATGCTAGAAGCATGAAATTGCAAAGCAGCGAGCAACACGACGGCGATAAATGGTTTGCGCCATTTGAAGCAACGCGAATCTGACGCAGCTGGTTTACACGCCCGGCCAATTGGTATTTATCGGCCATGCAACGTTCTCTGTATGGACCTGCAGTCTGGTCACGGACGACTGACTGAGGATTCTGGTCATGGAATGATGACTTTATCTCCCACATCGATCTCTGATCATGCCTTGCGTGTACCGAGCTGTAAGTGCTGCGTCTTCCTCTTATTTTGCCTAAACTAGTTTTAGGACTTCCAAGCTTTCACTTCTGCGATCTTGTCGATTCACAGTCACGTGCAGCAGCCGAATGAGAAATCGAATACAGCTGAACGTCACTGGCGCGTGTCCTGAAGAAGAACAAGCGATCGGATGTGTAGAGGAGATTAAGAAGCGACTGAGTTTGGCTATGCTGGACAGTTGTTGTTGTTGTTGTTATGTTGTGCCCAGTCTCACCCCAATTGCCAACCGTACCTCCTCGTCTGACAGACGCAGTCCCAAAGCATTATTATTATTATTATTACTACTACTACTACTACTACTACTACTACTACTAATTTACTCGAGGCAAGTGTAATCCCTCGGGAGATAAAAATTGTCCGGAGACTATCAATGACAACTGTACATCTGGATATTGATTATATTATGATTTTACTGTTGTTGTTGTTGTTGTCATTGTTGTAAAAAGTGCAATATAAAATGTAACAAAGCGTTATTCTAGAGAGGAAAGGCGGGTAGAAAAATGTTGTCACCTTAATGTTGAGATTTGATCGACGCTGCTGCTATCTTCCTCTCGATCACCTCCCTCGTCTAATTTTTATGCCGATTTCTTCCTTCACTGACTGTAGATGGAGGGAAAATGTGTGCATTCGGGTAAGTTGATGTAAAATGATTACTGCAAGTAGGCCAAGGTCAGTGGAATATAGTGGGCCAAGATCAATTCGTATATTTGACACATGTTAATCCAACGACGCCACGAGTCATTCTGCATCTCAGGTTCCTCTGATTAATCACGACCTCCGGACCAAGAGCTGTCCGCTTTTCCATTTATTGTTTTTTTCCGCTCCATTCTTAACCTTTCTTTATTTTGGTCAAATCTGTATTGGATTAAGTATGCAGCCGTATCATAGATGCTGGCCACCTCAGATGACGGTCAAGTGTGCAAGTGTCCTTTTGTGCATGGATGGATCATGCACGTGACTAAACATTCTTTGTTTATAAAAATTAGTAAGCAAGCAAACTAGCTGTAGGCATAACCTATTTTAATTATTTAAAATTAATAATATTTTTAATTTTACACATTTAGATTTAGTTTCCATTGGGCCAAGTGCCCCCTTTCCCCAACGTGCGGGGGCCCATGTTACTGAACGATCTGTAAACAGACTGACTGATTAACTCCGTTGTATCCATTGAATAGAGGGATTTTATAGCACTACTAAATTTACCTTTGTGTACACTACTCAGTACTACAGTCTGGAGACAAGCTCAAGACCGCGACGGTTGGCAAACAGTCGTGGAAACCGCAACGCTCCGGAGAGCGGTAAGCACTGATGACGATGATGATGATGAAGATGATGATGATGAGTCCTGTAAGTGCCTCTTTGTCTGCATATCTCTCTCTTGCTCTTTATTTCCCTCTCTGTCTCTATCTCTATATCTCTATCTCTTTCTCATTCTCTCTGCGTGTGAGCGAGTCAGCGTGTGGATGTACCTGCAGTGACAATACAACATTGTGGAACTCTGTGCCAGACCGGCTGATGGGATTCACAGAGGAGATATTTTAAATCATAAAGGCAGGCAGTCATATGCTGACAATGGCCAACGTTAGTTGTGCGTTAGGGTGGAATAAATACATATTTTTGATAAATGTATTCTATAGTAGCACACAATGTGCAAAATTTTTATTTGTTTGACGTCTTTGCCCTCTACCGGCGAAAAATTCAAAATATTGTTTTTTTAAATAATCGTCTGATAAATACATAATTTGTTTTCCTGGATTCAATAGCATTGAGCTGTTGCATATGTTGAAATGCATGTTCAAGCCTGAATCTAACATTGTACTACGTGTTGAAAACTTTAAATGAACGGTGGTCTAATTTATATTTTATGGATTTTATGTTCGCTCTTAAATGACTAAAAAACTGCTGATTCTTTGGTGTATTTCCGTAATAACTAAATATAATTACAAAGCTATAGAGCCTATTCAAAATGTTATGTGTTGTCGCTTTAATTGTCCTTGGCATTCATTTTGACGGTCGAGAGGACAAAACTTTAGGAGAACGTGGACGGAAAATTGCATCGCAGAGTCACTGTGGAAGAACATATAGGGGGCCTATCACTGATTCTCGAGCTAGGTTCGAGTTACTTAAGCCACGTTACGACTGTAACTGGCTGTGCAAACATAAAGCAACAAATAATGTTTTCTTTGAAGAAAATAATGTGACCACTGATAATCAAATGGCGATCGGATGTGAATGAACAGCACTTGATACAACAAAGAAAGGCGCTACAACATGTCTTGTCGAAGAGCTGCCATTGTGGAATCTAATCGAAAAACTTGAGAAAATTGCCATAGGACCAAGTTTTTCTGACCAAGAAGTTTTGCTGGACCAGTCCGCAAGTTGTTGGCAAACTGTGGAAAGATATCGGTTGTTGAATTAAAATAAAACAGAAAACGATTTTCCTTGTGATAACATTGATGATCTGAACAACGATCAACAATACCGGATCGATATTTATGTTGCGGTTCAGATTGGTCACTGCGATGAGTCTCTGCCAAATCATGAGCCAAGAAAGCTTTGCAAGTCTTGTTGGATTAGACTAGGTAACCGGATATTGTATCTATACATTGGCACTGAAGAACCATGTGATGCTGCTGAAAGAGTAGTTGAGTTTATAATGAGGGTGTATGCGCCATATGGTCTACAATAAATGGAAGCCTTCATAGAAGAAGGGAGCGAAATGGCAATCCACAAGCCTCGACCCAACAGATAACGACTGTTGTTGTTGACCTAGTCATTCAACGCAACGGTTACTTTGGCCACCCGAAGAATATCCTTCTCGCCATGCTGACAGATGGCAGACAGCATTTAAGAGAGCTCGAACCTCGACGAATTATGCGAGCTCGGGTATGCAAACAACTCACTCGTTGGATAAGAATCTTTGAGAATCCGCCTTTCTGCGTCGAAGCGGAAGGCATTATTGATCTCGATGACTGCCCGTCATGTGGAATAAGAGAACCTCCAGTTACCAAGTCGACGTCTGACGGCGAATTAGACGGATTTGTTTGCAGTGGTGATGCACCATAACACTGTTTGCTGTACCATACACAGGCAGTGAAAAGATGTGTGAAAGCCGTCACCGAAACACCTCAGTTGGTTATCGGACAAGAAGCCCGAGATGGGCTTGTTAGAACAGGAAAAGCCGTCAGAACGATTATGCCCAGCTTCAACACAGAGAGTGGATAACACACACAACGACCGACAGTATGTCTTAACTGTCAATGCCTGCTGGGCATTCAGCATTGCTCGATATTTTTATAGCCTATCGGCTATAACGACGACTTAGGTGCATGGCATTTAATTTTTAGGGTAGGCCTAAGTTACACGCGAATAAATGTACATACGTACATTTTCATATATTACATTTAATTAGCAAAATATCATTTAAAACTCGCTGCTCTTTTTATTTAAGCATTTCACAATTAGTGTCTTGCAGCATGAAACAGCTTGGTTAAACCTTAATACAGCAGCACAAAACTTCAGACAAAATATCCCATATATTATATAATTATTGACTTCGTGTAGTTTAAAAACGTCCTGTATTCACAGCTATGTACGAACAGAAGTAGGTCATAAAAAGCCCTTGAACTCTACTATCCCGTTGAAATTTGCAGCGCACTGTGTGTATTTGATACCTATTTTAACAAGCATTCCTTATGTATACTTATACTCAAATTTCTTTGATGTGACAAAAACACATCATTCTATGCGACTCTACAAATAAGATAAAAAACTGACAAATTACGTCAAAGGTAGAGGGCATTAGAATTCACTTGTAAGCAAAAATATTTTACACGCTTCCCTATTATGCGTGGTTAAACCGCCTGGCAGAAAGAATGGCGCTATATTGATTAATGCTGTTCTCTACAATAACGCAAATTATCATATTACTGCGTAATTGCAGCTGCTGACTGTTCAGTTACTATCATCGACTAAATCGTGATAATTTTACATCTTGCAATGTTATCGATCGCCAAAATAGCTGAGCTTGTTAAATGTCACTCGAACCAAATCATAATCGTAATCTCGAGATTTCTACTGAGCCCAATGAAAGCTAAGTTGTAGGAAACAGCTTATTCACAGGTGCTCAGTCATGAAAAATTGATAGGCAAGAAGGATCAGATTTCGGTTCCAGGTCAAGATCAAAAGGTCATGCAGGCAGAATGTCGGGCGGCTATGGTTGGTGGTGTTTAGGATTGGAGACAGATAATCGTATTCGTAATTCTGAGATTCCTACAGCGCCCAACGAAAGCCATGTCACGAGAACCAGCTTATTCACAGGCGCTCAGTCAGAACAAAATCTATAGGCTCCAGAATAAGAGGAGAATAAGGATAGGATTGGTGGAAGAGGACGTGTAAGACTGTTGAATGTCGCATTATTTGGCCAGTATGGAACACACATTAGAATGCAAGTAAGAAAAATATGTTAAAAGTAAAGGCGACACATTAGTTTAGAAACTCCTCGGAGGCTGAAGTTTTATGATCAAGTGGTTGAGCCTCAAAGGCGATCACAACAATCCAACGATGGGACATCTGTTCAACCTCCGAACTTACGTTAGTACTGTTAACAACCAACAAAGGATACAAAAACTGAGTGATCGCCAGGTGGCGTTGTATTACACGGACTGTGTCATCCATATAAGTAATAACCCAATCGACGTATGTTAACTTCACTGCGCTTGCCAACGTTGCTTTAACAAATTTACTTAAAGTACAAAGAAGTTCACGATTTTTTGCCGCGATTTAGAGTTTTTGCGTTTCTTCCTGTTTTCCAGATGGCTTTTCTACCGGCAAATAACGATACTTTGACGCGATTTTTGGATTTAGCATTTTAAATTAAAACCATCAACGCTGCTTGTTTTCAAAAGCGTCAACCATTAGCTATCTGACGGCGATGGTTTTTTAAATGAAGCATATCTGCACTTGAAGAAAATATTTAATTGCTATCGTGGTCATCACAAAACAGCTGACGTGGCAAATGAGTGTGATTCAGCAAAAACACTAGTTACTCAAGCATTTAATTCAGTTAGTTCACAAAGACTCGGTTGAAGCCGCGATGCGCGCAAAATGCTCTCCATAACCTGCAGGTTGTCACTTGATTGGAATTACGTCATTTTCGCTGCAAAGTTTACTAAGGATGGTCGAACTGCTGTCTGCGATGAATATTTTTCAGCAAAGATTAAAAATTTAATGCAATGTCGTCGAACTGTATATGCGAGCTTCGACTGCACGCGAAACCTGTTAATGTATAGTTTTCAACGAAAATATACCAGAGGAACCAAACATCAGAATTTTCCGCTAGGCTCGAAAGGCTAGATTTCTGTATTCGATGGGCCTAATCGCTGCTTAAACACACCCAACTGAGCAGATGATATCCGTTTGTTATCGTTTAAGCATTGTCTATAGGCACCGATGCCTTCATTAATATCAGCAGATCTATCATTGTGTTGCATGATACTTTAAAGTAGGCCTGCAATGCACGCGTATTATTTCCAGCCGATGATCTGAAACTTCTGACAAATGTCTGTAACTAATACTTCTGCATTTTCTCAATCTAAATAACTGGATAAGGATTTATAGACCTGATTGCCACAATACAACTTTAAATGATCGTTAATAGTCCCCTACCGGAGATACTGACATCCCAGTCTAGAGGAAAGTGTTTTTTAAATTGTTATTAACTTAATTGGGTTTCTTTTTGGACCACTCTAATACATACAAACTTACATACAAGCATACATACATACATACATGCATGCATCCCTACATACATGCATGTATACATACCTACATACATACATACATAAATAGGTACCTACACTGCTAAATACATGATTATATACATACATAGTGTCGTTTTGTTACTTAAATATTCATATAGCGCAAGATTGTTCAGCCCTGCAAACTACAGTGCAGTGCAGTTATCATGTGAAAACTGTTATCTCCGTCTAGCTAACGATGGACAACATCTGTAATTGTGTTTTGTGATTAGATATCTGATTTATTTAAAGTTAATTTATATGAATAGTTTCTACTGAAGTTCTGACACTTACTCGTTATGTTTGTTCTGCGTTATATGGGCAGCGGTCCGAGAGTCTGGCAACAATTAAGACAAAATGGCTAACAAGAATAACTTCCCTCAGTCACAGAAACAATCGCTTTCAGATACACACAAGCTGAGAGACAAACAGAGGCAGACATACACAGTGACAGGTAGAAGGAAAGATGAAGACAGGCACAGACACGGACAGAGATTGGCATACAGGTAGAAACAATGATAGCGAACTCACATCGTCTACAATATACAACAAAATAATACAAGACGATAAAGCAGTTCAGAATCTGTTTGTATAGGCCGACACATACATGTATATAATGTATGCATGCATACTTAATTTACTTAAGATACGTAATACTTGAGATACTTCATACTAAAGATATTTAATATAGCATTGTTAAAAGTGCCTCTGAAAAGCCATGCTTTATATATATATGTGTGTGTGTGTGTGTGTGTGTGTAGGTGTGTCTGCGTGCGTGTTTGTGCACATAACAGAGCGTATATAGGTACTGTTGAGAAAATAATATGATATAAATGAGATATCATGTCATTCTAAGGTAATATGTAGGCCTCGTGTGTAGGCTGCGTATAGGCCACATAGTAGGATTAAGCAGGATATTTAGTGCGAGGAAGGAGTGAATGATGAGCACTCTGTCGATTGCTAACTTGGTAATCAAGTGCGTCTGGTGACACGTCAGCCGCATGAGGCTCAACCGCAATCATTATACGCGTCGTAGTCATTGAATAAGAGAGGCATCGCCAGATTTGACCTGACAGTAGGATCTTTCTCTTTAAGCAGGGATGCTGCTGACTGACATTGTCTGTCTCCCTTTCTTTGTGTCTATTTCTCTCTCTCTCTCTCTGTTATTGGCGCCATGTTTCTCTGTATCTCCATTCATCCGCCTTCCTGTATGCCTTTCGATCTGCCTGCAGGCTTGTATGTTGTCTGGTAGTGCAAATGATAAAAAGTAACAGTGACCAAGTATTTCTAACAATAATAATGTACAAAAAGTGTCTTGGGTCAGAGTCGGCAACAGCTATGTGACTAGGGGTCTAAGGTCGTCGCATTTTCACTCAACCAAGGCGTGTCATCCACAGTACATCAATGATGTTAGTCCTCGAGGAGTGGCTTCGGCCTCGAGGCCATATTTGGTCTCGACCTCTATCTCGACTTCGTAACATCTGGCCTCGACCTCTTGATTTATAACTTCAGCCACATATGTGGCCTCATTTGTGACCTCATGCTCAGCCACAAAATACAAAAACTAACACCTCTCATGCTATAAGGTCCATGTCCCCATTGTTTCAAGACAGACAACCAATTTTCTCAGTCATTGTTTCAAGTAAAAAACAACCAATTTTCTCAAAGTCTCGTCTCCTCTGCTCTGCTCGGCTCTGCTCTCCTCTCTTCCCTCTCTCTATATGTGTGTGTCTGTGTGTCTGACAGGTCATCTGTCCGTGTAGTGACGGATATACTTGAATATACTTTCAAGTAAAAGACAACCAATTTTCTCAAAGTCATTGTTTCAAGTAAAAGACGTCCAATTTTCTCAAAGTCATTGTTTCAAGTAAGAAACAACCAATTTTCTCAAAGTCAATGTTTCAAGTAACAGACAACCAATTTTCTCAAAGTCGTGGCTCAATATGAACACATATATTGATGAAAGTTAAAAAATTGCCTCAAGTAACAACTCAAAGCTCATCTAAGAAATATACTATTTTGCTATGCTTTTTCATGAATTACATAAAAACAAACATGCACACGTTACATACATACATACATACATACATACGTTATATACATGCATGCACACATACTCCTGATGTAATTTTGCTTTACAATTTCTATATTTTTAGGGCATCAATCGGTATCGCTCGAAGAGAGAATCACGAAAGGAAACCGGAACCAGATGAAATTCAAGTATATCCGTCACTACACGGACAGATGACCTGTCAGACACACAGACACACACATACAGAGAGAGGGAAGAGAGGAGAGCAGAGCCGAGCAGAGCAGAGGAGACGAGAGGAGAGAAGAGCAGAGCAGAGCACAGTAGGAGGAGATGAGAGGAGAGGAGAGGAGGAGGATAGGAAGAGGAGGACAGGAGGAGGAGAAGGAGAAGAGGAGAGAGATGAAGAAATGTAAGTAGTGCTTCTGACAGCAAACCAGATGCATTCAAAGTCGGATCTTTCAGCAGCGCAAATAAGGAGGAGAGGGAGGGCAGGGAGGGGAGGAGAAGAGTAAACTCGAAATGCAATTCGGTCCGTGAACCGAAGTGGACGCGTGTCTAATGAAGTCTCCTCGATAATTGGCATCGTTAACAGGATGCCCTGGGAAACAATATTGAAACACGAGATAAGACCGACCCAGGAATAAGGCCATGAGGTCATACAGGGAAGGGAAAGACGTCCAAAGGAACAGCGAAGAGGCGAGGGAAGAGGGTTGGAAAGAGCGATATGGACAGAGACAGGATGGAGAGGATGGAGAAAGTGAAAGGAACGAGAATAAGTCAGAAGATAGAATGATGAGGTAATAGAGAAAGACAGAAAAGAGGACGGTATATATGAAAGAAAATAGCAAAGAACCGGACAAAGAAACGAACAAGAAAAAGGACTAAGAATGGATCATTTAAGTATAACAATAAATGCCCTTCGAAGCAACAGACAGGCAGTAGATAAGAAAAGTGGACACAATAGATGGGGCCCAGGGATGAGAGACCGACGAGGCCGAGATGAAGACGAGCTAAGCCAAGATCAAGCTGAGGGTTCAGGCACTCTGGGGAGTGAGATTGACGCATGGAATAACGGGACATGTGCTACGTGATCTGCCAATCATTTCCGATGCAGAATATCGTACTTGTACTATTGTAAGAATGAAAAGTAGTTTGTGCAAGATCAACTGGAGATACGATTAATCAAAAACGGCTATTAAGTCACTTGGAAATAACTTAAGGATGGAAATTCTATTTGCAAGTGTTATTTTTTTCCTGCAGATTACGGCATTCTGTTGTCATGTTCAATTAGAATGGCCATGCGCAAACCGAACTGGAATATAAACATTGGCTCCCAAATATATACAGACGCTAGGCGTGATTCACTTCGTTGTTTGACGTTTTTCGTAGATTTTGCATCCATTCCTTAAGCAGAGGCGAAAATCTGTATCTAACTTTGTTTTTGTATTTTTTGTTCGTTATGGGGACAGAGGGGGTCATTAAACATAAATGGGGGCCAGAGACTACACAAATTTTCATAATTCATCGATTGTATGCAGATTACAGACTTCATATGACAGAGTAAATATCTAGATTCTAAGTAAAGGATAAATAAGCCGAAACTACGAATAGCATTTTAGTTAGGAACAACAAACTGAAGGTTTAATACATGTTTTTGTACAAGTTTCGATGCATATTATTGCAACTTGATTAACATTTTGAACACTTCTTATTCACCGTTGGTGGATATGGGTAGTGCCAGTGAACATAAACCGTGATAAATAGGGAGGTATGCAATCATTCATTCATGGCACCAAACAAATTAGGTCTTATGGTGAATCTGGAAATAAATGTGCAAATCGCCTTCTGTGTGTCGACTGAATCAATCATGTCTTGATGGGTGCTGCAGACTAACACTGAATTCAATCTCTTTTCTGTCATAGCGCTTCTTACCCAAGTCTTGAGCCTTCTGAGAACAATAAAACTTCTTTTGGACTTCTGCAAAAGAGACAGGACATAACATTAGTAATCAGACAAGCTTCTCTATCTCAGAAAATTCTCCTCGAACTTCTGGGACAATTTCCCGCATTATTGAGGCTGCCTTGTTGACAGTTTTCACTGGACGTTTTCTAAGAAATAATGGCATCTGTAGCTGAATATCTCTCATACACAACTCTTTGTATGGGGATAGTACATGCTCATCAATAATGCCATAAAGTAGACCGTTTTCAAATGCCTTATAGGCACAAAGCCCAGCACTATTTCCAAAATGGTGCCGCAGATGCAAGATCACAGTATCAATTAACATGAAATAGCCAGGTCGATAAAGTTCTGTACATCTCTGAGCTACAAATGTTTCTGTATTCGTGACTTACTTTTTCGGAAGTTTACGATGTCACCGTACAGCAATTGGTTCCAGCTCAAGCTTCTTTATAATGTCGTTGAATTCTTGCATCAGACCATCAAATACAGCATCGTTGCTAAAAGAAATCAGTTCTTCATTGATGCCATCAACAGCTGCGAGCATTCCAGATACAGTCTGATAAGTTGATTGCAATGAACGGTAGAGGCTTTCCAATGGTGTCTTAGAGCCATCTTTATTCCAACCAGCACATTTCCTTTTTCCAAACTTACAGATAAACCAGATGCGCGAGCTGCCACGTTGGAAGATGATACTTTATCATGTGACATTTCATCCAGACATTCCAAAACTGAAGAGTACTAAGTCACAAGTGAAAGAAGACCTTTAATCCTCACAAGCCACCATGTAGGACACAGTGTTTAATTTGCGGTACCTGTTGATGCTTTAACGATTCCAACCGATATGAATTATTAAACTCAAAAGTGGTTGTTGAACAAGGCAAAGAAACTGGGACAACGCATAAAAGTTGAAGAAAGCATGGGTGACCGCGCTTGGTTTAGCACTGTTCCGCTCTGCTGTCCCCCATTGAAAGTTTTAACTTCTGAGCGATAATATCCCAGTCAAAATCTTGGTGGGGGACAGTTCCTCTCTGCCCCCGTGATTTCCGCTACTGTCCTAAAGCACCGCTTACCGACCATCGATGCCGCTCATGGAGGACGATCTCCAAAGCAATACATTAGTCATCCTGGAACCAGCGCCGTGCCTCTTATAGTGCGATGCATGACACAATGCCATATCAACTTTTCGACCAACACGACCAATGAGCTCGAACGAAAGTTGGACTCATGGCCTATGGAAGCTTTTGGGGCCATAGGGCTAGCCCTGAAACGTATCAAGTTATCTGCCCCAGGGAACTTCATACATTTCATAGCACCACCTTTCACGGAGACAGACCGCTTCCTTCAGTTTGCAGCAGCCATCCATAATCATCCAGTCCAGAAACATCTGTCTGGGTCTTCCTATTGTTGCCCCTCTCTCCATTTTGCGTCAATAATAATTCTATGTTATTTTATTCCATTTTATCTTCATTCGTTTTGCGTCTTTGTCCAACTATCTTTTCCATTCTGCGTCTGATTCAGATCCCGGAAACTCAGTCTAATCTAAATCTAATCTAATCTATTGACTTCTATAGGGCCGGAATCATTATTCTCTTCAAGTGAAACCAGTCAGTTATCACAGTCCGGTCAAAATCCGATATGCTAGTATAAGGGGTGAGCATGGAGCAGAGGTCGCCTGGTTAAAATATAATATCTGTGAAATAATAGACACATTTTAAACTGGATATTTTTGCTCAATAGGCAGCCAATGTAATGAATGCCACACTGATGCAGTATGTTCATATTTGTTGGTCTTTGTTATGGCTCTGGCCAGAGAATTTTGATGCTTGTGCAAATCTCTTTTAGGGATACCAATAAGAAATGAGCGACATTAGTCGACCCGGCTAGAAACCAGGACATTTGCTAATGAAAACAAGACAGTTTTAAGCGCATGAGATCTGCTTCTACGAATACATCTTGTGTGAAAGCGAGCTGATTTGCATATGACCCAAATGTGGTTAGAAAATTACACAGTGGGGTCAAACTGCTTGCTCATTTAGTGCAATCAACAGTCAATCCATCCAACTAAACAGATGTAAGCCAATCATATTTGTGGAATTGTTTATTTGTGCCTGAGAGAAGGCATTCGGTCTTAGAATGATCCGTGAGAATTTTATTACTAAGTGGTCCAAACAAAACATCACCAAAAGCAGATGCAAGAAGTTGGAGAGCGGAATTAGACGTGGGACTGTCAAACGACTTGACATATCCCTAGCTACGTTGAATATCTGGCTTTTCTTGAGCAGGCGCAATCACGATAGTAATAAAACCGACGAACTCTATAGAATGCATTGTACTGTTCCTTCTAACTCAGCTCAAAACACATCTATTCTTATGTTAAGGCTCACCTTTTATTATTTACAGATCCCTTAGACAGTCGTATTCACGGCACTTTTAAGAGGTCCCGCAAATGCGCTACTCAAAAGGTCAAGTATATACATGCGTTCCCCCAGACTCCGCTAACTTTTGTTCAGACTGTGTGCGTTGCAATGTATTCAGAGATTTGAATCTCAGGCCAGCACGGTCCGTACACGGGGACCTTAAGTGGCGTGGCACCCATTCAAACGGGCAGCGGTGATGAAGGATCCTTCACCCGATGAATTTATTGAAAAATGAGCAGTGTCGGGGGCATACGATCGATATGGAAAAACCTATTTATTTATGCAGCACAATGCAGCCGCTGTAGCGCTGTAACTTACTGTAGATGGGCGTTACAGGTATAAATCTTCCATTCCTCAATGACTTCCGAAAGATCTTGAAATTTGGACGCGCCAGTCAAATCCATTTACACTCAGAGGGAAGGATAGGAAAGGTCGGAAATCTTACTGTGCCCCAATTATTTTGATTTAAATATTTTATACGCATAAAAGTTTAAGACTGTACTTTAAGAGAACGAAAACGTAAAAATATCGGTCTAGTATTTGCATACAGGGCTATCAGATAAGCCTATGATGTGCTCTCTCTTTCTTTCTTTCTCTCTCTCACTCTCTCTCTCTCTCTCTCTCACACACACACACACACACATAAATGCATATCGCAGGCCCCATATGGTAGATAGTAATGTTTAAGATGACAATCTCTTGCAGTAATGCCTCTCGGGTGGGATCGTTATCTAATTTCTTATTCAGTTTTAAAATGTAGTGTTTCTTTCCCGCTAAATCGATAAAGTTTTAAACACATGTAAATGTCAAGTCTCTAGCTGAAATGTTGCAAATGTTCCCCCTTACCAACAATAGTATAATATTGGATTTAACCCACGTCAGCCATTTTTCTCAATGCGCGCAAATGGTGCCTGTTGGTGAGGTCGCCTATTAATTTGTAGCCTATACTTAGGCATTTGCGTAGGTCTAAAGTGACAGAACGAGAGTGCTGTCGCATCCAGTCAGCAGTCGAGTGCGCATTAGTCGTAGCATTCAAAGTAGAAGAGGAGAGCTGTCTGACTGGCTGCATTTATGCAGAATCAAAGGCGGCAAAACGCAGATATCGCTAACGTGAAGCCTCGATCGTAACATTTCTGTGTGGCGCTGCAATGTTTGGTTTCGTCGCTTGCGCGCTTCAGCGCTGCATAAAAAAGCCAGCGACTATAAATGGTCACCTACCGGTCGTGGCTAAAAGATCAGAGATCATAAACGTTGACCACAAGACGTCATCGCGAATGGACCAAAGATGTTAGAAAGATGATCCAGATGAAAGGGAAGACGTCGCAGATGCATTTAGACCGATATTTAAAACACCGGAATTCAATTAGTGCCGCTCGTGTTCCGTTGTTCGACCAAACCCGAATAGATTCTAAAGGTAGCTGGCATTAGAACGAATATCTGTCAACGGAATTTGATTTTATTCTTAGTAACTGTCAAAGCCGCACAAACAGCTAGCAGAAAGAAGAAGAAGAAGAAGCGGGGAATTGTGGAGAGTGGAGACGAAAAGAATAGAGGCGGAAATTGAAAACAGCAAAGGAAGACGAGAAAGAAGGTGAGGAAATAAAACAGAGGACGAGAAGATGGTGAAAAGGAAGATGAGGAGAGGTAGCACAATAGGCCTAAATGGAAGAAAGAAGAGAGGATCACAACGGAAAGAAGTAGGCCCTGTCGAATACTTAGAATCACAAAGCATTCAGATTGATTGATAATTAAGAGATTAAGGAGAGGACACCCATGCGTATATAATGGTCCAGGAGGATCTTGACTGTTCTTAATAACAATGGCAATTAAAGAGCAGTACTATAGTGGCAGAATCTCTAATGGAAGCCATGCATAAAAAGGTCATGAAGATCATATGTAGCAGATATATCATGAGTGTGTCGTCTAACAACAGGCCCTGCAGTAAATCAGGACGGTATCCTATGGTTGAATTGCTCTCGTTGTGTAGGCTCTTCATTCGCTACCATCAAAGCCGCTCTTGAACAATTTCTACACGGGCGTGAAGAACTATTGTGTTACCTTTTTCCCAACGACTGAAGGAAGTCCTATAACCAGACATGTATTGTTGTTATTTGTAATAATCTCCTGCGATGAAGCTATGGCTATGGCTGCAGCTGATGTTTAAGAATTAGGCTACATCTTAACGTACCTTCTGTTGACACAAAAACGCGAAGGCGAAAAACGGACGTTATTCATTAGACCAATCATTATTACCTGAACTTATCATCATCATCATCATCATCATCATCATCATCATCATCATCATCATCATCATCATCATTATTATTATTATTATTATTATTATTTGAACTTAGACTTTAGTGATCCCCAGGATTTTAAAAATATGTCGGGCGTTGTCAATTCCAGAAAAGCTAGTATTTGCTGATGATGTTTTTAAGTGGTGAATTAAAGCGCTTGATAGTGGAGAAAAGTGTATTTTTCGTAATTTTGGCAAGGCGATTCCCAGAGCGATGAAAAGGAACGAAGCCAAGGTTTTTATTAGCCAAGGGCACATCGCAACCATACTATGTGAATGTTAACAGAATACGGTGTATCTGATAGTTTTTCTTGATGATGATGATGATGATGATAATGACGATGATGATGGTGGTGATGGTGGTGATGGTGATAGTGATGATGATGATAATTTTGCTGGAAAAGAGTAGCTTAGCCATTCCAGATGAAACAAATCATTTCGCATAATTTTTCATGCACTAGAGATAGGATCCTTTGGGTTTGAAGAAATGATTTTTATTAGTATTATTGCCAAAAGAATATTAAACGTTCGTTGGTCCGAGATAAATGCATGCTCGCGACCAGCAGCGTCATTTTATATATATATATGTAGTAGTCTATGCCGAGATGTGTATGCTACTGTATACTTCATTGTCATCTGTATTCCTGAGAGGTAAAAACAGGATGGAAAGCAGTCGAATCCGCAGCTGCCCTTGCAACAGATCGATGCACTCGCATGATCTACGTCGTCCGTTAAGATTTCACTCATGCATTCATCGAGACACCGAGACATTGACACCCCCGCAGTATTTCCTTTACTGTATTTAGAGATCTGCGTTTAAATATTTTAACAATAGCACAGCGAACGCAGCCACAGAACATTTGCCTACCAAAGTAACCAATGAAGACCCGAACTCGAAAGTTTATTTTTAATGAAGGAATCTCGCACAGAAAACTGCATTAATATTGGAGACTAATGTATGCCTATGTCTGGGCAAGAGAAGACCTCACTTTGTTATAATCTACAACTGAGAAAATAAAGACTGGATGGGTGAGCTCTAGTTTTGAGGCATTTGGGTCTGAATACCGCAAGGGGTCATCGAAACAGCGACTCACAAAACATGCGCGCGGATTATAATTAAATACATAAATAAATTTATTTTGGATTAAACGCCTGTAAATATGCTGTTTCCAACAATTTAGTTTTGGACGCTGGAAAAATGAAGAGTTTACGCTTATGATTGTGGTTTTTTACGAAAGTAAAGATGAGCTAAAAGTCGGATAATATTAAGCGCCTCGCATGGCTCAACCGACCCACAGGCGAAGCATCGGTTGGATGTACGGAAAGGGTGGGTGACCCCTTCTGTGCAGGCCATGCATGGGGTCTGGAGGAGCACTATAATCGCCAGTGATATTGATGAATTTGATGCGCAAATCTTTACCATTTTGAGCCAGTGATATTTACGGTTGAGGAAAATCCGGCCAACATAGAAAAATTGAGTAGGATTCAGCTTAGCCAATAATCTGTGCAGCGTAAGCCTCCATGAAACTTCAGAACAGTGCAGGAAATGTGTTGTGACTGTGAATTCTTATCTATTATCGATCGATTTTGAGAGGTATCAAAAGGCTCTATATAAATATACAAATACATACATACACACATATATATATACGTACTACAACCCTCTGTCGTCTATTTCTGACTATTTGAAGCTAAGTAACACAAAAATGCTATGTTTGCTAAATACTGCTGTAAAGTTCCAAAAGCCTGAACCAATTCGTAGCCGTTACAACCTAACTTTTTAAGTTTCTATCTGATCTACGACAGTCGAAGTAGGTTACAGTTGAGTCTTTTTGTCCCTTTTTATTAACTTGTTAAACACTTCTCATGTAGCAGATTCCATTTCTGAGCAACTGATGCAGATGTTGCTCCTGTAGGCCTACATGGGCAAGTAATAACGCGCATGTACGTGCATGGGTGCACACTTAGAATGGCCTCTGTCTCATAGATCCTGGCCTCGTTAATATCACTGCAAATATGTGCTCATCTTCATCATGCGCTGCCATATGCGAGGCATTTAGTCCGATCCACTCGTTGCAGTCGAGCGTTGGAGATCTCTGAGGTCAGATCGAGCGAACGCATGACATCCTCCAATTATTTATATGCAGACAGAAAATGATTGATCGACTTTTTCTGCCGATCAGTCATTTGATTGCAACTCACGCAGAAACACAGTCGCCATCATACATTTAATTACTGGCTATCTGTTAAATTTAGAAGGGGAGTTCTTATCTACAGGAGTTCAGACGGCCATACAGGAAGACAAGTTCATGTAGTGGCCTATCTGAAAGATGTGGGTAGACCTACCCCTAGGGCCTACGTTATACCGGTATGTATGAAGAATACGCTCGCCGCAGTGGATGGCATTTTTGCCTGAAACAGACTTCCAATGAAACCGGCCAACTCAATTGTCCGCTTTATAAAATAGTGCTTTAAGATGACCCGACAAAACCGCGCAGGACAAATGCGCGCCGACAAAAGCGCGCCGACAAAAGCGCGTGCCGTCACTTTCGCGTAAGACAAACGCGCGCCGACATTAGCGCGCAAACAAGAAGACACAGAGCATACGAAAAAAAACTATTTAATTTAGAAGACAAACTAATGCATAACAGCATAGGTTATTATCAAGCCTTTGTTTGAATAACTTCAAATGTCAAACAAAAATTTGATGTCATATACTAAGAAACAGGAAATAAGGTAATGTTTTTAAAGTGTTAGATTACTAAATAAATTTTGTTGTGTTTCATTTTTGTCAAATTGTTAAATTAATCGCGATTCTGCTAAGGTACTTGAGCAGTGGTACGTTGTCGTATGTTGGAATCAAGGCTAGCAGGCGTCAGTTAAGTTTGATATACTTTGATTTCGATGTCTCTGGCTGTCTAAATCCGGATCGTTCTATCATGATCTCAACGTGATCCTGCTCATTTCGAAAGTGATCAACGAGCTTGTAGACAGACGGATAATGACAGTCTACCGTGTTTTGAAAAGACCTAAACCATGCCTCAACCGAATTATTAGTGCGTGGTAAACTGTCGTTTATACGGTCGCGCATATTCCACAAATTAATTGGAAATCTTAGATTTCGTCTACAGGGTCTATATTATTGCGTATTATTCATTGCCATACAGTATATAAAGTTGCCGTCTTTATTCTAATCAATCGAAGTGTAAAAGCGTCTGACCTTTGAAGTTATTCATTCAAAGGGTTAGTAATAGTCTATGCTGCGCGCTTTTGACAGCGCTCATTTGACGGGGTTATTCTACAGCGGCAATTGACAGCAGGCATTTGTCGGCGCGATTTTGTCGGCGCGCATTTTTTGTCGTGCGCGTTAAGGATGGGGTGCCGTGCTTTAAATATTACAGCATTGATTCTGAAGACTACTTAGTGTTCGAGATTGGACTTGTTTACGGAATGACTCAGAAACCATACTACAGTAATCTCTTGCAAAGGTCCATGTGGTAAGTGCATATGAACTGAGGGTAAGAGTGGTCTGGTATATTGACGTGTGAATGGACTTTCAATACAATGGCTTGAGCCGTGCTACGGTGTTAGAAGGAATAACCAGTGTAATTTAAATTATATTAACACTGCCTATGGATATCTTACAGGAAGGCGTAGAACAAACAGCGATCAACTAATGCTCTGAAGTTGTTACAGACTGCATTCTAAGAAGAGTAAAGCATCAAAACAGTATAAGCAAAGAAGAAATAATGACTAATAAAAAATTAAATGGCTGGGCACGAACATCATGCGATAGAAAACTAACAGTGATCTCAAAGCAGCCATGGAAACGCTAAAAAACAATAGCGGGAGGAGCATTGCGTTGCATGTATAAGATTCGATCGGAGATGGTGATATAAGACCGTGTCCAGCAAAATACAGCAGCTTATGAAGACCTGGCTCACTGCAACAAGAGAGAAAAACTTCGACTGAAAAAGACAGTCTAGACGTTCGAAATGTGTGTTTGTAGAAAACGAATGAAGATCATCTGACCAGAACAAAACAAATGAGAAAGCAGACCTACTGGGAATGTTGCCGGAAGAGAAGACACCGATGACACTTAAATTTAAATTTAAATAAAAGCAAACAAACTTGATCCCAAATGTACTTTACGAAACTCACTCTTGAGAACAGAGTCTTGAAGGAATGAAAGGAGAACTAGAGGAAGACCTGAAACAATGTTTCTGTACTGGACGATGGCCATCGTGTGTATTAAACGGCACATAATTAAAGAGCTATAGACACACAGCAACACAGTATGGCGTCGTTGAATTCTTTAGTCTGCCTCTCAAGCGAATTGATGGTCTTGGAACTTGTGCAAATCCAAGTCATTTCGTTGCTGTAATCGTCATCGTTGTTTTTCATGGTACATGGATTTAGGTCTGAGAGCTATTTTACATGACCCTAATTGCCAGGAGTACACTAGTTGCTCCCCAGGGAATCCTGCGGTCTTTCCAGTAGCAAATATATTCCGAATTATACATATGAATACAAACCGTGTCGTTTGACTGACCCGACATACTTTAGCTCGCATTGTTGCCGGGTGGGTCAAGCAGCAGGCGCTATAAAAGGCCTACCTGTCGACATTCAACACAGGTGAGCGACCAAGCACTCATATGTATATATATATATATATATATTGCTATGTGCTAGCCATAAGAAAAGGAAATAAACTCGCTTGGGTTGAGATAAAATGTATATTTACACTTGCAAGAGGTTATAGCACATAAACAAAATAGGCTTACTTGACATCAGACAGAACGTCGACGGCTGTTTTGAAGCCAAAAGTCGAAGTCTTCACATCAGCGAACAACTTGAACACAAAAACCTCTCAGGTTCCTCCAACAGACGGAGGACCTTTATATCAGCTCGTAAAACGAGTCTTGGCGACTAACAGGAAACAGAGCCACGTAAGACTCAACCTATCTTAACTAGCCAAGCTCAGTCAACTGAAAGAAACTTCCCCTTTTATAAGGTTTCTGGGGTTACGCCCCCTAAAGAGACGGCTCATCCTTCAGTCACTCCTTACGTCTGGGTCTTCCATGTGGGCCGACTCTAACAATATATATATATTATATATATATATTATATATATATATATGCGCAAACATCAGGACACTTAACATAATCAGAAGCGCTATAATGTAATTCATTACTAAGTAATTTGTTTGTCACTTAATTTTGTTTCTATTTAATGACAAATATTTTTTTAAATTTTAGTTATATTTAGTAGTTATCTGATCTAATTAATTATCTGATCTGTCTACAATAAGCTGCATAAGCAGGTGGCTGAATTTCTTTATTCTTTTTTTTGAATATATTGTGACCTGAAAAACTATAAACTTAGGTCTGCATTTGAGTTTTGTGGTACCATTAAATATATTAGGCCTAACTGTATTTCCAATGGTAGCCTACTTTGCACAACCACTTTGTTCCTTTCATAATCGTTAGGTAGGCTTATTTAATCTAAGCACATGGACGCGTCACTATAAGAGATGTCTCCTGTCATTTCGTTCTCAACTTAAAACTTACCTGTTTCAAATTGCTTATCCACCATAGGCTGCCTCTCTGTCGTGCGGACTGACCTCCTGGATATCGACATGATTGTGGCTTGGTTTTTGTGTGCCATCGGTTGATGCCTTGTGCATTAGACACTGGCGCATTAGAAGTTGCTAATTAATAATTAATAATAATGTCTTTGAAAGAAGCGTCGCCTTTAGTAGTGACTAAGATGTTTCATCAATTTTATAATGTAAAGGAATTTGAAATAGTTTTTTCTTAAAATCTTCTTTAAATACTATTAGAGTATATACTGAAGATAGCTTTAGAAATCTCAAAATTTTAATTTTTGAGAGAAGTTTCATAATTAAATTTATAATAAGACAATTATTACCTTTAAAATTGCACTTTGCAAGGTATTTGACAAGATACACCAGTTCTTGTTTATTGATAGGCCTAATTGGATGTAGATGTTTGTCTACGTCAGTTGCACTTAACATTTATTTTCAGATAGACCGAGGCCTAAGTGATATAAGTAAGGGATTTTTGTGTGAAACAAATAACAGTTTCTTATAGGCCTAATAAGCCTAAGCCGTTATATTTATCACTTACTGCTTTTACAGATCACTTGATTTTTAGATGTCTTATGGTATTAATTAATTTGCCGGGCAACTCGCAATTTCTGTCTCACCGCATTCATCACGCAAAACACAGCTTAATGACTCGCTGTGGCTTTTTCTGCGGACGCACAAGGGCCTCTGATCCCCTGGATTTAATTCTGCATCCCTAGCCATGCTACAAATTGCAACTGTGATCTGTACGTCGTAGAAAAACAAAAATAGCCATTATCGGATCAGAAAGTAATTCAATTATTCCCCTTGAGAAGATTTTCAATTTTCAATTTTTCATCATATGGGAAACTGCAAATTTTTCATTCGGTATCGGAGCCACGTTATACTATTTAATAGGATTTTTGCTAATGCTAATTCTAATTTATTATTTCGTAGGAAACAAATTATAAAATCAGATCTAACTTATAATTCTAATTATCTGAACTTATTATAAAAATCCTAATTGCCATGACTGCTCGTTAAGTAACGTATGTTGGGAAGCCGACAATAATGTTGTCTCGGACTTGACACAGAACTATGCCAGGCTCAGTCTTCGTCTCACTGATATCACCAACGCGGATCGCATGCGACCAGACCTTTACTGTCGACTTAGCGTTTGGAATCTGTAGAAATTCTGCCGAACAGACGATCAGATAAACATATTAGTTGGCAGTGAAGAACCTTTATAACCAAGTGCACAATACAAATTATTGTGGACTTTTATAGTTGGCAGTTCATGTCCAAGTATCCTGGACACAATATAATTATAATTATGATAACAGAGTTCACAGTAGGCCTACATGCAGACATGCCTACTTCCCGATACGATAAAAAGCATGTGTCTAATTAACTGCGGTAATATCTGCCTGATCGTGTCTGTGCTTCGATGGGCCAGTAATAAACTTTGTACATGTATACGTAAAAGTTTCTTCGTTGTTGACTGTTGTCGTATATATGGAGCTCCAACAGCGACGGGACCAAAAAGGGGCCAGAGGAACCTGTACCCCTAAGAAAATATTGTAATCGTCATCGGACAAAAGAGCTGCAGTCTCTCATTCCAACAGAGGACTCTGCTAGCAGTTCTATACAGTTTCGCTAGGAGGCACCAGTATACGAAATGTGGTCTAAACAGCTCTGTTGCTGTAGTGAGGCGGATGAGGTTCAAAAAAGCAGCGAATTGTTCAACGAGTGTATAAAAATATGAAACTTGTCACTTATACTGAAAACAACATGCTGAATCCATATTTAAAGGGATGCAGCGATTAATATGACGCAAGCTTCCTTTAAAATGAGGTCAAAGTACACAACTGCAAAATAGAAACAAAATGTGAATTTCAGGTATGATAATGGTGACAGGAGAATAGAGTTTGGTATATATATATATATATATATATATATATATATATATATATATATATATATATATATATCCAAGAACACATGCTGAATCCAAAATTAAATGGATGCATGGATGGCGCCATCATCCTCATAAATTAGGTCAAATTACACAACTGCAAAATAACGAAAAAACATAGAAATATTTAAAGAATGTGCAGAAAAAAAACTTGAAACACTTAAACCTGCCCGCCGCCTTTAATATTACCAAGCTTGGGTCTGTTACAGCAAATATGTCTGTGGCAGAGTTAAAGATTTTTGGGTTTTTACATATTACGAGTACACTATAAAGGCAAGTAAATTACTTACTTGCTTACTTAGTTCTTGGCAGATTAAGCATAACAGCGATGACGCACATAAAAATGAAGACATCACTTTGCAACTGTTGTTCCGATGACGTCACAGCTACACAGATGACGTCATCTTTGGCCCTTTTGTTTCGTGCCTTGGAAACGAAGTTCATTTGGAAAATCGACTTGGAAGAGATGATTTATTTCGAATAGAGAATTGTCAAAAATCCTCGAACAGAAAGAATCGGAAATCTGAAGTTCGATATGAGAACCGTTCCTGTTGAAGGCAAATCTACCAGAAATCGAATGATTGACATAAAATTGTCATTTCGAACAGAGAATAGTCGAAATCATCGAACAGAAAGAAGCAGAAAGTTCGATGTAAGAACTGTTCCTCTTGAAGACACAATTCGACTATGAATCCGATGATCGAAACGAATTTGTCGTTTCGAATAGATGCTCATACAGAACTCTGAAATTAATAGAGGCCTGCACATGGCACGTGTGCAACTTGAAACCTACCGTAGACCAAATTTGTTGAACCTCCATTTTTCGTTAGTTTTGCATTTGTGCATGTTAACGTGCGTGTAAGATAGGCGTGACTACACGTTAAACTTAATCGTTAATCAGGGATTATACATAAGGCTAAAAGTCTCAATTTTGGTTTACAAATTCTGCGAAGCAGACAAAAATTCCATCCTCTATTTTGTCTGCTGAAAAAATATGAAACATCCGCGAGTCGAATGTGACAATTTGCCGATGGACGCTTAGCCCCTCTGGAATTCCTAAATTAGCCAGATGGTTCTTTCTTCATCTCTCCCCTTTGCATGGCTCCGCTTTCATTTGTTTTCCTACGCCTACTCCTCTCTCCTCGTTGTATGTTCTATAATTGTGTTTGAGTCACTGTTTGCTCAGATGATATATGACTTTATGATATTTGCTCAGATGATATGCGGCGACTCCGCGCACTAGACCTTTAGCCTGACGCTGTTAAAAGTCCCATGCAGTGCCTGGCGCTTGGGGTAATAGATTTGCTCGGGAGAGAGCTCTTACCGGTCACCTAATTTTTTGCATAGCAATCTTACCGTATCGGCGCAAGTGATTGCCTGTAGAACTGACCTTTTTGTTTAAATAGCCTATGAAAATTGATCAAACTGCAAAAACGTAGCAAAGAGCTCAGCGCTACAATCATAGTAACCTGCATCATGCGGTTTTACCTGAAGCTGCTGATAAATATTACTTAGGCCTACAATAGTTAATATGTTTCTGTATTGGAAGAGAGATTGTTGTATCACTTACCTACAACACACTTCAATCCTCATAACCCTCCTCTCTTCGTGAGTTATTTACAATCCAACCACTCCGTTCAACCCGCTCCTCTTCTGCCCTAACACTTCTCCGCCCGTCCGTCACCTCATCCTTAAAATTTAGTAATCGCTCCATAGTCATAGCTGCCCCATCACTCTGGAATAAACTCCCCTAGAACTGCGACAGTTATCTGACCCATCATACAAACTCATCTGTTCTCCACCGCTTGCAGTTTCTGCATTGGCCTTTCACTCAATACTGAAAACATTTCTCTTTCACAGATCCTATCCTGACTCCCTTCTTTCTCTTTTCTCTCTTTCCGCTCCAGTCCCAAACTGTCACGCTGTCTTTCTGCCTGACTTTAGGATCTTGATCTTGAACCGCACTTTTGCCTATCGATTTTGTTTTGACTGAGCGCCTGTGACGTGGCCTTCGTTTGGCGCTGTAGGAATCTCGGGATTACGATTAGTTCATCTGCGTCAACAAAAGGATCCGAAGGCGAACAGCCTTCTTCCATAATCTTAATGGCAAGCGGTGCTAAAGTTCAGTGGCTTAATCTTAAACTGAATGCGCGAAACCACTAATGAATGTTGGTCTGGGAGCTCATAAGCCGAAGACGTGGTGGCCAACTCAGTAGTTGGCTGGAGGGCTGAATTTTATGTGAGCTCATAAGCCGAAGACGTGGTGGCCAACTCAGTAGTTGGCTGGAGGGCTGAATTTGCAGGACATCCCGTAAAAATCAAGTCAAGTAAATTCCCAAGTTGTGATCGAACAGTTGAAGCTATGGAGGTTGGTGTTTACCATCTCGTCATGCCCTAAGCATCCCATGGCCGTTTACGACCAAATTGTCCTTTTGAAGACTAATTTTTTAATGTAACATGAAGTAAAACTAGGCCTATAGGCCTAATGCGTATGAAAATGGAGTCAGAGACTAGTCTTGCGCCAGAAACTGAAAACCGTCGTCAACACCAAATGTAATTGTAATCTCGAGATTTCTACAGCGCCCAACGAAAGCTAAGTCACGGGAACCGGCTTATTCACAGACGCTCAGTGAAATGTGAACTAGATCGATGATGTCATAAAACGCCCAGGATCAGTGCCGTGTATATCCCACAGTTTCTCATCACCACATAAAACCTTAAGAGAAATCAGCATATTCCTTGGTGTTTAACTCAAATCCGAGAGTGCCAGATCTTTTTGAGTCAGTTTTGGTGTCAAGTCGCCGTCACGCTTCGTCAAGGAGAAGACAGTCAGAGTAATGCTTAGTCAGTGACTAGGTGCCAAGACAATGTTTTGACGTCGTTTTGCAGATGTAAATGTAAATCTCCAAAATTTCACATCGCCACACAAAAGCCGCCTCAGGTAGACCAGCTTCTTTACCAGAGCTTTATCAAATGCGCAAGAGCCAGGTTTTTATGGTTAGTTTCGGTGTCAGGTCAGAATTCGGGGAGGGTTCAAACCGGGGTAACAACATGGTGCTGCGGTGAAAATCGTGGGTAATGGTGACGACTGAATGGAACAGCAGCGGAATCAGGATAACAGAGCCTGAAAAGTTCGGTTTTGATTCTAGAGTGGAAAGCTTGCAGAAGAGTGCAAACGGAGGATTGCTCGGTTGACAGACGAGAAAGGGGATGAACGAACCCAAGGTCTGTCGGAAGTTCGTGTCCAAAGATTAAGGAGCGGTTGCAGAATCTGAGAAGTGGCTAGAGACCGCAATAGAGAAAGGTACGAGAAAGCGGTCTGATAGTTCACAGCTGGCGAATGTAACGTTTGAAGGGCGCCGCTGTAGGTAAGGATGACGGTTTAGAAATGTAGGTCCTGAAACACCGAGAGATAAGAAAAGGTGAAAACGAAACACTCCATGAAATATGACAAGTGAGGGAATAACGTTAAGAAAACAGGGTTAAAAGCAGCTGGAAAATCAACAGAACAAGTCGAATTTTAGGAAAAGTCTGTGCTGAATGACTGGCTAGCCAGACTTCAGTAAACGATGTCCAACTTGCTTACGTCATCTCAACATCTCTTAAATTGCTGGCTCCCGACCCCAACCTTAAGAACACTATAGCACTGTTGGCTACCACTCTCATAACCTTGCAGACGTCACAATTGAATGTGAAAGGGGTTCAAGTGCCAGTGAACTCAGTTCATTATTTCTAAACCAGGCCTGACCCATACGTCTGACACCTTAGCGGTTGCTGGCTGTTCATGATACATGCATCACAAGAGTCAAAGGGGATGGGTGACTACGACTTACGTATCTTTCAAAATACTCACTTGCTTAGAATAGAATGAAAGGAAGCTCACTCCCAACTGGATAATTTGCAAATTATAGTAAGAGACTTTTAAAATGTAAAAAATTAGGTAATCTTCTTCATTTGAAACTGCAAAACTGAACCACACAACAGATCTTTTCAGACTTTTATTGACTTAAAGTATTTTTAAAACCATCTGAATTGTCATACAAAAGATCAGTCTTTGAAAACAGATGACTCCATTGCTTCTTAGATCCATTCTCCTATGGTTGTTTACTGCTGACCAGAAGCTGCTTAACAGCCTTCCTGTACCTGTCCAGTGAACTGATGTTCTCTTCTTCGTTGTGAATCTCTTCAACTGCACTCTTGTAGTTCTGCACTTCAGGCAAAGCCACGATCTGTTCATCTGTTGGATCCGCGGGCAAAGACAGAACGCAACCTGGAATATTCTTCGCTCCCTCTTTATTGTCACTGCACTTCTACTCAAAAAAGGCAACATACATTTGTATTATTAAATGAAATACCATGTTATTATCTCTTTTGATAAGCCCTTCACCAGTACACCCAGCAAGAATTAAATTTTCGTTTATCACGAGTGGTTCCAGAAATATTCTCTCCAAATTATGATGCCGCAAAATTCAGCAAATACTGTAATAATGTCCTAAGTTAATTACTTCAGACTGGAAAGATGAGGCCAATTTGGCAAACCTTCACTAAAACAGTTAAAGGTTTACATTCATATAGTATCAATGCTGGTTGTGTCAACATAAGCCAAATTTTTAATAACAATATTTACAACCATTACCAGACTTATAATCATACACCTATTGTGACATATGCACAAAATATACCTCAGCTTAAAATCCCACCTGTTTGATTTTTTTAAGTGTGTTGACAGTGACCGTTCTTGAATGATTTATGTCCCAGAAATATTTCTCCATATCTGCCAGTGTCTTTCCAGCTTCCCATGATTCGGTTTTCTACAAACAAACAGTCAAGTACCCACGCCAAGTCAAAGGATATCCCACTTTTGAGTAACGGTAACTGCTAATAACAACAGGTGCTGATCAATGAGCATTGAGCCAATACAATAAATGTTGAACAGCAAAACTAACAACCAGCCAAAGAAAACACAGAACAGTGGCTCTATTTTAAGTATTAATAAGTTTTAAATATCGTATTGAAAATATAAATTAGTTTTACATAAGCAAATACAAGAGGTGATGCTGGTGAAATAATTAAGTAATTGCCATTTGCCTATTCTGGCCATAAACAGGTGATGTAGGTGTGAAAAATGAAAGTCAACCAAAGGTACACACTCCTATCCTGATAAATAATTTTCAAGCAAATCTTATTGGCTTTCAATAGTTGCCAAAAAAAGCTGAAGGTGAAACTCTGCCAAATCCACCCACAGCACCAACCCTTCCAAACAGAATCATAGAACAGTTACATGATGATGACTGACTTTACAAGAACAACTTTCCATGAGTAGTGTTCCTCAGGGCTTTGTAATTGTAATTGTAATCTGACATTTATAAAGTGCCACTTCAAGAATAAACTCATCAGAGGTGCTCCCGACCAGAACTAGTGAGACCACTGTCAAATAAGACAGACTTCAGGCGCTTGCAAAACTGCAGAAGGGACAAACCGAGGAGCTCAAGCTGCAGCTCTCAGGGAAGGCGATTCCAGCTGGTAGGTCCACCATACGCAAAGCTTCTAGACTGAGCTGTAGCAGTGCGCATACGAGGGAAAGTCAGGAGTCCTTAGAGATTTAATATGTAAAAAGGATGTAGTTGAAAAATGTTTTTCAGGAAAAGGCAACATAATTTAATATTCAGAACTTACCCAAGACTCATTGTAAAGAGCAGTCAGCAAATACATAGCATAATCATAATTCTGTTTCTTCATTGGGCACCTTGCAACAAAAGAAATGATGACAAAGGTAATACATGTATGAATGTAAGAGTATATCTTGACATTCATATAGCACCATCTAAGAACCTCTCAGATGCACCTTTACTAGCCTAAATTTCAGTTTATGCACAACAGTAAAACCATATCAGTACAAGACCAACTATTATCAAACCCATTAATCAGTGCAAAGTGCCTCTGTATGCTACGACAAAATGAAGCTAGAAACATAGAAACAATCACCAAGGAATGTGTAATTATGCCAAAAACTTCTTATAATGCTGTCTTTGATAGCCACACCAAGAGGCACCTTACAAAGAAGGTTCATTATGAGGTCATGACCTACAGCAGAATTAAATTTGGGATCCACGTCTCAACCGTTTTATATCAGAATCTGTGCTAAAATGAAGCTAGTTATAATGAGTTTCTTGTGTAAATACAAAAGAATCAACTAACAAAATCAGTAATAGGATTCCATCATTTAACAAATTAATGAACTCATAAATGAATTAGCCAACATATGAATAAGCCAGTGAAAATGAATGAATGTATGAATAAATCAGCCAATAAAAGAATCAATTAATGCAGTAATGAAAAACAGAATAGCAATCTGCTGGGAAATATGGGCAGGAAAATAAAAGCAGCAAAGATAAAAAATAAAACAAAAGAAAAACAAAAAATCTGGTAACTCTGAAAGTACTGGCTGATAATGTTCACCTGTCAACTTCGAGTGTCAAGGTATCTGTTTCGGCATCGTAGTTCTTACCAGCCAATCTCAGAAATTTGTCTCTGGCATGGTAATCCAATTCCAGCGTAGACAGCTTTAACTATTTTACAAACAGAACAAAAATACATTCCAAATGGGCAACAGTTGGCCAGGGAGCTGGGGCCTGGATACATCCAGTCTCCAGCATCCATGCAGGTACGGAAGGATAGACTGGCAGGTATAGGCTGCAATGCTGAACGCATCACATCTTGGAGATTCATTGGGAGCACTGGAGGCCATTTCACAGATCTTCACTCATTCAACCTCACTGGGTTCAACAGCCCACGGTGTACTTGGGTGGAATTATTACAAATCTACAGGCTTATGGTCCGTACTGCAAAGCCAACAATTACTGGACTCTCACACTTTCAGATATTTGAATAACACTTCAAATTCTGGAGCTTTACAAGCAATTATGGCTGAGTTCCCTAAGGTAAAGGACATTATGGACATCAACCTGTTCTTCAAACTCCGAGTGTAAATCTGCCAGCATGGAAAATCAAACATGAACAAGTACCATCTGGAGAAACGATGATGGACAATTGGCACTGTGAGACCTCTTGGTACCAACTGCTGCACAGCTACCTGCGGTCTCCCAACAATACCGTGACTTTGAGTAAGAAACCATCCACACTTGCAATGCTTGTAGGGTAGCCATATCAGCTGTGGATCAGACCACTGTGGATCAGGTTTTGCCGTTCAGGGATGTACAGTCACACTGGCAACTTCAAGGCTTTGCGGTGATGCCGTCTTGCTTGACCCAGGGCTATGTAAGCTAGCTGCTGCGGGTAAGTGAACTTCCAACCACAGATGAACAGTTCACCTCACCTTTGAAAATGTGCTGATTCATTCTGTTGTGATAGCTGCGGCTATATACGAGTTTGATTTTACCACTATTACTTATCTACCTATCACAGGCAAGCTAAAGTTTGACATATATATCCAGGGTGGGTCATTGGACATTTGAATCTTGAAGCAACAGTTATTACTGAGCACGTTTAATGACGATGGAGTTATATCCGTCACTGTACGTTCAACAGCTCTCACTGCAGACTTTCTGCCTACTCAAGGCCTTATTTTGGTGTGAAGTTGAAGCTCTGCTTACACAAGAAGTGCTCAGGGCTGTGAATGCATTGGATGGCATGTGTCCCATCCTTGCAAGTGTTAGCCTAGATATGGGTGTAGGAGGTGCTGCCTTGCCGGCCATGGCGTTTGGGGTCATTTACGGCTTTGTTCTTGAGGGTTCAACTGCAATGTAGCATCGCCTACTCCAGTAAATGCTCAGCCTAGGTGGCGATGCACAAAAGCATCCATGTGCTGGCCAGCAGCAAACTCAACACCATCCACAGCTACTTCTGAAGGACCTCAAGTACACCATGATCAGCAAGAAACAAGTCTGTCCAGGATGAAGTAAAGAAGTATCAGGCCACGAAAGACCAAATCCATCAGAAGGCCCACACGGTCAGCAGCATCAACTAGGAGACAAAAAACGAGCTTATCAGGTTATGACCAAGTGTCATTTCATTAGTTACAAGTAATAATTTTAAAAGACTACTTAGGTACCCACCTTGACAGTCACATTCCTTGCTCGAGCATCCCGTATCGAGGCACTATCCGTGACATAATCACTGGTTATGACCTCAATAGGAAAATGACGACTGCAATCCTCATCTGTTTCCAATCCTTCTGGCCAAGGATTACAGAATTCTATGCATGAAATAAAACTTAAATTATTTTTCAAAAAGTATCAAGAAACAACAAATCAAACATAACTAATATAAATACCTACAGACTCATGGAATTTTAAAATGCTGACTGAAACAAAGTCTTCCACTACATCTGTATATCCCAAAACCTACATTCAATCCCTCAATATATAGATTAGATAACTGGTAAATAAATAATCATGGTTAAATTGTAATTGTAACTGGACACTCACATAGTGCCACTTCAAGACAAACTAATCAGAGAAACTTATCGATCTAAAATCTTTTGAACATAGTTTGGTATGGTAAACTTATAAATGTCACATTTTATCTAAGTATGATTCCTAAAACACTAAACTAGAAAAATTACACACCTCTTGCTTAAAAATTTCACTGTTTACCTTTTGAACTAAAACACAAAGATAAATAAGGCTAAGGTAAATTTAACCTACATGTATTCTCTGTGACTAATAATAACTAGTTCATAAAAATTAATGAAATAAAATACATATTATGCATACTTATGGTTCTGATACATTAATTAAATACTTTAAAACTTGGGAAAAAATTAAGAAGACAATTTACTATATTTACGTTTAAGAGCAGCACAGTGCTTTTTTATGTGAACAGGTGACAGATGAAGGAAGTTGGGGATCTTCATTAGTTCAGCATTTGCATATTTATATGGCACAACCCCATCATTTTCAGATCGCTACGAGAACAGTCAACAAAGAAATACATGTATCACTCTTAAAATCAATTCTTAAACAGGAAATGTAATAATAATACAAATTACTTCACTGCTTCAAAATCACTCAAAACACTGTATCAAATTTTGTTTAAATTACTTCTACTCTAGCAAAAACATTCCTTCTTTATGTGGCTAGAGATTCAAACAAATGTTAAATTTTAGGCTGTGGAAACAGATTTCTTGTATAATGAAACATGATGACACCATCAATCTTCCTAAAAACATGTAAACCATACAAAACCCCCTGCATGTTAAGTCAACACCCCTGCTTTTTTGCTTTGTAAATCATCAGCGACTTAGGCAGGAGTCATAGGTTGCCCAATTCAAATCTAACCTACAACTTCTACAGAACTATTGGTATAAAATACAAAGCCTCAGTTGATAGTTTGCTTTGAAATGACAGAAGAAGCTAACAACCAAAGCAGCGTCTAGTAGGAACACTTTGCTCAGAGACTCAGGATATGAAACACTAAAAAATGTATAGGTTTTACAAATCGACCGTATGGCCTCGACCCTGCTTGTTTTGCAATGAATTTATTAGGTGAGAGCCTTCACCACTGCTGCCTGTTTGAATGGGCTCCACGCCATTTAAGGTCCCCGTGCACGGACCGTACTAGCCCGGGATTTAAATCTCTGAAATAAGCCACAACCAGGATGCGAACCTGGGATCCTCTCGCACAGAGGTCCCTAGGCGTACGCACTTACCAATGTAGCTAACCAGGCCAGTGGAAAGCAAGGTGTGCAAGAAAGTAAACAGAAAGACAGTTAGCCAAAACAAAACTGAACAAATGATCTATAAACTGTCATATTTTAAGTACACCAGACCCTTACTATAACAAGGGTGGGCATAACACAACTGCAAACATGGATTCCAAATCTACTTATGGACATATGTGATCTCTGAAAGAAAAACTCATATGGTACATATATCCTAGCAGTGCTGATCTTTCTTTTCTCTTTTCTCTGTCATCGCCAAGATGACAGATCTGTGGTCAAACAGTTGCACAGTATACTGAGTTAGTTTCCTAGAAAGCATTGACATCATATTCTATAAGATTTTCACTGGCACAAAACTCCCCAAGGTATGTAATGGATTTTTATTCTAACACCATCATCTTTCAAACAGTTGCATCATCAAATAATTTACTCAAGTCTCTAAGGACAACTGTAAGACCTAAACTGATAGACATACGTAATGTAAGAGAAAGAAGATGATGAATAGACTGACATTCCAATATCAAATCCGGAATTAGACATAATGCAGCACTTGAAGTGGAACCCATGTTATAGCAAGGATCCAGTGCCTCATATCCTACTATTTTTCACAACAAAGATTAGTAGGTAATAATAATTACATTTTGACATAAAGGCCATATATCGACACACTCTAGAATGACCGTATTGCAGAGTGTTTTGATATATGACAGAGTATTGATACTTGAACAAGGCAGACAATTCTCTTTTATAATATCAGCATAGATCTACAACAGTAAGGCCACTACACCCATTATAAAAAACGCTTTCTGAAATTCTTGAAATACAGGTCTGCAGAAACACTGGAATGTTTAATCACCAGCTGAAGGGATGCATGTATACATTTGCATTTCCTGAATGTAATCCAGTGTTGCTGAATATAGGTGCAAGTGGTGCATTAGAAATACATGGTTCTATCTTGTATCTCATAACCACTGGCAGCCTGAATGATTTAGCAAACTACATAGAATAAGTAGCATAGCAGTAAGTCCAATACAGGGTAACAAGAAGTCAACAAACTATGATTTAAAAAAAATTTGACCACAAATTTCACTTGCTTCAATGAATCCTTGACGAACTGGAAAAGGTACCACAGACCACTTGAACGTATGTGCAGATGGCCATACACTTGTCCAGTCCTGATCAGGTTTCATCGTTTTATATCTTGGTGGTGGAACCTGTCAAAACAGAATTCTGCAAAAGATCACTTTGGATACAATACGTATGGTCACATCAAGGGCAAGGTCAGATAGGTAGTAATGGTTTCTTTATTATCTCCCAGCTGTACATGTCCTGAGGGCTGCCTTAAGTAATGTGATGCTAAAAAATGTTGGCAATCAAGCCTTTCAAAATCATCAAAATCTTTAAAACAGGTGATCAAAAACTTTTTACCTCCTACAAGATAAAACAGTTGCTTCACTTGGCCCACTCCTCTGTAAACTTCTCGACCTACCCCACCTGCTTTACTTCCTGGCTTCTCCAACCCCAGCATGCCTTTCCCCACTACTTGGACCCACAAAGTGCACCCTGGCCAAAAGACACTTAATATGATTCACAAAGTATAACAAAACCAACATGGTGACTTTTGGAGTCTAAACTTTTCAGCTTCAATGTTAAATGACAGAAAAAAACAAAATCTTGAGGCTCAGTATCTACCACTTTAGCTGCTCGTCGTTCTTCTTTCTTCTTTTCGGGAACCTTCGTGTGACCCGGGATAACAAGAACCCGAAACTCTTCATCTGGAAATCAATTTAGGTGCATCAAGTAAATGCCAGTTGAGGTAAAGGGCTAAAACAGCTCAAGACTTATGGACCTAGCTAACTTTGAAGAATAAAATGCGTGACTCTGCCAGATTTTTCATTTCTATTCTATTCTTGACACAACGCCTGAGACCTTATTTTATTGATTTAGTTTCTTGCAAAGTGCATGAGGCAGTGTATGATCAGTCTTCTTATTCCTCAAGCATTATGCCAAAAGAACTAGAGGCTAACTTGTTACATTTTACTAAAAATTATCATAAATGTAAGCCATTCCCTCGTCTGAAAAAGTTCTTTGCAAAAGAAAAGGCTTCTTTCCCTTTTGGAAGAAAAAGATGCCAAAAGGTCTGAACAGAATTTGTGGCACCCTGTGAAATATTCCAGTTACTAATTTTCATTGCACTCCTAGTTTCTATTACAGTAGCATGCAATGCAAATTATAAAATTAACCAAAAGGAATCCAAAATTTGTGTCATATAGTGAACTTGAGGGTCAATCTGCTGAGATGGAGATGAAGCAACATATGTATGCATGTCTATAAGTATATGTATGTAACGCACGCATATAAGAAGCGTAGTGCTTCTGCGGTGGAAGATTCCGCCATGCAACGCACACAGAAATTACTTATGCGGCGGAAGCTTCTGGCTCCGTAACTTTATCGGAATTATTTCTGCGGCGGCAGATTCTGCCTTCCTATGCATATAGAAATGCACATCGTACAGTCTCTGGGGTCGTGTATAAAGGACGTACACAAAATAATTACCTATTTTGGCCCTCTCCCTTCCCTTGTCCGCATCTGGCCTTTGCCCTACCCCTTTGCAGACGTCTGCACTCCAAAGCCAGTGAGCATTAAGACCAGCATCGTGAAAAACGTCATTTAAAAACTACTCGTTTTATTTTATTTAAATGAACGATGGCACCATAGATTTTTGACAGATAGATTGAAAACTTGAAATGTTTCTTTATCTGTCTGCAACAGAACATTACTATTGATGAGCCAGTCCAGTACAGTGTCTGCCATCTGACTAACGTCGGTGTTTAAAGTACGGGCTGTACTAAAAACTATGTACATGTACCAAATTTATGAGGATGTTTGCATATGCATTAGCTCCTTCCCTTGTCCACATTTGCATGACCCCTCTCTCCCTCTTTGTGGATGTCCTTTACGGATGACCCCTAGACTCGGCAACCGGATCTTGGTGTTTTCATTATATATCTGGATAAACCCACTGATTTGAATCAGCGCTCATGAATAAGATGGAATTTAATGCAGCACTTAAAAATTCAGAGTTTATGATTACAATAGGATTTTTGTGAATTGACGAGAGGTCAGACTTGATTTATTCAGGAAAGCATGGATCCAACTAACAAGCATTTCTTTGCAAAAGTTGTGGATTTTGAAGGATATGTGTGCAACTGAAAATCTAAGAGAAAATTGGGTAAAGTCACTATACAAGCTGACAAAGGTACACAGGGAGAGATATGTCACTCTGTTGATTTGCAGTGATTAGTACACAGACTTACAAGTCTACTGAACTACTACAAACCAAGGTATCTAACCAGCAGTAAGTTTGACATTTATGTTGCACTGAATTATATTAATAATTATATTAATAATTATAGTAACGTCGATTCGTTGTGCAGGTCGTGCTACTATCAGCTGCGTCAAATTCGATCAATACGGCGTAATCTATCGTTTAGCGCTGCAACAGCATTACTTCACTCCTTCGTCCTGACGCGGCTGGACTATTGCAACTCTGTCTTCGCAGGTTTGCCAAAATTCCGTCTTCGTCAGCTCCAGTCCGTCCTGAACTGTGCCGCCCGTCTAGTCGCTAATCTACCAAAATTTTCCCATATATCAGTTTATATGAGAGATACTCTGCACTGGCTACCAATTGAAGAAAGAATCAAATTCAAGATCCTGCTCTTTGGTCGGGCCTCGTTGGCTGGCTACGCTCCTGAATACATACGAGAGTTGTTCGTGCCGGTCGGTGCCCATCCAGGTCGTCAGTCGCTTCGCTCTTCATCCCGAGGAGATTTACAGGTTCCTCGCTGTGGTACATCAGCACGACAACACCGTGCATTGTCTTGCATGGGTCCTTCCCTGTGGAATAGTCTTCCTATAAACATTCGTTCTATTTCTGTGAATTTGTCCCAAGAAACATTCTCTTCGTTAGTCAAGACTTACTTGTTTAAATTAACTGGGCAGCCATGTTCACAGCGCTTTTGAGAGGTTCTTAAAATGCGCTATATAAAAGATTAGATACATACATACATAATAAGAATTCTCTTAAACTTTATTGAAAACAACAACCACATAAGAATAATTTTGTTTTTTGACATTTAACTGCAAGTCAGCCAATTCTAAAACTTAACTTTTTACTTTAAAGTCTGAATACAAGTCCTTGTGTTATAAGCAATGTTAAGCCTTCACCAACATCAGAAAGTTCTGACACTTTAAATTGTTTAATTTCTATTGCAGGTGAAACACAAAATCAAGCTCGATACATCGTCTCTGTTATGTTTCAGGCAAACACTGTGAAACCACCGACCGCAATTGCCAGTGCATTCAAGCCAGTCTATAATTTTACTACAGGACAATTTCTTCGGCGGCTCTTCCTTCATGCATATGTAGCAGACTGATGACTTATTGTATTTCTTCTTCGACAGTTTGGCCCTGCAGAGATGTCGCTTCACCAGTTTTTCTTCTGCGTATTTTGAACGGTCTTGCTCAGCTTTGAGGAGGCCTCCAACTCAATTTCGCAACAGGCTGCAATAGAACTTTATCACACTGTTGCTTAGCTGAAGTACTTGTCCTGTCCGCTTGAGTTTTGTTATTGGATAGCGTTGGCGACTTCGGTACTTCCTACACAACTGGCGACAACTGCCTAGAATGATTTGCAATTACAGACTGATTCCCAGGTGGCAGTTGCAATGCAGTGTGGGAAATATCCAAAGTACATGGGGAAGAACTCTGCATGTTATTGTTCATTTCAAGAGTAGCAATTTGCTCCATTGCATGATTTGTATCATTGTCCACAGTTGGCAAGGTGTCAACCAGAGCAGAAATATTACCTATTGTCACTAAATTCTTAAACAAACCAATAGCCATCATGAAGTCACCAAATTTTGCTTTTGGCTGATCAGCTACAAATGACGCCAAGACTTTAAGATCAGTCATAGCCGAATTAAAACGTTGACTACGTGTGGTTGAAGTGCTGGCAAAGTCTGCTACCGTTGTAGAACTAGACAGCAAGGAAGAGCTGGACACGCGTAAATGATCATCAAGGTCACATTTCCATGACTGTTTTCATTTTCATGTCAAACTTCCGATGAACAGACTTGTATGATCGCACAGACACAAGCGACAGCAATATTTTTATGAGAACATCCAAGGAAATTCTTGATGAAGATGTCACTTTTTCAGAACATTGTGAAAACTTTCGATGAGGTTATTTGTTCTATTTTGTAGATGCATTACATCTTTTCGGCCAAACAGCGTAATGTTCTCCTTGAACGGTAACCAGTGGTGAACCACATACTCGTAAAATACTGGCGACAACGAAGCCAATTCACTCATTTCTCTGGCAAAATCGTCCTCAGTCTTCGATTGCAGAATCAGATCAAACTTTTTGCTACATTCCACTTTATTACCAATTTGAAGTGGGCCTAGATGCTTGTCAACTGCTTTCAAAATGTGAAAGTAACAAATCTGGAAGTATTTTGTAGGCAACAGTTTCTTAAGTGCATTAATTTCTGCCATACCTTTGTCAACAATCACACATTGCAAACTGGTAACATCATTCAATTCTTTGAAACTTCCCAAAAACTTCTCAATATGCTGTTGGTCTTCTTTAGCAAGAATACCAAATACAATAGGCAGACCAATGCCATTGCTGTCAACAACAAGTAAAGTGTATAAAGGAAATCTCATATTGTTGATTCTGTATGTGGCATCCATCTGACTTACCTCAATGAAGTTGGCAAATAATTTCCTTTGCACAGAAGTTTGGAAGAATAATGCATCGAATTTATTATGTTCATCTGTTATTATCTGGGATATAACATCAGGATGATTCAAAGCAGACTGAACAGCTTCATCAATATCATCTCCAAACTTCGTCAATTTCTGCTTCCTGTTGTAGAGATCCTTTACACGAACAGGCACTCCTTGTTTGTGCAATAATTCTGCCACCAATGTTCGATTAGCATTGGTTAACAACATGTTGCCTACTTACTGCATCTGTTCAGTATTTGGTTTTCTATGGTTAGGATAAAGTTGGTAGACAGACTCGGATACTTCATGGTTTTCGTGATCCAGCATTGCCGTAGTCACTACAAACTTGCCTTGCAGTCTGTTGTAAGTCACCAATACCTGAAATTTGCATTCCTTAGCCAAAACACGTTGAACATCTCGCTTGTTGTTTCGACGGCCATTAAAACTCCAACGTGTGTGTGCATTCCCAATGCATCTGCTGATATTTTATTTCTCCAGGTAAACTGCTATCATATCCAACCTGTTAGCAAACATACACACAATAAAATGCAATGCGCTATACATACCAGTGTTGATGGGATATACGAATTTGTGTTGGAATATGCGAGTCAGTATAGGATTTTCCCCATCCATCCGATATTATATGATAAACGTCGCCAGAACCTATTATTTACTTGCGTTGTTCTATTTCTCTTGCAAACAAGGGCAGCCATATTGTTAAGCGTCTGTGGAATTAATAGACTTTAAATGCTTCGTGAAACATAGCCACCGTCGCAATGCATAAATTACGGAAAAAGTTTGAACTTAAAGTAAATAGCATGAGGTGTACCGCCTACCTTCTTGTTGTAGCTAGTCACTGTTACACTGTGCCTTTGGCGCACTGGATGATAGTTTTGAGTACAATACGAAGTAACAAATTGTTCAGATTCTTGTTGGCTATCAAAGGTTTGTCCTACAATTTTTAATTCGGTCATTTTAACTTCGCAAAACGTATTTCTAAAACAGAAATGAACGTATTTCTAAAATGGAAATGTGCACCGGTTTTGAATGTGGTTTCGATTGCACATGTGCCAAGAGTTTCAATGCATATGCGCGAAGGTTTTCTGCCTCAAAAGTAACATTTTTCTGTCAAGGGCGGCGGAATATTCATATAAGAATGTATGTATATATGCATGTATGCATAATGTAATATATATACATATATATATACATATATATATTATGTATCTATGATTTTGAATTTAAACAAATCAACAAGTATAATAAATCAGACTATTAGTTTTAGCAGGGTCAAAATTACTCTAAAATATGACATTACCCTCACGTTCTACCTGACATTGCTTCAATGTCATTTGAAATCTAACCTCATCATCTGCAATGTTTCACTCTCCTGCATTTAGATTTTATTTTGCCTGTTTGCTACCTTCGGCACATTGAAACTGCTTACTTACTTAAGAAAAGGGAACCCATCGGCCTATCACTCAAAACTGAAAACATTCCTCTTTCATAGATCCTATCTTGACACCCTCTCCCTCTCCCTCCCTCTCTCTCTCTAACCCCAAACACCACTACCCCATAGCTGCCACACTGTCTCTCTGTCTGACTTTTGGATCTTGACCTGAAACCGAACTCTTTTGCCTGTCGATTTTGTTTTGACTGAGCGCCTGTGAATACGCTGGTCCCAGCGACGTGGCTTTCGTTGGGCGCTGTAGAAATCTCGGAATTATGATTACTGGCTTAGTTAGCTATATCAGGAAGCGCGTACGCCAAGGAAGCCTCGGTGCGTGAGGATCCCAGGTTCGCGTCCGGGTCGTGCCTTATTTCAGAGATTTGAATCTCGGGCTAGTACGGTCCTTGCGCGGGGACCTTAAATGGTGTGGGTAAACGGCGGGAGTAACTATGACTCTATCACATGTGTGAGTTCGTTGGTCTATTCCCGGTGAGTCTACCCCGCAGAGCAATGCTCAGCTGGATGAGTGGTGACCAATGGAGGCTATGGTCATTGCAGTAATATCTGGTGGCAGCTTCACGGGCTTTAACGGTACCACTCAGATACATAGTGGCTACCCTAGAGTACCGGCCGGTTCGCTCTTCGTACGCTTCGCGGCTTGGGGCGGCCGGTCAATCGTTAGATGGCAAATGAGGCATCCAGCCTTCACAGAGGCTGATTGGTTGGATACCATGAGCGGAAAGGCTTAGTAGTTAGTAGCCGTGTGCTCTCGTCGCGGCGAAAACGAAAGGCTTGGATACGAGTGGTGAGATCAGCTTCGACTCCGGAGCGGGGTGCCGCAACACCCTTAGCTCCACCGTCTTGTCAGGCAATTACGGGCTCGCTTGTTGGCCCTGCCTGCGACCGGCGCTCTGAGCAGAACAAAATCCCGTCAGGGACAGCGTTCTGCGAGGGGACAATCACCGTACAGGACGGAAGGGGAATGGGCCCACCGCTGCCCACTTAATGCGGAAATGTTAAAAGAGTCGGGTCGAGTGCCAACTGGTCGGTGCAGTAGTGATTGCACCTTCCTCACTGGTCGTTACCGGAACAGAGTACATAATGCGGGGCGGAATAAATGTCACATACCGTGGTCGTGGGGGCTGCGCAGTGGTGCCCGTCTGGGGATCGGTGCCTGGTGGCCCCTGGTCGAACCGGATGGTGGGAGAGCGACCGCCTGTAAAGCAAGTGATTGGCTCGCAGTGGGCCGCCCTGTTGCGTGCAGGGTGAAAACGCCGGAACCTCCGACCCAGGGGTTCCGGGTGAGGGCACTACAGCACGCTCTGAACTGGTGACGGAAACTGTATCGACACACTTAATTGAGGAGTGCCTCGTGCACGAATCTGCCTCCGGGCCACTCCCGAGAGGGAGGAGGTTTTGCCCAGTGCTAACTGAATAAGTCAAAGTGAAGAAATTCAAAAAGCGACGGGCAACGGCCTGGAGTGACTAGTACTCTCTTAAGGTAGTGGTGAAGGATCTCACCCGTGCGCGGGTGGAGGCCATATGGCCGCTATAGAAAAACGTGTACAATTTACAATTTTTTTACGAGTACGATTTGTCACCATAGTACATGTGCTGGCAGTGTTGAAGTGATTTACCGTCCAGCTGTAGTTCTTGTCGCTTTGCCCGTGTCACGCGTAAAGTGAAAAAATTTAATCTCTGGGAAAACACTACGCAATTCTTACAAATCGCCTTAAAATTTGTTCTAAAGCCTAAAACTTTTGTGTGAACGCCCAAAATAGACGTCGCCATCTTGATTAGGGGGTCAGAGAGTTGAGTTTATTGCATTTCTATGGTAATTTCCTGTGTTAACCACAACTCTATGGCTATGTTTCTGAGCCTCCAACGAAGCCAAAACTAAACCACAGATTCTTATATGTGACTAAACCTTTCTGGATTTAGAAAGGCTAGTTCCAGTATAAAGGTCAAATGTAAATGTAAATATACATGTTTTTCTATGACGACTGTATACCCTTGAAAGGTGCTCGCTTATTTTCAATGAATTTATAGGATGAGCTCCTTCACCACCGCTGCCCATTCGACATATAGACTGTATAAAGATAGCTTATACCCGTTCGTCGATTTGTCGATTTTACACGATGGGTCGGGCCCAGAATTCGAAACCGTTCGCACCACTTGAATTCCTAGTGAATTAACAACCTTTTAAGGCTAATATTATGATTGCATGTGAACCCTACCAAGTTCCAATATGCAGACGAAGCATGCTTTAACTGGAACACGGCTAGAGTTAGGTCTTAAACCGGCAGTCAACAGAAGTCTCAACTTAGTTCATTTCAACCGAAGCAAAAAGTTAAATATTTTATTCACAAGTCTACCTGATCCTTATCAAATCAACGAGGCGAAGCTAGCAGATCAGGTTTAGCTTTTACATTTCATAATATATATGCTTAAAGCGCATATAAACTATGTTCAGTTGACTTTTGATATTTCATTTAGCGATTTCATTTTTGGAGCTAATCAAATTATACAAATTATTGATAGAACTGCACCCTTGTTGAAGCAAACATCAGATATAAAAAATCAAATCGCAAATTCGCTAAATTTTCTTGAAGCACAATTGAAAATTGAAATTTTTGTCAAAGTTTCAAAATGCAACCACTCGACTAATTAGATCAGTATAATTTTTACAGAGTACTGTAAATTTACGGGATTTTATGATTACGTTCTACCCGATATAAGCGCCATAAAAGTTCACCTAGTGTTGACGCACTGAATTAACGGAAGGTTAATCTTTGAAATCAAGATGGCTGTTTTGGTTTCAGCAAGTAGCTGCTGGGTGTTGTGAAGTGAACGATCTAAGAAACTTACGCACTTTCTATGCACTTGATTAATCGAGTTGCCGATTATGCGTGACTTTCATAACGTTTGGAGCAGTCACGTTTAGAAATCTGCGTGCACTGAATCGATCAGCTTAGTGAAAACATGGAATCCTCCCTCAAACTGTCCGAGCAAGAACACCGGTGGTACTGGGACGTGTTTAATAAGTATGACATCGAGGGATGTGGTGTACTTGTCGGTCCCCAGGTCTCAGATCTGTTCATGACATCAGGACTGCCTCCTGAGATCATTCACCAGGTAGCTGATCAAAGGATTGCCACTGTATCAAGGGACTCTAGTCCCTTTAAAGGCATACTGTAGTTTAAATTAATTTCTGCTAGTTATCTGCCCAAGCAGTAAGGTTAAGTTACACAAGCATTGACACTTAATTTAGCCATTTTACATTTGCCATTTTTGTGGTGTAGCCATACACTGTCATTAAACTGTGAAGTTTTTTACATTGATATGTGCTGTTTTACTAACACAACGGTGAGTTGACCTCTTGGTTACATTTTGTAATAAATCTATAAATACCCACCCACTATTTCTTTGTCAGATTTGAGAGGTTTTGGATGTCCAAATGACCCATTGCTCACCTAAAGGATGTCATGTATGTATGTATGCATGTTTGTCTGTAGACACTTGAAACAGCACCTTTTAACTTCCTCGCAGAAGCACTGTCAAAGTGGTGTTAAAGTTCATTAAACACAAAAAAGTTCATCAGTAAGCAAATAGTACTGAGATATTTATTAAAGTCATCATTGGGAGGTCCCCTCACGAGCAGAGCCCAACCATCATATTCTTGTGCAATAGTAATGATAATTAGTCCTCTAACTGTTCTCATTCTGTGGAAATTTTGTGTTTAATTTGAATTGTTTTCTTCAAATTTATATATGAGAAACCATTTAGGTGATAAATACTTGCATTTTTATAGCAGTTTTTTTGCCTGTAATAAAAAATACTTTAAAATTTGAAAATTCTAAATAACATGCCTTTTCTCGTCCAGTTTTCTGTGAAATTTGAGCTATTTAGTGCATAAATTGACCAATGCATTTTGATTTTACATCAGAGTTTAAGTGTAATTTATAAGTTTTATATGTAAATAACATTTCATGGTTTATGCTTTTAAAGTTTTATGCATGAATAACATTTGGTTTAACCATTCTAATACTTAAGAAGCTCCCTTATACAAATTGATGTTTCCTATAATATAAACCTTCAGAAACTGACTCAAACCTCATCATGTTAAAGGGGTAAACAACTGAGTAAGGGATGCAGGATGAGGCAGTGCATCATTGATGAAGTATTACTTAGGGCATTATGCAAGGTGGACAGGCTCAACAGAAACCCCGAAAACAGTTGGACAGCATGAGTGGCAGCCTTGTCTGGGATGGATGCAGGTACTGTACATCACCCGTACAGAAAGAGACAACAGAAATTCATGTCAATTGCAAAAATACAGCACTAGCTTGGGCATTGCCCAGGTATGCAAGTTCATGAAACGATTAAGCATGCAGTGGATACCTACATGCGTTCAGTCCATGGGCAGAGGTATTGATGGGCCATAAAGCATAGAAATTGGCAGATTATTATTTTTTTGATTTTTTAACAATTTTTTTACTTAAAACGTTTTATTATTTTCATGAATGATTTAGTATAATTTGAGCTGTCATAAAGTGAATTTCTTAAAATATATACTTGAGTTTTAAGTAAGATATAATTTGAGCTGTTATAAAGTGAATTTCTTAAAATATAAACTTGAGTTTTAAGTAAGACTTATATATTAATTTTTTGCACCAATTGTGATTGTTCAAAATTTGAAATACCTTCTAAGTGGTATTGTATGTGCCCCACCAACATGCTTGAGTAAAAGAAAACCTCTTTATCCCTTCAGCAAAATAAAGTTTAAGTATTCATTACTAATTATACTCAGTAAATGTGTTTATTACTAAAATCTTACTCAAGTAAAAGAAAGAATTCTTACAAGTAGTATTTGTAACTTAAAAGAGTAAAAGTACAGAGTAAATATGTGGCAAACAGACTTTCACCTGTATCAAAGAATTGTTTTTTTTAATAATGCATGTATTTTGCCTATATAGTTCATTCCACTTTATGTAAATGAAGTGCGTACTGAAATGGCTAAAACTTATCTGCTTCTCTAACTAATTTTTCATAAAACTTACAGATTATAGAATTATGTGGTGCCAAACGTCTTGGTCATTTTGGCCGAACTCAGTTCTTTATTGCACTGAAGCTGATAGCTGCAGCTCAGAATGGATTTCCTGTTGTTCTTGATGTCTGTCATTCAGGTGAGATCTTATCTTTTCTATTCGACATGCCAGTAATCTAGTGACTGGTACTAGTTTGCCTGAGAAATTAATTAGTTTAACATATTTCTTCATATTCACGTGTGCAATAATTTAGATGTTACATAAAAATAAGTCTGATGTAATTATCCTTGTGCTACTTCCAGAGCAATTGCTTTACCTAAAAACCCAGCAATATATTATTTATGAAAGTCACATGGCTGAACTTTTGTATTATGTGAATGCAACATACTTATTGAGTGATGTTCTATATGGAACACTAACAGTAAATAATTGGAAAAGTAGTGAAAAGTGTATTGTATTTAAATAATTCAAAAGTATTTTAAATGGTAATTTAAGCACTTTCCAAAAGTATTTTATCCATTGCTGAACACTTAGCTTAATGTCATGATATGTAAACATGAAACTATGAAATTGTAATATCCCTTACCCTAGAGCAGGCATGGATGTACTTGCCAATACAGAGCCAGAATTCAGGAGTGTAACTTTACAAAATGAAATCATAAATGACGTAAGCAAATAAAAGCCACTCTAACCATTATAATCTTATGTTTCTTTAAATTTTATTGTGGTTTGTGGCAGACACTGTATTCCAAGTTTCCTGACACCGTATTCTAATTTTCCTATCCTTTTTGGTTGTTTATATGCATGTGAAACAAATGCAAAGACAATTTGAAATGAAGGGTAACACATTTTTGTGATTCTACCTCCACATTTTTGTCAGTCATGGCAACCAAGTAAGAAACTTAGCATTCGGTTTTGGTAATTCTGATTTGTTAGAAGCGATTGAAAGATCTTCTGTATAGTAACCTAATGATAGCACATTTAGCATCCATACTAGCAATTTGTTGGATTTTTGGACACTAGTGAAGATGAAAACTATGGTCATATTCGATGTTGTGTCAGCCTGCATACAATAAATGGTTGAAAATGTTTTTTTAACTGTGTCAGGTCATTGGCTGACACACACATGCACACACACACACATACACCGGGGGTATGAATTCTGTTGATCTTACTATATGGTAAGATATTTCGATGACATGCTGGTTCTGACAGTTGCTGAAACTAATTTATTTGCCAATGATTTTTAGGGTGTTCCCATCCATAATGGAGAATTTTCATGTAATGTATTTCTCTTCCTCCAACCAACCATTTGGTGATGGCTTATATTGAGTCTCTATAGCAAAAATATTTTGAAGATAGAACAATATTTAGGACTTGCTCAAACAAGTTGAAATTCTGTAAAAGTGCATTTTTATCGTTTTTTGCAATTATTTTTAAATTATGCGTTGTAATTTTATTTACTTATCCAAAAACATGTTGTAGTTCTCTAGACAAGTGATCTGCTCTGGCAGCTATCTTGTCAACAGGTTTTTAGAACTTTGTGAATACCTACAAACAAACATATTTGACATTTTTCAAATTTCTTTGGAGCATAATATTAATAACTAATAACAAAGCACCGGCAAGTTTTAAGCTGCACCACATCATAGATATCAAATGATTAGTTAGTTTACCAGAGAAGTTTTGACAGTGGCAAATAAAGTAACATGTGCTGCAGGTTCAGTCTGGTTGATTGGAGGGACAGATGAAAATTTCAAAACTTCTAAACTCCTTTCTGAAAAAGAAGTGTGTATTACCATATTGGAGAAAAATTGAGCTTGAAGGACAGTATAGACAAGACTTTATCACTGCTACTACCAATATGGGATAAGGCAAGAATACAAATAAAAGCTCCTACTCATATGGTTGAGCATATCCGAAAACTTCATGAAGCTTTCAGTGCAGAGGTGAAGGCAGTTTTTGACCATATTGTGCCGCTGAAATTGCATTGGGATATCAAAATTATGGAGGAATTTACAGAGCGTAGAAAAGAAGGGGTAGACCGACTTCCTATTCTGGTCTCTGGACAGAATGTAGTGAAGCTGTTGTCTGTTCCAAAACTTCACGACAGAACAGCAGTTAAATGTCAGAGGCATTGATTGACAGCATGGAATAGTGGGGATTAAGGGTCGGTTCAAGAGTATCTGCTTCACTGCTTCAAACACTGGAACAAAAGGTGGCATTTGCTTGCTGTCAGAGACCGAAATTGGTCGGGACCTCATACATTTAGCATGCGTCATTACATCCCAGAGATCATGCTGGAGAAAGGATTTATGTTTCAAAGTTATGTTTCATATTCTCACAAAATAGACCTGTTTTGCCATTTCAAAGATTTCTGGCATCAAATGGATAAATCTTCATTTTCCAGAGCCCCGGAGGATGAGAATATGGCATCTATTATTGCTCTCATGGAAAGACAGTGTCGTAGAGTTTGCAGTAGCTCAGCTGGAGACATGCCAAGCGCGAGGTGACTACTGTGAACTGCTGTAGCTGGAGACTGTTTTCTTGGGTACGGCACTGGTACGCCTCTCTATGGAATCCGTTTCTGATATGCAGGAGCAATTCACCTTGCCTGCTGAATGGCCAGAACCATTTACTCCATAAAGATGTGGCTATTCCCCAAACAGCATGAACCAGTGTAGCTAGGATCCTCCAGATTACGGAAGTCATGTGGACAAATAAAGAAGCACCTCGGTGAGATCTGTGTCTTTGTGCCTGCTGTGTATGTCACATACTGGTCCCAGAGCCCATCATCTGCAGTTGCTCCAAGAAATGACCTGTCTTTGCTATGTGCTCTGTCAGCGTGCTCAAACAGGGTGGTTGCAGAAGCTGCCACCATAACATTTGGTCGTCATTTATGGTACCTGTCTGAGCTGCTGGTAGGATTTGAATTCTTCGATGATAATGTCTTGGTGGAAGAGAAGAGATTAGTGGTCGTGGCTCCAAGAGGAACTGATGAACGTCCAAAACAGATTCCACTATTTGTCAAGCCAGAAACAAAGGGACTATATAACTTTGTCATGACATCTACATGATGCCTTTTTAAGATCCTCGGCCTATCTGAGGAATTCTTGCAGACTGACCCCAGCGAATGACTACTCCAAGAACCATATCTAAAGGACCAGATGGTCACCACCTCCGTGAAGGTAGTGAATGATCTTGCAGAACGGGGAGTTGCCTTGATTAAAGAATTCATTGCCTCTTTAACGTGCAACGAGGAACAGAAGCAGCATCTCATGCAAGTAGTGGAGGACCAATAGAAGCAAGTTCAGTGTGCCAACAAAGGCAGGAGCTATCAAGCAACACAGAGAAACTGGCAACACGAATTATTGATGGTAACTGCATTTTCAGTTAAAATACATGGCGTAATGTTTTGTATAGCATTCGCCATTCATTGCATTCCGTAGATGTTACAGTGTTTTAATAACTGTACTGGGTGACTGTTCTGTGTACTTTATGCTAGTACTCTACGATTACACTACAATTTACATTCTTTTCATGCGTGTTTACTGTTTAGTGTGTTTACTGTTTAGTTGTTTACTCTTTCACTTGATTTTTTTACAGAAACAGCACTATAGCAAACTTTGATTGCCTTGAGCAAGTCCTAAATATTATTTTATCATGCTAAAAATTTTACTAGTTACTTTTTCCACCTAGTATCACGCAATAATAGGTTGGAGAGTAACTTTCTGACACTTTCATTTTTTGGAAGCACCCTAATGATTTTCAGGCAACAGCTACATTTCAACCACAAGACTAACTGATGATGAATTTCACTAACAGTGTGTTCACTCATTCACGCTGAACTGTGGCCTACTGTTACTGAATGCAGAATTTTGCTGTATGTGTTTAAGTAAAGTCAGTAACCCAGTAAGAAAACACGATTTGAACTGCACTTATTCACAAGTAAGTGGGCTGATGAAACTCCCATTCCTGAAAAAAATGAAATATGATATATCACAAATAAATAGCATATATTTGTTCAAAATTTAATTATAAAAAAAATTCAAATTTATATTTTAGCTTTTTCCAGTGATTGATGAGGTATTAAATTTTTACTGTAACAGGTGAAATTTACACAAACACCGAAAATGGGATGGGGTAAGAATAGTGTCTACACAAACAGTTGGAGAATTCAGATGGTTAACAGGCAGCCGCCAGTTAAACATCCTTGCTGGTCTGACTCATGGCTTATTATATACATTTTTCTGAGCTAGATAGCCCAGTTGTGGTTTCATTTTAGACTAATTCCTGGTTGTGATAATTAATGATAGCAGTTGGCCTGCATAATTTTGTAGCCTTTTGCGTTTGGTGTTTTATATCCTGTTTGTCATTTGTTTAGGATTTGAGTTGCCTCTTCCTAGATTCACTGTACAGTTCAGTGCAGGTAAAATCTGAGTAGTGTTTGTGATTATCAGCATGATCAACAGTAATGATTATTATTCTGAATAGACATCATTTCAGTATTAAATATTAATTAATGATTGTTTTCTATTTTATGGTTGTAAGCTCTTGTTTAGAAGTTCGTTAAGCAGCCAGTTTATAAGTCAACTAGATATACATGTAAATATGTATTGTTTCTTGTTTGAGTTAGTTAAGCATGTTATCAAAGAATTATTTCTGTCTTGTTAACATTCACAATTTTGGCAGTCAATAAGCACTTGTTTTCCTAACTCTGATATTTTCAATTGTTCATGTATGTTTCGGTACTGCTCTTAATGAAATACTGCAGCTGTATGTATATGTATGTAGCAGTTCCAAACTTTAAGGGTCAACTGTGTGTTAGGTTTTGTTGACTTAAGTGTAAATTAAGGCTATGCCTTACCTGGATTGGATGTTGTTAAAGCTAATTTAGGGTGATTAAGTCCATATGTTAACACACAGGTCATTTGATACACCTTCACTACTATTTAATTACACTTAATAAAACTACCGAAAAGTTTCTTTTAGTTGTCAATGTAATGTGATGCCATTAAACCCTTTTTGTGTCATATGAGCAAAAGTCTTATAGTGCAGACCTGTTTATGTGCAGGGAGGCAAAGTCACTATGACCGCATGTTAATGAACCACAGGTTAAGAGGGCCATGCTGAAATACAGTATTGTCTGATGTATATAAATCTTAGAGTGGCTGGATAGCTCAAAGACTTAGGCCATCTGAGGTGAAGGCATTTGCGCTGTAGTCTGCTGTCAGACAATTTTGTCCAATTACTTTGGAATGTCACATTACTGCCTTGTTATGGGCAAAAATAACTGTGATTTAATACCAGACAATTTATGTTTCTGGCTGCATTAGCATCTACTGTTTCCTGACATTATTTTGATGAGACAGCAGGTAAGCTCCTTCTGGTGTTTGCTAGGCTTGCTTTGGCAGGTAAGGGCACAAGTATCATAATTTATCTCAGCTACAGCGTCTACTAGTTGTGGTCCTTTTATCTGTATTTGGAGTGGAGACATGTGCACCTATATTAAGTTCAACTGCTGTGGAATGGTACTGCCCTCTGCAGGGCTTAAAGCCAGCTGCAGCCAGCAACTGTTACCGCATATTCAGGCAGCTGTCTAAATTCTGCTGTGTAACATTACACAGTAAGTTTCTGTATTGCGTATTGATGTGTCTCGTGTGTTTAATAGATAGAAGTGGAAGGCATGCTGCAACTGCGCGTTAAGCGGATTAGCTTGCAAACTAGTTGTTCATAAACGGGACTGCACTGTATTAGGATCATACTGAATTAACTTATGAAGAAATCTTGTTTGTTTTTGTGACTAAGATTCGTGGAGAGGCCCAGTGACAAATACCGCTTTCACTCAGCCAACCTCACATGATCCTCGTCTGATGTTCTATGATAGGTACACTGTTTGCCTTCATGATTTTCTCCCTTCATATATAATGTTCAAGAACAGATTACATGGGTGGCATACCACTGTCTTCAGAATCATGGAGATACCTTGTTGTGAGGTGACAGAACAGAGTCATTGTAGCCTGCAACCTAGGACAAATTATGTAATTTTTATGCAAGGCCAGTTTAGGACACCAGGTCACAGTGACTATTTCAAGGTGGGAAACTACATGAAACCAATGCAGCTGGTAAAAGCAAGGCTGGTATGTGTATATGGCTAAAGCGAATGTGACTGTGACAAATTTTCTATACTGAAAGCTTTTTAATTGCCTAGAAATACAAGTTTGACCAAACAAAAACTACATTCTAGCACAGGAAACTGTCCAGATGTGTAACATGGTAGGCAGTAGGCAGACGTTCTGTGTTATCAGTGTCTGTTATCAGTATCATTTTGTCATACAAACTGTCCTTGTGGCTTTCTTGTCTTCATTTGAAATCAGATTCATGTGCATCTGCAAATCACTTGAGTGATTTTATGTGAAAGAAGTCATTAAACCCTGAGCATCTTAGGTGATTTTGATATAGATTTAACTGGTACATATGCCCCACTATTTTGTATCTTCCAGCTTGTATATTATTCACAGAGGTTTTTCAGTATAGCTGCAAACAACATTTTGCATGATCCGTAATCCATCAGAATGACACCATACTCTATCCGTTCAAGCCAGAAGAGTTGTATGGATTCTTCAGGCATGCTCATTGATGATTTAATTAAAGAAAGTTAACAAAGACTGGCTGTTTTTCTAGAAATGTTGCTGTAGCCCATCCTCATTCACAAGCAATGATAGCGCCTAAGGGTGCCCGGTCTTACCCAGCCCCACCCCGTTCGCTGTCAATCGCAGTCACCACAGAGCCGCAACAACTCTTTGGACAGGTTACTATTTTTCATGTAATTCTGTTGCATACTTGTCTCAGATTTTTTTCATAGTTGATGTCTGAACTCCTGAGATCTAGTGATTTTGCTATCCTGGTGTAGATTTAGGATTTTAATTCATAAAAACACAATGCAGTTCAGGTGCTGTTTTCAAGGTTTGCTTTCATGTGTCAACGCCTGCGATTCCTTGCTCAGCCGATGGAAACATGACATGTTAACAGATGTCTTACTTACTTACTTATTAACCCTTAAGAGTGAATTGTTAGCTTGGTGATGCTTATCTGAGACCAGAGTATCAGGTAAACTTATTTTGGATTGTGAACTTATCTGAAAGACTGACATTAGGATTGTGCTGTTGAGGACTGTGATAACTTGGGATGTATACCATTATCTTGCAAGCCTTACTTTGACTTACCCCAGTAGCAGCTGAAATACAAGTCCATGTGGCTTTCTTTCTTCACGTGAAATCAGATTCATGTACACTTGCAAATCACTTGAGTGATTTTATCTGAAAGAAGTCATTAAACCCTGAGCATCTTAGGTGATTTTGCTATGGTCATCAGGTTATGCAGTGTGGAGTAACAAGTTTTCAGTTTTTGTTTTTCTGTTGTTTTTTGACTTCAAAAAATTCATAAAACTCTAGGAATGTGTGATCTAATGATTACTGTTGATAGAGTAGTTTGTGTAATCTACTGTAGCAAGGTACTCCATATCATCTTTCAACAGCTTATTGTGTTGTATATGTCTGTCTGACCTGTAATGCTACCATGTAATGCAGAACTTTACCGTGTCACAATGTTCCAGCAGGAAAAAGGCTCACCAACATCACCTCGGCCAGAAGTTTCTGGCCGGAAGCAGTCTGCACCAGTTCTGACCCACGTGTTGCCAAACAACAGTACAGTTGAGGACATTTATGGAGGTCATTTTGGAGGGCCTTCAGAGCACAAAACAGACAAGGGCTGGGCATCATTTGAAGATGATTATCAGGGTATTTGTTTTGTTCTTTTTTATTGGTTCTTACCTTGTGCACCTAAATAAGTATTACCAAAATAGTTTAAAAACTATTATTACTTCTGACAATTCAGAATAACATTGTGACTTGTGATTAGGTTGCAGCTAATACGGTCATCAGGTGCCCAAAGGCCTGGGTTTCTGCCTTAAGGGTGGCACCTAGGCCATGATTGCATATGCCTGGAACTTGGCCAGAGATAAATGATGCTTATTTTAGCAGATTGCTGTGTTAGTCTTGGGCTCACATCCTAATGATGTAATGATGTAAAGTTACAGATGACAGGCAATTGCTCATTATGTGGATGTTGTTTTAACTATACTATGTCTCTCACCAACTATGTAGATGGTATTATAAGTCGTCATTTACTGTATATATCTTCATGACATATGCAGATTTATAAGAGCCATAGGATGGAAGGTATCGGGTTGCAATCGACAGTTACCAATTAGTGAAGCATATAGAATTGCAGATTTCTTTTGTCCTTAGGAATCAATAGAAATTAGTTTTCTGTTGTGTGCATTGGTAGGCTGAAAGATATCGTATCCTTGTGGGCAGTGTGACTGCTTAACTAACTTTGACATTGGCCTAAGTGCATATAATGACTCACATGCACCTGTTGGATGATTGTTTTATTAAACAATGACAGAATGACAGGTCTTCAAGTATCCATTCAGAATGTTATCAAGTACCCAGTATTTTAACTGAAGTTTGACACCCTAGTTGCAGATGTCACCACTGCATCAGGACTGTATTCTGTGAAATTTGTAGTGCCGTGTAAAAGAATTTGCCCTTTAAAAGATTGTTTGGTTTATATACTACCTTATCTATTCTAGGTTATTATTGTTGTTTTTATTGTTATTATTGTTGTTATTAGTATGTTATTAGCCTGATAGCAGTAATTGCTGCTATATAAAGTACTGTCATTCGAATTTTGCTGTTACCTTATCTGATCTATAAACTTCTAGGGTGCCTACATCTTTGTGTAGTTTGTGATGGCACATCTAAATTTAAGCCATAAATTTGATCAAATTCCAGAATTTAAGTCCATTCCATTAGTTATTATAGATGTGTGTGTGGTTGACTTGCTTCTCATTGCAAATGGCTGCCATACCTTTATAATCTGAATTTATGATTTTTAATATATTTTTGTCTGATTTGTCTCTAAAAGTTGTAGCGACAAATCAAGAACGCAAGGAATGGGCTCAGTTCATGGACAGTACCAAGGCAGACACTTCTTCTATGAGTTCTGATGGAACAGAGGATGTCTGGACGATAACTGATGAACAACGCGAGTACTACATCAACCAATTCAAAACAATGCAAGAAGATGTCCGAGGAGTTATTTCTGGTGAGAACGAAATGGCAAGATCCACTTTCTTGTTGGTCAAGTGAGGCATTTCAGGCAATCGCTTGTTTATGACATACATCTTTCTATTACAATCCCAACAGACATAGTTCTCAGGTTGGCAGATGCTTCAGCTGAAATGGAAAGACAACTTCTGCAATTCAACAAATGGTCAACTTTCCTTAACTGTTTAACAGCTGGACAACTACTTTCCAATTTCTCGTGATGTCCTGCAATTTGAATCTCAGTTGCAGGCACGTGAGCAGCTTTTGGTCCTTCCTTGTGGTTTTCTTGTCAGGGAAGCAGCAAATTTGCTACTGTTTCGTTGCTGAACTTTGTTTTAGTAGAATTGAATCACAAGTGTTTTGGTGCTGGTTGCTATTGTTGAGTTCATCAAGATTATTATTAGCAATGTTGCTTAAATGAACATTGTTAGTGAAGAATGCCTTTGAGAGGTTTTTAGAAGCACCACATGAAAGTCTAGTCAGATAATAAACGTTCTGGTCTCAGATCACAGTTCAGTGACACACAACCAGACATTTTTTGATTAAAAAGAATAATCTCTCGATGTTGCAGTTGGGCTTACGCATTGTCATGAATTGCAGTTTTGACATCTGGCCACTATCTTGTCTGCTGTTAGGAGACATTTATTTTTTAGATTGTGGTATCACTTGGAATCAGTGATGTTTTGGCAAGCCATGCAACCTGTAAAGAATGTTTGCCCAGCTTTTTGATTTCATTTATAGTTCATACTTCTGTTGAAACATCTAACAATTTTATAGTTAGAATGTTGAGCAATTTGCACATAGGAAAACGTATTTATGACAAGGTTAGTTTTGTCTGCTTAGATTGTTTGTTCTTTGTTGCAGGAACTGTGGCCAAAGAATTTTTTGAGAAATCTAAACTCCCTGTAACAGAACTTTCCAAAATTTGGTAAGTACTTTGTGTAAAAACCAGGCTTATGTCTTTGAAACTGGGGTCATAAAGTGTATGGCCATGCGTATGCTGAATCATGAAATAGTTAGCGGTATACAGGGAGAAAGTACAATTGTTCAGTATAAGAGAGTAGTTGCTAAATAATCACTTATCTGTTACATATCGACAACCCTTGCAGGCTTCATCCTGGGCTTAACGAGCGGTTCAGCAACTGAGTAGACTAACTGATTGTCAGTTTCTTTTGACTCACCATGATTTGTATGCTAGACACTAAAGAGAAACTTCGATGCTATCAGCTACCACACCATCCATAACAGACATGATGGTGCATCCTACATATTCATCCAGGATTGCTTACTTTCTCAAGGCATTCTTTGACACCTTCATTGATCTTTACGAGACCTATTTTTTCATTGAACTGGTTGCATATAGAAGTCTACACATTGTCTGACTTGCTGTTTCCAGGTTCATGTGGTGATGTTGGCAGTTGGTTTTATAACACGTAAAGGAGATCTGTCTTAATCATGTCTTGACTCTGGCATAGTAGCCGATTGGTTAGAGCACTCGGCTTGTAATTTTAAGAGTACGGGTTTGAGCCTCCCCAGGAAAGGTTACTGTGTAGGGACCTTAAGTAAGTTTTTCACTCGCAATTGCTTAGCGCTATCAACTGATGCTTAGTCATTAGAAAGTGGCACTTAATAAACTGTAAAGAAATAATAATCTGTTTTCTTTGTGAGCAGGCAACTGTCTGATGTTAATCGAGATGGTGCTCTGTCGCTAGAAGAGTTCTGCACGGCTATGCACCTGGTTGTGCTTCGAAGAAATGACATTGAACTACCTGAGAGCTTACCTCCAGCGCTGCTGCCTTATACACCTCTGATCAGTTCAGGTAAGGCTTTAACCTGTGCCGCATACTGGTTTGTGGCAAAAGTGGAATTAGTGTACTGTATGTTGTGGCATATGTAGGAGGGAAGAAGGACATTCTAAAGTCCCACAGAGATTTGAAGCAAGGAAATGACAGATGCCAATTTATGTTCTTAACATGGAAAATCATTACTTAGAGGAATCTCGCAGAGTCAGTGTTAACTAAAAGGTGACAACAGAAATATTGTGCATCAGTTTGTTCGCATATTGATATGGCATTTTGCTGTGCTGCCATTTGGATGTAAAATGACTTTTGTAGATGAACCGTTTGCTGTAGATCTGCCTCCTGATATCGCTGTGAAAAAGCTATCCCCCACTTCATCCATTTCTAGTCAGGTAATTTTTCAATACTGTATATTATTTATATCTAATAGTATTTGTGTATCTTAATTAGAAGTGTTCCAAATAGCGATTTTTAGCAAACACAAATAGCTAATAATTTTTTAAGCCAAATACGAATTCAAATACAAATACTTGTGTAGTGCCTTTAAGAGGTTCTTGAAGGAGCCGTATGAATATTCAGAAACGCATGCATAAAAAAATAAAAATCTTAAATAAGTACCTTCAAATATCCTGTTGAATTACAAATTAAGAGTTTAGTAGATGATGTAGTATTCCTGCAACTGATGTAGTATGGTAACTGATTTACACTTGGTAGACTTGTGTATTTCTAAAGATTTCTCACTGAGCTGTACAGCAAAATGAAGTTCTTAAAAGATTTAAGAACTTCATTTTGCTGTACAGCTCAGTGAGGACACTACCAATAAAATGCTGACTTAAAATCAATAATTCTATGCATTACTGGAATGAGCTTCTGTAAATTAGGGCAGACCGGGACATAGCACCTATGTGCCTTCATCTCATAGGTTGTACACCATATAACATTATAGCCGACTGATGAAGTTGACTGATGAATCAACCTTGTGAGAAATGAACTGGTTGAGAACAAGTTGAAAGAGATAGATGTATGAAGAAGTTGAAGGCTAGACTTCTATTTGATGTATGACATTCAGCTTTTAGGCCACTGCAAAGTGCATTGCCCTCCTAATCAACAGTCATCTGAAATGTGATTTTATTGCATGCCTCCTGAATCCATGTAATATTAAAATTGCAGTGTATATGTTTTATAATGTATTTATGCCAAGTGTATGCTCATGTATATATATATATATATATACATTTAAATATACACATGTGAATGTTTAATTTATGTATAGTTAGCACACTAGTTGTATATGTGTGTGTGTGTGTTAAAATTTGTTGGCAGTGATGAACAGCCCTGAGATCCGTTAATATCATAAGTATACTTGTACACTACGGTTTCCTCATCTACTCTGCTCTTCAAGAATAGGGATGAGTTAGATCAGCTGTGCAAAGTGTGTAGATAACCTTATCAGTATTTTTGTGGCTGATGTTGATGTTTAGATAGCCATGTGCAAGCAGCTTCTGATGATGTTAATTTGTTTACTAGCAATGGACAACAGCATTTCCTCTGCCTGAGTCACCAACATCTAGTTCCGTATCTTCCCCAGGCAACAAGCCAACTCCCGTCAACTTTGAGTTCAGACCTATCACTGCAGACCCTGTAAGATATTGATAGTTACTGAAAATATTTACATTGTAAATTGTAATATGACAGTCCAGATATGGCTGCTTGTTGCTGTCATTAGATCATTGGCATTTGAGTGGACATCACCACAACATGTGTTATTATTTTCCAGTAACATCTGGGAAATTTACAGCTAATGTCTGGAACCAGAATGCTCACTGTGGCCAGATAGTAATGTAGTCATTTATAGTAATTAGACACAATGATCTGGCAGTGGGTGATATTGAATGTGCTTTGATGCCAAACAGTTTGTCTATGTAACATTTGTGATAGCTACACCAGTTTCTCTTGGGAGAAATTACATTGTAAGAGTGGAGACATTTGCAGCAGTAGAAAAGCAGGTTTTAAAGCCCAGCAGGTTTTAACAGAGTGGCTTCATGAATAATCTGCTGTTGTATAGTTATTATCAGCAGCTAACAACAACTTTTTTAAACTTGTAGCTTTGGGTCTGTAAAATGTGAGTGTCTGCTTCGCTAAATGTTATGGTAAATTGAATCAAATAAAGTTGACAGTGAATAAGGCATCAAGTTTCTCACTAGGGCTTTGGATTTTTATCATCTATAGGTTATCTGACTGATCAAAGTGTAGTTGGAAAAAGACTTTAGTCTTTTTCGAAAAACACTTGCATAATGTGCTTGCACACTTGGAAATACACTTGCTTTTGTGCACATGCAAACATGGCAAAAATTACTTGATGGTGCTGTACAGTCAACTTTTGTCATAAGAGTGTTGTAATCTTTAGTGTAACAGTGTTGGAATGAATTTTAAATTTATTTTAAACCTATTAAAAGCGGACCTTTGCAGTCTCAACACTGTTGAACCTCTTAAAAAAGATTGATTTTTTTCAAAAAGATTGATTTTCAGGAGCCCGACCAAGTAAAACTTCAGAGTAATATTCAGTAATATTGATTAGACAAGAAACTATAAGCAGTCCCGGTGCTTACCACTGTGTGTTTGAACCATCGGTGAATACTGCTGTTCTGATTCAAATATTTTTACTGAGTTTGTACCATTTGTATGAAGTGATTGAGAGAAACTTTAGTCAAAGTTGCTGTGTAGGGCATTAGGCCACAAGGAAGCTTTTTGTGGCTGCTGCCGTTGATGATGATGATGCTGGTGATGATGATGATGAGGACGATGACAACGACAACGATGTGAAAGAGAATAAGTGGGAGGGTTTCAGCTCATGCAAGGAACTTATTAGAACTTTTTTCCTTAGGATTCCAAAATAGTACATCCTGTGGCATTGCGAATGTCACCTGACGGCCAGCCATATGCCATGGATGCCCCCACTGCTGTCTATTCGGGTAAAACCTTAGTTTATTTGCTTTTTATCTCATGGCTGTCTAACTCGTATAAGCACTTGCAACTGAAAGTAGGTTGTAAATGTATGCTAGCAGTCATATGGTACAGTACATATATGCAAAGGAAGACTGTTATAAAAGCATTATGGGTTGCAGCTGACATGCAGAAGCACAGCACCTGCATATCCTCATGGACAGCAATATCTTATATCTGAAGAATAGGGGTCAGTATAAACTTTTTAACCAGGAAATAGTGGAAAGGATGGCATGTTTTCTTGGTGAAGTTGTTACGTCATGCAGAATATTTCTGTTTTCCTGTTCATAAGTGGCTTCTGGATAGATTTTTTCTCGTGTGTAGTTTCTCATTGTTATATTTTATTGCAATGCTTCCTTATTATTGGCTGCTGATGATATCTCATGATCCTTCATGGTTTATAGTAATCAAAAAAATAGGTGCAAATAAATAGGTACCCACTATTCCCACTTATAACTACCCAGAAACTTAGCATTTTTCAGTGCTAATTTTGTGGGTGCCAATGGGTGGATCTCTTCATTACTGATTGTTTGGATACCGTACTGAAAGGTGGGTTTCTTATGTTTTCTTTTGTTTCTCTTCTCAGATTCTAATGCATACATGAGCAGCAAGGACCAAATGAGTGATGGGGTCAGTAGTCCAGGTGCCCTTCCAGTTGCCACAGATCTTCTTATCGACATTGGTCTTGATTCTCCGACTGTCACATCCCAACAACAGCAGCACGGCATGCAGCAGCTGGCAAGCCTGATCCAAGGACGACCTAGACCAACACCAAAGAAGGCTCAGTCACGTGCGCAAAGACACCCTGTCACAATTCTTATTTTATTATGATGTTCCCTGTGAGGACGGAGGGACTTGTTTTCAAAATTGCTTTAAATGGATGTTGTCTAGTGACTTTATACTGTGAGATACTTAAAGGGCACTATATCAAGTGTTCTGATACATTCATACATAAATACATACAAGTGTGTGTCTGTTTCTGTATGTGTATACATAGGCGTGTGGATAGTTTCAGATGCCCTTTTAAGTTGACTGAACATAAGGATGACAGATCAGACTGGCCACTCACCCTCATATGGTCAGAGTGCAAAAGTGAAATTGCTTTGTTGTTTGTTGACTTAGGAGCCGGTCTTCTCTTTCATCTCTTCATCTGTCTTTCTGTATCTGTGTATGTAAATTCGTTCTCATTTATATGGATTTATCCCTTAGGATTATTATTGTTGGTATAATTCCTTGTTTTCCTTCTCATTGTTATTAGTATATAAACTTTGAAAATTGTATTTTGATAAATAATATACAGTGGAATATTTTTCCTAAATAATGTAGAATTGCAGTGTGCTTCTGTACCTTCCAGTGCCTGGACCAACTCCAGAAGCCCCAGGAGTGCAACGCATCCCTCCACCGCCCCCTAGTCAAGAACCATTTGGTGGAGACCGTACTGCAGTACTAGGACCGACTCAAGCCATGTCTGAAGGAGCACCACCTCCACCTCCAAGAGCCTCAACTGGCCACTCACGAAGTTCTTCCCTGGATAACCAACTAATTGACTTATCCGATGAAGGTAGGAATCTAAACTGTTGTGTATTGAGTTAAGGAAGAGTTTTACATTACAAGTCAGAAAAGCCTTTGTTTAATTTCTTACCATATAAATGGTCTGAACTTCAACACTGGCAAACTGAGAATAAGTGTTTGAGAACCAAGTTCACTCATTTTAACAAGATGTGATGTTGATGTTTTAGGTGGCAATAGTATCAAGCTTCCTCCTTTGGTGCCGCCACGCCCTTCACCAAAAGATGTAAGTTGTCTTCAGGATAATTTTTATGCTGTCCATGGTTTCGTTCAGTAAGGTTTTTATCATGTATAAATTTAAACCATTTCAGGTTCATTTGCTGTTTTGAGAAAATGTATGTATTTATTTCTTAAAAAAACATGTATTTTTTAGTTATAAATTGACTGATTTGTCCAATTTAAACTGTATTAAGATTAATTATATCATTAAATTAAAAATAAAACATAGATTCATAGATTTTGCACTTTGCTCCTCTGTCTATATTGAGGATTTGCAGTTGAATTAATATAATTAAATGTAATTATATTCATTAGAATGGACCACCTTTTTAAATAACAACCAATTGATAGAATCGTAGTTTGCACTTTTGGGCTTCCAATGAACTACAAATTTGTAATTTAGAATTAATCAGAATCAGGTATCAGTTGAAGTGGCATAACTATTTTTCAGCAGTTGAGTTGGCAATATTAAAGACTGAAAGGTAGTAACAGTGCAAAGTCTAGGCTTGGTCGGTTATAGTAATAATTATAATTCAATTCTAATTACATGTAATGCTTACAAATTAGTAACTGTAGATGATTTATGGAAAGCTTCGTTGCATGTATTGTAATAGGAATAATCAAGTATAATTATCTCTTGGCAATCCCTAAGCCAAAGGTCTTTGTCCTTAATTTCTTAATTTCAACAGCTTAGTTTAATAATGTTCATTTCTATATATAATATGCAGTTTAGTATTTTCATTTCCTGTTTTCATATTACGTGAAGAGGTTGATTTATCAGCGATAGTAATAAATAGTAACTCCAATGGCACTGGTGTCAAATGCACAAGGCATCAAACGATGGTAAATCGAGAATGAGCAGAAAGTCAGGTCACTTTACAGGTCAGTCCACTGAGACAGAAATGCTGTGTATGGTGGGCAAGTGGTAAGCCAGTTGAAAGAAGTAAGTTTAGAGTCAAGGTTGAAGTTGGGGTGATATGGTGATATCTTGATGTAACAGTGAAGGATTTAGCTTTAAATTGGGAAATTGTGACACTTTTTGTAAGTTAGGTTTTGTTATACATGTAAGAAGTGAGTTACAGTAGTCCCAGTGACTGGTAACTAAAGCATTTGCTAAACAGAAGCATGAAGATTTTGTAGCATGGCACCTAATGTTACACGTATATGGCCCACTGAGACAAAATTAGTCTTCAGTTGCACCACACAATTTTCAAGGAGTTTTATGTTGAAGTCATACATTTTGATTGTAACCTATTTTGGGCAAACATAACCTAATCTATACATTTCAACTAAATATCTCTTACCATAGGTATGACTAAGTGGACCGTAGTTTTTTGAGATATAAGATACAAGACTGAGGTTGTACAATTCACTGGTCAGGTTGCTGAAGGATACTGCTTTCAAGTAAGGAATCCATGCCTCAAACGGGGAGAGAGAAACAAGTGAAAGTGCAGAGGAGATCCATGAAAGTGATTTGGCGTTATGTGGATCTGAATTATGAAAAAGGCTGACAACCTGTGGGCTAGCCACACTGAAAGAAGGACCAGCAGAGGGGACTCTTTTGCAGCTTTTAAACTTATTGCTGGACAGGAGGCAGTAAGAGAGGTGTGAGAGATTCTTTAAATTAGCACCAAACCTAAAGCAACTGATATAAATTGTTTAAGAAACTGATGGGATAATTAGGACAGAAATTTTTCAGTGCAAGAATTGTAGAGTGTGGAATAGTTTGGATGGTAGTACTATAGCTATGACAGGGGATAAACTTTCTTGTGGCTTTAATGGGAAGTCTGAGGATTGAATATTGATGATTATACGTTGTAAAATGTTGTGGTTTTAAGACAGAATATTCGGAACCACTTAAAACTTACGTTATGCTGTGTTAGTGATTTAATGATGCTGTAGAGCAAAATGTTTATGGAGAGGAATGTGATGTTTCCAGAGAACTGGAGGCTCTCCTGGTGCTAGCAACGCAGACAGACGGAATTCTCGAGATGAGGTTGAAACCTCTTACAAGACTTCTGGTCTTTCAAAGTGAGTAAAAAAGCTTTGTTTAAGATTCTAATGGGGAATATGATTATTGTTAACTTTTAACAACATGGGCTTTCTTGTGCTTATAAAGTTAGGTAAGGAGTTGCTCATTACAAACCTGTTAAGTTTGATGACTTGTTTGAACTTCCATTTGTTCCTCCTTTGATAGAACTGTGGAAATTTGTGAATTAATACATTCCACCCAGCATTAATTAATGCAAATGAATTTATATCCCATTAGGCAGGACTCATTTAATCTTATCTTGTGCTATTGGGAAATCAGTGATGTAGGATTTTGTGAATGGCGTGTAGTGAATTTGAGAGCAGTGATGGTAACAATGTCAAGACCTACAGAAACTCCTTGGAAACATGGTTATGAAGTCAAAGGATTTGTCTGCAGAGAGGCAAACTCAATCACAGTACTCCAATGAAACAACACCTGTTACTTTCCAGTTTGTTGGTTCTCATTTACCAGCCCCAAAAGGATGTAGGCTGAGTAGGCATCAGGTGGCTTAATATTCCGTGGAAATTGATGCATGCAAGTACTAACTGAGCTCAGCATTGTTTACCTTTACTGCACCTGCCAGCGTCCTGTTAATACCCAGGATTTTTATTATTATCTATTTCTGTAGTGCCATTATCAAATGATTAAGCACCAATGGATGGTTCTAAGAAGTTGTTTGTGAAGAACTTGCTCAAGGTGCTGACATGAAGGAAAGGCACAAATGCATACTTTCCATGCAACAAGACAAGCTCTAATCAACCAGTGTGGTGTTAGAGGTGTAGCCTTGTCCTGGTTAAGGAGTTACCTTACTGGAAGATCAAGATCTTAAACAGTTACTGTGAATGGATTGGAGTCTCAGCCATTGCCTGTGACTTTGTGAAGTTCATAGGAATTCTTTCTTGTCCAGTGTTATTCTTAAAGTATTTAAAAGGCCATAAGAATCCTTGACAGAATAAACTTTAATCCCATGGATGATACATATGTACATGTAACATGATACATACATACATGATACATAGTACTGTATCGAGCATTTACACTAATGCCTACATCTGTTTCTACCCGAAACCGAGGGGCTATAGAGAAGAGTTGTAGAAGACACCTAAGATGCAAAGTGATTTATCAAAGTGATGCACGAATGCCATTTTGTCCAAGTTGCAAATGCTTCCCTGTGACCCATTTCGGCAGCATTCAAGGAAAGGAATGTTATGCCAGGTGTTTACAGTTCAGTTTGAAATAGACAAACACACATTTGCCGTAAAATCCTGTGCATTGGATAAGCATAGGGAAGGAACCATTTATTCTTTCATGAATTGGAGAGCATTTCTGAAGTGTAAAGTGCTGTACATCTCTATATCGGTATTTGACTGAATGATAAGCATTTTGAGAACTTAGTTTTTGAAAGTAAATAAATGGAATGAGCTATAGAAGAAAATACTACTGAATCAAAGATTATTTTAATAGAGGTAACTCGCTGTTTACCGTGGACCTGGTACTTTTACTTTTACTTTGAAAGTATTATTTGGAGCAATACTGTTTTACTTTCACTTAAGTAAATTTTTTAATGAGTACTTTAACTTTAACTTAAATACTTAAAGTTAGAGTTTGCTTTTATTTTTATTTAAGTACTTTAGCCGTGTACTTCGGCCGACACTGGTATATTTAGTGCCGTCTTTGTGTAATTCTGTCATGTATTTTGTTGTGCAGGCATAGCAGCCTGGAACGTCGCGATCTCCTGGCGTCAATTCGCAACCAGAAGGAGCGCAACATGGTGCTATCGCGTCTTAACAGTGAACTGAACCAAGAACTGCAGGAAGTGATGGAACAGCGCATTGCTCTTGAGATCCAAATGGAACATCTGCAGGGCTAGATTTTGTTGCTTCTTGCTTGATGGATGGATGGACAGACAGATGCAAGGCCTTGGTTCTTCTCCTCCTTCTCCTCCTCCTCATTTTGCCATTTTCCTTTCGCCATGCCTTCATGTTTCCAGTGTACGGCCCAGAACAACCATGTCTCTGCAGTGATTAGCTCGTTGCACTGGTTCAGTTTTAGATCTTCTGTAGCTGTTTTGTTTCACAACGCAGTTTTAGATGTGACTGTCTTGCAGCAGCTCAGTTCATGGTTAGGGTACTGATACACGCTTGGGGCTGGTTTTGCATTACACGAGGTCAGTGTAGTAAACTGCTTTTACTGAGATGACCATAATACTTGTTTTTCACTCTGCACAAAGATGTTCATTTTAGAGTGCAGAAGCGTGCATTATTTGTGCATGTAGCGAGCTATGCTGTTTTCGTCTGTTCAATTTCCACTTGCTGCTGCTGCATGGTCTAAGTCCTTCCAGTGCACAGTGTAGTAGGATTATGCAGTTGAAATCCTTACACTGTGCAGTCTGTAGTCAACTTGCCAGCCAGTATTTGTTTGCCAGAGAGATCTGTTGAGGGATGGATAAATGAACTGATGGTTGGGTAGGTGGGTTTGGGTCAGGGATCAGATGGGTGGGCGGGCAGGCAGGTGGGTGGGTGGGTGGATAGATGGATCGATTGATCCTTCTTTGGCATAAGAAATGGCCTAGAAGCAGAAATCATCTTTCTAAACTATTACTTGGTAATTCTGATTTTCACTAATTCTTATTTATCAGAATGCTTGGGATACAACTATTTGAAAGCCAGGTCAATGTCATTTGTGACTTTAGTATTTTCTTGTAAATGGCATGTTACTGCTGATTTGCACTTTGCAGGCATTGGAATATTATGACAGATTATATGTAGCTATGGGCAGAAATCTAGTGACACACCTGACATGACAGAGGAAAGTGCATAAATCGATGATCTTCTAAATTAAAGCCAGATCAGCCTTTCACGTAAACTTCAAGGGCTGAAACTTTTATTCTGGACCCTTAGAGATGTTACTTGAAGGTGCAGTTCTACTGTGGCTGGAGAATCTCTTGGCTGTAGTTCTAGCACAACAGGCCAGCATCTTGACAGCCTTTTCTTTATGAAAGACCAGGTGGGTCAACAATGAATTGCTAACTTCACATGACTTCCTGTGATTTGAACAATCTGTGCACTGGTTACAGGATGAGAATTTGGTTTTCATTCTGAGAGATGACTCATAGCAAAACCACAATTATTATTGTTAGTTTCTGACATTTTAAACTTGTTTGAGCATGTGACGTATGCTGCATATGAAGAGGACCATTGGAGAGCCCTGTTAGTGACACTGAACACGATCCCAATCTTGTGGTCGGTCAAGAACAATGCAGTTCATGGTTTCAGAGAAGGATCTTTCATTGTTTAATCTCGGGCGTCGCACAACTTGGAGGAAAGGCCAGGACAGAATGGCATCTCACTGCACCGTGGACTATGCTCACTAAGCTCACAGAGTGTTTCTGAAGTTAATATCAACAGTTAACAGTATGATTTTTAACTAGATATTTTGTTATTCATTCATTCATTCAGTCATTCGCTTGTTTGTTTATTTACTGAACTCGGTAATGACATCATAATAACAATATACAAATATCTTTCATAGGTTACAAAAGGAGACACGAGAGGACGAATAGAGACGCTTATATAACATGATACAAATCTACAATGACAGATGAACAACTGTAGATAAACTAAGTGAGCCATATCGTTTAAAACATTTTAAAGCCAACAGGTAATGCAACTGAAACATTAATCCAAAAAGAAACAAATTAAACTTAATTAATGGGTACTGTGGTCAAATAGGTATGCTAAATGTAGACTACGCTTTAATGAACATCATGAGGCAATCTGTTCTATAGGAATGGCCAACACTTACTTAGTACTTAATCCTTCCTGTGCATGTCTGCACACTTGGCAACATAGCTTCTCCATTCATCTCTGTCAACGGCCAGTCTTTCTGCCTCGTGCCACGACTTCTCCAAACACCCAAGGTCGTCTCTGATGGTTTCTGGCCAGTTCTTCCTTGGTCTTCCCCTCCTCCTTTTTCTTTCAATAATTAATCCAGTTCATTGCTTGATTGCCTCGCCTATCTTTGTTCATACGAATTACATGTCCCATCCACTTCAGTTTTCTCTTCCTGATGATATTTTCTATACCCTCTTGTCCTGTCCTTTATCTTCTAGTTTTATTTGATATCTATATCAAGAAATGTGCAGAATTCTCAGCCATCTGTGATGTGCTGCCTCCAGTCTCTTTTTGTTTGCCACTGTCACTGACGAAGTTTCCGATTCATATACACTGTAGTAGTTTGCTTAATGCTATGGCCTTATAGAGATGAATCTTGGTCCTCTAACTGCACCTGTTGTTCTTCCATCTTTTCAAGTCTCCCAAAAGCTGCATTTGCCTTTTTTATGCGTATACCTCCCTGTCACCACTGCTATCTGTTGTTATTAAGCTACCGAGGTAGCAGAAATCATCCACGATCTCTCAACCTCCTTGTCTTTGATCATGATCTTGTCCATTTCGTTCCATTTTCCTATCTTCATCCCACTTTGGCTGCCTCCTCCCGGGTTTTAGATGTTAGTTCTTGCTTGCCTTTCCAAGTGCTGTCAGCAGGGCGATATCATCTGCGAAGTCCAAGTCTTTTAACCTATTGCTGTGTATTCATTTAAGTCCTGTGCTACTGCCTTCTGTCACTCTCAACATCACCCAATCCACAACCAGGGCAAAAATCGTTGGTGACAAAATGCATCCCTGACGCACGCCAGTTACAGTCTGAAACCTCTCGCTCACCTTTCCTCCGTTTCTCACAGCGCATCGACTGTCATCATAAAAGCTCTTCATTATCTTAGTAGTAGTTGAAGTGGGAACAGCAGTTTCACAGAAACTTTCTGTTGCAGCCATTCTAATGGCTGCAATATTATTACAAAGGCAACTTTGACTATTGTACCTGACTTAAGGTACAATAGTTAAAGCACATGGAGGCTGGAGTAGCCAGATGAGGTATGTAAGCTGAGGAACTGCTTAGCCTTTGAGAACAATGACTTTGTGTTTTGAGGATCTGGTAGAATAATGATAAAGACAAGGATTAAATGTTGTTTATTTATGTAGAGGTTAGCACTGATCTGATGGTTTAATTCATTGTTTGTGAGAATGTAATGAATCCATTCCAGTGTCATGATAAAACAAGTAAATTGCTGAAAAAGAAAACAAGTTTTGAGGATACATGTAGTTAATAAAAATAACAATAAATTTGTGTTGGCATGGTGTTTTCGTTTGTCCAAACTGCTATTTGCTTAATTTTCAGCAGGTTTTTCAGGTTTCTGATCAATTTTTGTGGATCTACAATTGTGACCTTTTACCAAATGAGGCAAGAGCAATTTCATTATGAATTAATAATTAAACATAGTGGATTGACAGATTTTAAGGTAATGCAAAGTTTTGACCCTTTGTGGAAGGCTTTAATATTGCTGTTGATCAACAGTTTTTATTAGTATTAGTAATAATAATTATTATTATTATACTTTGGCTGTTACTAAAGGACACTAATTCTGTGTGAAATAGAATCACTACATATCTTTTACAGTTTCAGTTTCCGTCATAAGATTGTTATGAATTGTGTATGCATGTGGTAAATTTAACATTATTTAGCTTTCAGTTTAAGTGTAGTCATAATTAGTAAGATAATTTGAACTTCATAAAAGTTTGGTTACATCAGTTGAGGATGATTATTACTTCTAAAAGATTTGTTTTTACATGGATACAGTGGAATCTCCATCTTACATCTTTCATTATAAGGAGTTATTGAAAATGAATTGCAGCAAGGCCACATTTTAAAAATCTTTCAAGTAGTAGTGAAAGCCTTTTCAGTGTTTATGAAAACACGATTCCTGTTAGAAGAGCTTGTACCCCATGTATGAAATTATGGCTTAGGCTTTCTACACTCTACAACTGATGGAAGTTTGGACTTTTTAATTATGTGCCCGTCTATCTGTTTATCCATCCGTGGAACCATCGGTGTTTCCGTGCATCCATCCTATGTTAGTTCTGCACTTGTGCTTAGGTAATGGCAAATTCAGTTCCAATCAGCTGATGCTTTACTAAAGCTGACTGAGTAAAAATTATTATTTTAGGCATTCATTATAAGACTTCTACCCTGTGCTTTGTAAAAAAAACAAACTTGAATACTGTGAAATGTAACGTTTGTTTGTATCTGGCTATTCATTTTATCACCTTTTGAAAAACCTCAGAAAGGCATAATTTAACATCATGATGTATTTGTCTAACACTGCTTCAGTTAAACTCTGCAGTAGTGTGCGAATTGTCTTTGCTTGTCAGTCAGTCGTTCAAATGTTGTTGGTGTTTATCAACTACATAATCATCAGTCTATCACATTGTGAGAGTTTTTCAGAGGTAAATGCTTGTACTGTCAGTTTGCTTGAACTGTAAATATTTTGCCTGTCATCGTCAGCACGGCATAAAAAATGTTGTTCATGCTATGCTAATATTTTTGCCTTTATGCTGTGCAAGTGTTCATCATCCCTCATTCCTCATATGAATCTAATATTATCTATGCAGACATGTAGCATTGAAGAATAAGTTATCACTTCAAGCAAGGGGTTAATGAGGCACTATGGTAATTTATCTTTTATATCAGGCTGCAGAATTTACTGATTAATTAATCAAATAATCAGAATTTTTTAAAAAATTACTCTTCCTGATAATCAATTTAAGGGTTACGTTTTAATGAAAATATTTGCTGGTGTGAAGTTAGGCTCAGTGTCTGTTACCTTATCCACTGGACGCTGGCACTGGTCATCTGTTTTCAAGAATTCTGCTGCCTTGAAATTTGTCACTATGAATCATTCCCAACCATTTGGCTAGCTTAAACACCACGTTAATTTTGATGCAAGTCTTACATGCTTTGCCCCAGCTGCCTGATGCTGCATAAGTCTTTACATCTGCCTCCATTCAGAAATCCTTTTTGAAGCCATCCACTCAGAAATCCTTTATGAAGCCTGGGTACATCAAGTTAATACTGTTTGAACTTATAACTGCTCATACATTTTAATCAAATTAATGGGATAATTAATCATTAAAACTGGGTGATGAATTGATTCATTACCAGCCATAAGTTTATTGCATTGTCATTCAGCACCGCTCTGGTGTTTTCGCAGTTTTATGTGTATGCCATGTTCTAGTATTTGATTCTGTTTTGTTTATTATTTGTTGATCTGCATAGCAAGCAAATTGAATATGTTTTCGATCTTTCAGATTTAGTGATGTTTTACGGATGCGTTTGCGGCTTACTTCTAGTTTTAAATTTGCACAATACTCATTGTTCTGTTTCACATAGGCCATGTCTTTATGGTTATCAGACGTCGCTTTTGCTGTGGCCATTTTATGCTATGATGTGGTCTGCCAGGCAGCTTGAGTTGCATTTAGCAACTGAAAACTCTGCTGTTGCTCGGCATTTTAGGCAAAAGTTGGTTGTATATAGTTATTATCAGGCTTATGTGCTTCTAGAACATGGTAAATAGGATAAGGATATTCCTAAGCAGAATCCTTCAGGAATATGTTCCATGTATTACAGTTAGGAACCTGTTTCCCAGATTGCATCGTCTTTTCTTTGTAATATGTGTTGCCTGGTTACCTTTAGTTACCATTGTAAAACCGTGCTTTTAGTAGATGACTTGTTAATATGGATTATGTTTGAGAATTGTTACCTTGTATTCAGAAGTACTGTGTACAGTGACTTTTTTTCTGAACTGTTTACCTGATGAAATATGTTGAAGAAGTATCTTTTGACTGACTGCTAAAATCAAAGCACTTTGAACTGCGACCAGAGTGCGGTGGTTAAAGTCGTGAGGGAATTTGCTGCTTCTGGAAAAAATTACTATTCTGTTCTTTCAGAGAAGAAATGTGTCAATATTTTGGAATTGCCAACTCTTGAGATTTTTTGCCAAATCAATTTCTCATAGGCTGTATGTATTACAACACGTTAGCATATTATGTGGAATAAACAGACATTTATCACATGCCATTTTCTTGGCAAAGAACTATTGACAAATAATTTTGAAAGTATATGTTCTGCGTTCGCCATAAATTGAACCAACAGTAATGATGATCTTAACTGCTAATGTCTGCAAGCATGCCACCATGCTTTCATCATCTGTGGCATGCTCCTCTCTGGAGCATTGCTGTTTCCATTATGCACATTACTATGCTGGGCTCATCACCAGGCCTTATGTAACCCGAAGTTCAGTGAGCACAGTTCAGCTTCGGCCGTTGTTGTCCATGTATGGCGTGGGCGTCCGACACCATGCTTTGATTTTAAAAAGTGGATTTTAAGATGTAGGCCTATGTATCTAGACTCTTAATAATAGCGCCTGTTAAGTAATTCTCAGATTACTAGAGTCCGACAGCTGGACGCGTTAGTATCAAAGTACCCCACACTGTAGCACATTTAGCCCTGCAAGATCAACAGGAAGCCTAATCTATAGGTGTTAGTGCAAAAGGGGTGGGGAGGGTAATGCCAAATACAGACAAATGCGGACATGGGAGGTATGGTGTACAAATACTAGGTCATTTTTGCGGACTTCCTCAACAGACGATCCCAACTGCCAGCAAGAGATATCTTAATATAAGTTGAAATTGTCCTATTTCATTTTATACAACGTGTTTTTATTATCTTAAGTTTAAGCCCAACAGATGTGCATTCTTGCAGGTACCAGTTGTGAGATAATGCCCTAAAAGGGAGAGCCATCTGGTCTGAGATGCGAAGACAATAGGCTACATGCTTTGTTATTATTTCGGTTATAAAATAAAAAGAAATAGTTTGTATGATAGGGCGAATCAAGGAAGGCAGAACAGAACCGGACCCAGTCGTCGTCTTGAAGATTTTTATCCCTGATTAAACGCCTGCGAATAAGCCAGTTCTCTTAACTGTTTTGCCGTTGAAGAAATACTCATTTGACAAAAGATGGGGCCACCGCGTAGGCCCATATCTATAAGCTTGCGGAGACCATATGATTGTGTGTGTCGTAGGCCTAATACTAATGTGTCATATAATTTATAGGCTTATGTGTGGTAAATGTGCGTGTCGTACGCAAAAACCGTATATATATAAACTAGGCCTATACCGTACATATACTACATATATAAATTAAATACAAGCTACACCTTCACACACACACACACACACACACACACACACACACACGTATGTGTAGATGGTGTAGTTTGTCTGCAGGCGACTGACAATAATTCACCAGTGGATGGTGCATCTGTGGCCAGTGGATGCGACTGACTTGCTCATACAAAATGCATGGCGCCTGTCAGTCTTACAGAGACAAATTCCGGTCCGTAATGAATGGCTGCGTTCGCCAAGTCGACGCCTTCTCATTATTCAGCGCCTTCGGTCATTACAGGTCTTTACACCTGACCCTGTAACTGGCTTCCTCAACAAGCGACGGACGGAAGGAAAGGAGCCCTTCACATTCGCCCTCCCTCGTCGCTCTTGTCGACACGAAGCAAAGGAAGACTTATAAGGAGAGAAAAGCCATCACTCGTTGACAGCCCGTGTTCCGCGAGCGTCTATAGCTGACCGTTAGCAGACGTGCGTGCGTCTAGAAGAGGGCTTCTGTCGCCAACGTCCCCCAAGCATCCTCTTCTTCGTCGGTCGACGTCACCCAGAAGGAAATTAACTGACAGCTACAAGCAATTTATAAGACCGTCGATCGCCATCTAAACGCTATTTCCAGCCTTTGTTAGCTTAATAATAATAATAATAATAATAATAATAATAATAATAATAATAATAAAATAATACTAATAAGACAATTATTACAAAATTATTGCGATCATCTAAAGCTTCTGCTTGAAGTTTATGGCAGTCTTGTGAACAAATTGACATTTATAAAAATATTCATTAATATTCATATAAATTTTTGAACAACCAAGGGATTAAACTTACCTTGGTATAAAAAATAATAATAATCATCCCAGAACAATGCAATCCCTATTTTTTTAAATCCTGAAGGATCATAAGTATCTTGGGTTAAAAATAATAATAATGCCTTCCGTGGTACATTTGCTCCCCAGATCTTGACAATTTCTAGCCGTCCCAGGAGTTGTCATTCTCCGGAGAATTTTTTAAATCCTGAGGGATCATATCTACCTCGGGGTAGAAAAAAGAAAATAATGATAATAAAAACAACAACAACAAGAGCAGCAAAACCTCAATAATACCTGAGTACAACGAAGCCAGATTTAAGGCAGTTCTTTCACCACACTTTGACGACTGGATCATGCATGGCACTGCCCTTTTAAGTTCTTGTGGCTTGAGGTCGGACGACGAAACTGTACGCATTGCGACAGGTCTAAGACTTGCGGTAGACTTTTACGCCCCTCATGAATGACTCTACAGAGTTCCGGTCTTAGCTGATGGCTGTCAGTCTGAGGTGCCTTTAAGCCCTGGCAGAACTGCAAGACACGCCTTAAACAATGACATCATGTGGGGCGTACCTTCTTGAAGGCTGGCTATCCATTCAAGTAAAGAACCTGCGGAATTGGTGTGCGTAGGCCATACGTATGCATGTGTATGTATGATTGTTTGATTGTTATTATTGGTGGCAATAAGAATGATTGATTGATTGATTGATGTATGTATGCATATATGAATGCATGGATGCATTTATGTATGCATGGATGTATGTATGCATGTATGTATGTATATATGTATGTATGCATGCATGCATGGAAGTATATATATATCCATGGCTGTATAAATGTATGTATGTATGTATGCATGAATGTTTATACAGATACATGCATATATGCATGCTTGTATACGACTGAACGAATGCATGTATGTACAGTATCTGGACATTTACATATAGCAACTTCTAGGAACCTCACAGAAGCGCTGTAGCTGACTTCACTGGAATCACGTACGAGGAGGGATCGAGTGGATCGAGTGTGAAGGGAAGAGGCGAGAAATGGAAGACCAGGAAGCGGAGGGGGGCAGTAATTACACACATATGTGACAACTTAACATATTTAGAATGATGTACGATCCGACGACCTCCGTCTCCTCTCGATGCCTTCGCATAATGGACGGCACGTCACCGAACCGCTATAATTGAATCACACCCGACTGTTCGACCGCCTGTCCACCACCAACCATTTCCTATTGGCCAGTGGCTGCAGGGAGAATCGGACGCCCGGTGACCATCGCCCCTTCGTTCGGGAGAGGCGATATCCCGTCCATCACTCGGTCTGCTGGCCGACCAAACTCCTTGGGGCACCATAAATCTTCGCCGACGCTCGTAATTGCGCCATGCGGTGCGTTATTAGCGGTCATTTTAATCCGATGACCGTCCCTTCAATTCCTTTAATCAGATTCCGACGATGACCGCGAAAAATCGCGCTAATGCTCCTGTACGCACCCACATTATAAATTATTTAAATTTAATGTTGCAGTTAAATCTCATTAGGACGAGACAGACATCTATATTTTGGGTGTATAAGTTAGTAAACGGAAAGCGCCCCATAAAATATCCTATAAAGGCCTACAACGTTCTGCACACAAAACTGACGATTAAATGAACTTCAAACTAAATGGCAATATTAATTATAGGTCTGACACGATCTGATATAATCTGATCTAATCTAATCTACTGATAGTCTAATCTAATCTGGAGACTTCTGCAGTGCCGTTATCAAGGCATCTCCATCAATCGATAGTCGCTTTTAATAAGCAGCATTGCGTTTCAAAAGTAACGTCCCCTGGGCAGATCCAGTCTAGGCCGGAAAATAGGCGGCTAAACGTTCACAGGACGAGCAATGTGACAAGATGAGACTTCAACCCTGTGCTTAAGGACATCCCAGAACTCACGACAAACATAACGATCTTAGGCTATCGACCGAGAAAAACTGAGAACCCAATACTCTGCTGACTCGGGGGACAACAAGAGTCCAAGCATCTAATGAGCGAGTGAAATATCTGTGAATCTGAGGGGTAAGCAAAGACAAACGATAAGCTGACTGACAAATATGTGCTACCAGAAACTATGAGAAATGTTTTAAACTGGAGTCTTTGTTCAAAAGGAAGCCAGTGCAGTGATTGCAGTGTGGGGTGATGTGCTGAAATTTTGATGTTTTCGTTAGCAGACCCTATAAGAAGTTAGAATCGACACCGTACGACGATATTGAGGGCATCAAGCTTCACTTATTCTGCTTTAATTGAACCCACCATCCGGATCAATCTTGCACAAAAAACGAAATGAACTCGTCAGAAATAGGTCATGTAACCTTTTCATGGTAGGCTTATCTCAAGCCACATCTTCTAGATCTAGCAAATATTCATTAGTAAGAGCCACTTTCAGAGTTATAGGCCTAAAAGATGCTATATCAGCGTATGTATGTACACTATAGGCCTACTGTTATTTATAAGTTACTTGCAATTTTTTTCGAATTTTGAGACTCGATTCGATTCCAAACTGGATTCGAAATCGAATCGATTTGCCGATTCGATTCCAATGACCATGTAAGTGTTACAGCCTGCACACCGAGTCCGCACTCTGAAATGTGAAAATACATTTTATCAGGCCATGTATTTAGGCCTACTAATATCCATTTCATTTGTCGATTTGTTTTCGATAAAAGAAGTTTAGTCGTCGAATGACGAATTCTCCGTAGTTGGCGAACGACGTTACTTTGAACTCGTGATTTTCCGGTCGTATACATGTGGCGAACGGCGGTCTGTCTTTTCCGTCGACGAGTATTCTGCAAGTCCGTCAGGTTCGGCTCCCCTAAGTCTAGCGGGAGGCTGCTTCTACTTCTCAAATGAAGGACAACGAAGTGAATCTTTGAATTTATTATTGCTCAACTCAAACGACAACTTCAATTAACTTTGCAGATCAATCGTTCTGTATTAGCGCGAACAGTTTGCGACAAGTCATCAAACATCGGCAACAACGACAACTCACGGCTACTCGGCAAGAAACTACAGCTGCTCGACAACAACCCACAGTAGCTGCCACGCAAACCACAGTAGCTGCGACACCAACAAACCACAGTAGCTACGACACCAACAAACCACAGTAGCTACGACAATTTTCGAACAGCGCCCTTGTCGCTTTATATAACCCTCAGCCAAGACCGTGCTGAGCCAAGACCCGTGCTGAGCCAAGACCGTGCTGAGCCAAGACCGTGCTGAGCCAAGACCGTGCTGAGCCAAGACCGTGCTGAGCCAAGACCCGTGCTGAGCCAAGACCGTGCTGAGCCAAGACCGAGCTGAGCCAAGACCGTGCTGAGCCAAGACCGTGCTGAGCCAAGACCGTGCTGAGCCAAGACCGTGCTGAGCCAAGACCGTGCTGAGCCAAAACCCGTGCTGAGCCAAGACCGTGCTGAGCCAAGACCGTGCTGAGCCAAGACCGTGCTGAGCCAAAACCCGTGCTGAGCCAAGACCGTGCCGGGCTAAGCCGTGCTGGGCCAAACCGTGCTGGGCCAAACCGTGCCGGGCTAAACCGTGCTGGGCCGAACCGTGCCGGGCCAAGACCCGTGCTGGGCTATAGCGACGGCTCGCTACACTCTTCCCCCTCCACGAGCCAAAAACCCCCTCCTGTAAAACAGAGCCTGAGACAAATTAAACATGTCCGACAATCAACATCAAAATAAACAGAAACTGTTCCAAACCGGACAAGTAATATCAAACATCATTGCCACAGTCAAACAAACATCGTTATCAATAAACACCATAGTAAGCAGAGACTGTTCAAACATCGTTACAAGCATCGTTATCAACCAAATAAACGGAGACTGTTCCGTATAATATTCAAATCGTTACAACAGATCAAAAATCAAATGAACAGAGACGGTTCCACACACGTTGCACTGCAGAACGAGAAGTCTTTCCGCCATGGTTGCCAATAACGTATTACAGTAGTCGATACGTGCGAGGCCTTTATACAGAGTGCTCGTCTGCCAAGGTGACGGCACACAGGCTAGCCTCCATTATTCAAATCTGATTGGCTTAAGGACGGCTCGTTGCGGCCGCCTCGACACTGACTCAGGTGCAGTAAACATATACGGCTCCACCTCCCCATCAGAAGTGGGTAATCCTACGTCCCCTTCGTCCTGGGTTGACTCATGGTAAGCCCTCAACTTATCTATGTGGGCCACGAAAGGTTTGGCCCTTGGTGACTTCTTTAGGAGATAAGTCACCGGACTCAACTGGCGCAAAATCTCAAAAGGGCCAGAGTACATCCTCTTCCATTTTGGGCTGCGCCTATATACCTCCTCGGCGTGAAGTACTACACCCGGGAACCCACAGCAAATCTAGCAGGGCGAACACGCAAATCATACGCGTGTTTTCTTCGTTCGGCAGTTCTCTGTAGCTGCTCACGTACAAGTCTGTACGTGGCCTCAAGCCTTCCCACCAGCTCTTCAGCGTAAGCAAAATAAGAGATCTTTTTCTCTTCCTTGTCAGGAGGTCTTCCGTGTACCTCTCTTAGCCGCTGAGTTGGAAGCAATTGGACCATCTCGTGCACTTTAGTTGGGGCCACTGCAATTCCAATAGGGTTGACCACGTGTCCTACTAAATAGACCGCTCTACGCATCAATTGGCATTTACTGGGTTTCAGTTTAAGCCCCACTCTCTGAAGCATTTGGAACACCAGTCTCAGCCTCTCTATGTGCTGCTCGAGTGTTCTCCCGAGAAAGATCACATCATCATGGTACACCAATAAAACGATATCCATCAGCCCCTGAAAGGTTGCCGGTACGTTGCATAATCCAAAAGGCATCAACCGCCAGTGGAAAATTCCTCTGCGCTTTAATAATGCAGTCTTGTCCGCGTCTCGTAGATCCATCTCAACTTGGTCATGCCCATTCCTAATGTCCAGATGATGGTCAACCACCGCCCTAAGTGGAAACGGTTGTCGCCTCAAGGATTGCCTGATGGATCGGGCCTCTCCGGTTTCAATCCTATGGTTCGAAACCGAGGCAAGTGCCAGCTGACCTTCGGTTTTGGAGAACACATCTTGACACTCAATCAGCAATTCCTTTGGTTGGCACACCAGGCCTCCCGCGACCTCCTCGGAAACATCCTTTATCAGTTCTTCTACAAAAGATGGCTCCTCGCAAATCCGGCCATCCCGACAGCTCCCTTCACCACTCTTTAACTCAACAGGATGCAATTCTCTTAGCAATTGATCCTTACAGAGCTTAGTAGAGGTCTCATTTAGATTTAACACCCGCACAGGCGCTATCTTAGGGTTTTCCGAGACAAAAACCCGAGCCAAATGAACACCTGGCTGGACCTCTTTTGCCTCTGTCATCCATACTGGGGCGGTAAAGGATAAGTTCCTATATAAGGTCTTGGCCGGTACATCACTCTGTGCTAAGGGGGATATCACTACGTCCTCGGCAACCATCACCCTGCGGCACCACGAGGAACCATCCCCTTTCACCAGTTGGATGCGCTTTCTGCCGACAAACAGCGCGCCAGTGCCGAACCCCAAACGGCACCGATGCTGCCTCAACCAGTCCATCCCTAACATTGGTTCAAGGACCTGGTCAGATACCAAAAAGGATGTGTCCAGCTCAAACCCGCGCCTAATCTTAATGGGAATGCTGACCTCTCCCAACACTCGGATTTCCGTGCCATTTGCAGCCAAAAGGGTGCGCCTACTAGGGTGCAATTCTAACCCCATTACCGTGGAAAAGGGTACCAGACTAACCTCTGAGCCAGTGTCGATTAGGCACTTCTGAGATCGGCCGTGGATCACACCTCGAATATAGATCGTGTTCCCGTCCGTTCGACTCGATGATCTTTCCCATGCGGTGTGGTTTACGGCTGCTGCCTCTTCCTCCGGCTGGTCATCGGGCGCAGCGGCCTCCGTTGTCGAACTCTGGAATCTTCTCGGCTGGCGACAGCGTCGGGCAAAGTGGCCTCTCTTCCCGCAGTTGTAGCAGGCTCCATCCTGCCTTGCTCTCCCTGGTGGCGTCCCGTCGCGCCCATCAGCTTGTCCCGTTCCTTCCGACGTCTCGTGAAGACCTCGTATCGCCGCTAGTTGTCGATCCATCTTCTTCTCCCATTCGGTTTGCCAACGCCGCTGTGTCTCTCGTTGCGTCGAAAAGAACTGTTCCAACTGGTTCTGGAGCGGGCTCATCCAGTCGGCTTCTTGTGTCCCGCGGACGCGGTTCGTTGGACGTCGTCTATCGTCCGCATCCGACATCCGCTGATAGGTTTCCAGCCGCAAGGCCACACGGTAGGCTTCGTCGAGAGTTCTAGGATCTCGTTCCCGTACTTTTAATGCCAGTTCACGATCACGGATTGCTTCCAGGAACGCGTCTCGCGCCACCACCTCGGTCGTCTCGTTCGAGGGCGTCGGGTAGGCGAGCACCACTAACCTTCGGACGTCATGTAGCAAGTCACCCAGAGTCTCATTAGGCTGTTGACGTCGATAATAGAGCTGGGCCCTGAAAGTTTCCGCTTGTCCTTCAGTACCGTATCTCTGCCGCAGTCTCTTGGTGAGATCCTCGTAGGTAACGTCTTGTTGCGCCCCGAAATCCCACAGCAGCTGGGTTGCAGCTTTATCGAGTGCGCAGCGCAGGAAATCAATCTTGTCCGACGCAGTCCACTTGTTATACTTAGCACAAACTTCAAACTGCGTCAGGAAGGATTCCACTGATCCGGTCCCGTCGAATTTCCCGGGTTTCATCGGCATCTTCCGAGTTCCCGTCACGGCGCCGTCTTCGTCTCGGTGTTGTCGGGTGGACATCGTTCTGACTGGACCTCTCGCCACCGCCGATGCAGGACTGTCGAAGTCAATGCCTTCCAGGAATCGGCTTTGCTGACTCTGGCGTCTGTCCGACATCTCCCTCCTTGTCTCTGGAGTCGAACTTTCCGGTTGGCGAGTGGACGACTCCGCAAAGTCCAGCAGGGTGTAAACGATCGTGTTGCCCTCCGGCTCCTCAGTGTCCATACTGGCTTCTTACAGACGATCTGTCACAGGTAAACAACTCTTGCGACCGAAGTAAACAGACGACCCCACTTCTGGTACCAAGTTGTGGCGAACGGCGGTCTGTCTTTTCCGTCGACGAGTATTCTGCAAGTCCGTCAGGTTCGGCTCCCCTAAGTCTAGCGGGAGGCTGCTTCTACTTCTCAAATGAAGGACAACGAAGTGAATCTTTGAATTTATTATTGCTCAACTCAAACGACAACTTCAATTAACTTTGCAGATCAATCGTTCTGTATTAGCGCGAACAGTTTGCGACAAGTCATCAAACATCGGCAACAACGACAACTCACGGCTACTCGGCAAGAAACTACAGCTGCTCGACAACAACCCACAGTAGCTGCCACGCAAACCACAGTAGCTGCGACACCAACAAACCACAGTAGCTACGACACCAACAAACCACAGTAGCTACGACAATTTTCGAACAGCGCCCTTGTCGCTTTATATAACCCTCAGCCAAGACCGTGCTGAGCCAAGACCCGTGCTGAGCCAAGACCGTGCTGAGCCAAGACCGTGCTGAGCCAAGACCGTGCTGAGCCAAGACCGTGCTGAGCCAAGACCCGTGCTGAGCCAAGACCGTGCTGAGCCAAGACCGAGCTGAGCCAAGACCGTGCTGAGCCAAGACCGTGCTGAGCCAAGACCGTGCTGAGCCAAGACCGTGCTGAGCCAAGACCGTGCTGAGCCAAAACCCGTGCTGAGCCAAGACCGTGCTGAGCCAAGACCGTGCTGAGCCAAGACCGTGCTGAGCCAAAACCCGTGCTGAGCCAAGACCGTGCCGGGCTAAGCCGTGCTGGGCCAAACCGTGCTGGGCCAAACCGTGCCGGGCTAAACCGTGCTGGGCCGAACCGTGCCGGGCCAAGACCCGTGCTGGGCTATAGCGACGGCTCGCTACATACATAGTAGGTCCGACAATGGATTCGGACATGCCGACCTGCTTACAGGTCGACCCGATCAAAACTGCAGACCGACAGTATGTGTCCACACGAGGTGCAACACCGAGGTGAAACAGAAAAATAACTCAACACGAAGATAGACACCGAAATTATAAGAATGTATAAGAATTATGGAACGAATTCCGCACAAGACAAAGAAACACAGGGCCTAGATCGAAGAACACGCAACGACCAGCGTATGAAATGACAAGGCCTAAATATGTAAGCCTATAGTTATGCGAAGATATTCCAATATCTGAATTGAAGTTAAGTCTTTCATGTTGTGAACTGTTTTAAATGAAAATTTCTATACGTATTGATTTATATAAGTCTTGGAACTGCTTCAGTATTATGCTCTAAAATCCCCAAATACCCATTAATGTATTTATGAAACCATGGGGCCTAGCATCATTCGTATGGGCAGCGCTGCATTTGCGACAAGTAACCTACGACCACACAGTGCAGTGGGAGAAGCGCAGTAGACTAAGCGACGGAATGCTTCTTCCATTCTTCCTTGAGATCCCGCTGGAGCCAATTATGCCACGCCATTACGTTGTTGAAAGCCTTAAAGCTGAACGATTCAGGTGAGAATACGCTTCAGCTGCACAGGTGAAAATGAGCACGGCGGCCACCATGTTCAGTTGCCACAGTTTTCTTCTGACTGTTGACACCCACACACAGACATGGTCCCCGCGGCGCGGCTTTTGTTGGGCGCTATAGAAATATTGGGATTACGATAGACGTTTCGTCTGAATAAAGTTCTTAACCGAACCGATCGATTTGGTGAATAGATTGTAGAATTAATAACTGGAGTGCGCTACAGAGATAAGTATAAAGTACGACACAGACAGATATTTGCTTCTGACCCATATACATACAGTGTGTCGTAGTCTTTGAGTGTATAGTATTGGGATCGAATCCCAACGGTGCCAAGTTAGCTCTGCTCGTCGCATTCGACACAATTCAGAGTTTTTCGAGACTTCTTGGATTGGTCAGTAGCTCTCGGAGGACCCTCCACGCCTGCTTTGCTGCCGTGTCGAGGGTAGAAGGCGATTTGCCCTTGAAGAGGTCGAGGCTTGGCAAGAAGTAGTGGTGACAGCGGCGGTTCTGGAGGCAGGAGATGAGCTGAAGGAGGATGCCGTTGATGCGGTCGCCTAGAGAAGTCTCATCCCACTCCATCTCGCGCGGATGCTTCTCGCATTCGTAGAGGACGAGCGTCTTCAAGTGGTAGTTGTCGACCGGGTGCCCTGGTAGATCGAGGTGCTTGTCCCTCAGGGCCTTGAGGACGCTGAGGCATTTCTGCCTACAGCCGCCTAGTAACAGCATCTCCTCGGCCTGGTGAAATGAAATGACCCAGGCGTCACCCTCTGTCGACGACTGCTTGTCGCGCGCGTATAGGCTTTCCTTCGACAGCAGGTCAAGGCCCTCCGTCTTCACCTCGGCCACGAGGTTTGCGTTCGGCCAGGACAGATGTAGTGGCGGCCAGTGAGCGGCACTTCGAGGCCATATTCCGGCGCACTTGAACGCCGGAGTGATCTGAACAAAATAGCGGTCGCGCACGCGCAGTCGCACTTCCGTTGTGTCGGTGACCATCTTAACGGACTCGTGGAAGCTGCACTTGTCGACCGCCTGTGCCACGAGCGTCTGGAACCTCGAGCGGATCTTGCGCGCCGACAGGTAACCGGAAGCAGTGATGAATTCGACCCAGAGCGACATGGATCGCTTCCGGCCGTCGCTCAGCTTGAGGACAGCACATCCGGGAACCGCTCCGTCGTCGACGAAATTGAAGACGCCCATCTGGTTGAGGTAGAGCACGACCTCGAATTCTGTTGGTGAAATGACTCTGAGGCCCTCGTAGTGACCGTTGATCTCCGTCAGTGAGCTGATGAAACGAGGCTCCTGGACCTCGACCTCCTTCAGGACGTCCTGGACCATCTTGCACACCTCACGAACAGCCTTCGAAATCGTGGCTTTGCGCAGCTGAACGCGTTCGTTGTAGTACTTGTTCAGCTGGAAAAGCAGCTTGCTCTGTGCCGCCAACATCTTCAGCGAACAAAGAATCAAAAAGTGACTTCTGTGGCGCTGCTATTGTATTACACAGCTGTCAACGATATTCACATAATTCGTCATCCGATTGAATGAAGTCCATAAGAACCGAGTTCAGACAAAACACCAGATTGCGCGTCAAAACGAGCTTTCTGGGTTTTCAAAACGTTTACATTAGCCTCTTGTTTTCCTGTTTAAAAATGTATATAGGGCCTCAATAGCGCTGCTACTCCGATGTTTTTACATGCAAGAAGCCTATCAGTGATGAAGTAGCTGTCGATGTTTGAGTTTAATCGATTCTAATGTCAGTCACTGTAACTGCATTAATTTCTAGAGATGTCACTGTGCACAGACGAAAGATTAGTACTTTAAACAAACCGATGCGAACTGATCTAAGTCATAGACGCCGCTGTACTTAAGTTTATGCGATAAACCAACTGCTTTTCGGATTCTCGAAATCGCAGACTGGTTCAGGCTTTCATTCGTGTAGAGACAGTCACTATATAGACGCAGGTGGCATCCGTTCACTTTAACCAATCGTTTTGTCAACACCGCTTTCACGAAAATGACGATACCGATTCCTTTGACCGCCTCAACAGCTCTCCAAGAATACAGGGAAGACAACGCTTCGCGACCGAAGGCAGGACATAGGCCTGTTTCGCCTGCCCAGCTCCGTATAAAGACTCTCCTAGAATGACATTGCGCCCCTGCGGCGCATGCATCAGGTACCGCCCAGGTCTTCAATTATTCATTAGTCCCAGGCCGTCTGTAGGCGGCGCTGGGCGGAGCCATTGCCTGTCAGTCTGATTAGATGGCGTTCCTGGAAGTAGGCGCGTTAATCAACGCGTCTCGGGTGTGACATATGGAACGTGCCATATGAGATCATTACAGGAAATCTTACTGGAGCGTTTAACGTTCCAGAGCCTGGATTCTAGGCCTAGGTCTATCAACGGGATACAATTCCCCTTAGACGTTGAAGAAGGGGACAACTGTATGTTTTTCGTTATAGAATTTGGCATCAAACTGGTGCTTCTTTAGGCGTAAATTGTATAGGACAGCTTGAGCCGCCCCACACAACAGAAGTGCTTGTCTTGTCATAGTATATATTTATGCACGTATGCATGTGTGCCTGTATGCATGCAAGTACTAGTATGTGTGTAAGTATGTGTGTAAGTATGTGTGTAAGTATGTGTGTAAGTATGTCTATTGTGTACATATGCATAAATGTCTGTATAATATAGTTGTCGAGTAATTTCCTTTCGACATGTTTGTTTGTATGTGTATGTATGTAAGTGTATGTATGTAGGCGAATATGCATGTATGTAAATACCATGTATATATGTAAGAATGTATTGTGTATCTAATTTATTCTAATGACTTCTATAGCGCCGTTATTATAATGCCCGATGCATCAATCGATGGTCGCTTCAAGCGAAATCGTAATAAGAAATCATGATCCGTTGGAGAAGTCGAGTTGAATTCCGATAGGTCAGGGAAAGCAGAAGTTAGGGTATATGAGGTGGGTAAGCATGTTGAAATAAGCTAGTCTTAAAGTTTAGACCTGAATGATCATCTACTCACAACGCTGGAGAACCCAACACTATCTCGGTCGGTACGAGACACAACTATGCAGAGTCCATTGATCGAGTGCAATATTTGTTGCTAGGAATTAGACTGAACGCTTTGTTCGCTGGGCCACCAGCGCAACGAATTCAATGTGGTTCTGGCAAGAGAATTATAAACCATTTGTAGTTTGTGCAGATCTCTCTTAGTGATGCCAATGAGTAGTAAATTACGGTAGTCAAGTCTACTATACAGAAAGTCATGCATTTGCTAGTGAGGTCAAGACATTTTAAGGAAATGTGCTCGGATTGTACGAATGTTCTATATGTGAAATTGAGCTGATTTGCATATAACCCGAACATGGTTGGAAAATGACAAGGTGGAGTCTAAACTGCCTGCGCGCTCAGTTCTATTTACAAGCAGCCAAGCAGCTCAACAGAAGTAAGCCAATCAAATTTTCGGAGCTGTTGGCTTGTGCCTGGGATAATTAAGGAATTCCGTGTTTGAAGGGTTCAGAAGAAGTTTACTATTAGCCAGCCAACACTGAACATAATCAAAAAAACAGGGAAATATAATCTGAGAGCAAGATTAGACTTGCAAGTGTTAAATGGGAGAATAGCTGCGTATGCATGTAGGTATTTAATACTGTGTATGTATGTGTGTGTACGTCTGACCCGCCTGGACTACTGTAATGCTGTCGTCACACGTCTGCCGAAGTTCCGGGAACGACAGCTTCAGTCTATCCTGAATTGTACCATCTACATCGTGGTCAACCTCCAAAAATTCTTGAATGTTTTAAAGCTATATGCGAGACACGATGCACTGGCTCCCAGCACAGAATTCTCCTCACACGGGTCTCGCTAGTTGGTGCGACCCCAGAATACGTCAGACAGTTCTGTGTTACTGTCTTGGCCAACGGGTCGCCGATCATCGCTTCCTGTAGCTTAAGTGGACCATGCTCGTTCCGCGCAACCATATATACGACGATCCCAGCACATCGTGCTTTCTCGTGTGCTGGAAGGTCCTTCAGAAACAATCTTCCCACAAATATAGGTGTACGTACTTTCGCGAGAGAGACAGCTCAACAAACATTTTCAATTCACATTAAGTCGCGCCTATACCCATGCATAGCGACTTTCTGAGGTTCATAAAAGACGCTATATAAATAACCATATCCATACATTACATTGTAGTCATAGTATGCACGTATGTATACATGTATGTATGCATGTATATATATATATACACACACAGTACACCATTAAGAGCAAATTTAAGCAATTTAAAACAAGTGTTTTCAGGAACTAACCTGAACATTTCTGAATACAGGGTGTTGATCAAGAAATTTAAGCAAGTGATTTTGAAGAATTTTATAAGCAGATATGAGAAATTCAGAGAAAGTTAGTTCGATTTGCTTTGGATGCAAATGGGAGCAATATAGAGCAAGCAACCTTGTTTTTCTGGATAAATTTGAGCAGTTTAAAACACCCACACAAAAACACAGATTTTATGTAATTTTAGGAGCAAACCGCTACAAGTATGTTGTTTCATTAAAAGCCTGTACACCTCTATATGTTCATCTATGATTCCATGCTCGATTCCCACGGAGCCTGCATATCCATCCATTGTTAATGTGAGATTCCGTGCTGACCTCCCACGGAGCCTGTACGTCTACCTGTTTATGTGGGATTCCTGATGGAGTCCCGTGAAGCCTGTTTATCCATCTATGTTAATGTACTCCCATGAAGCCTGTATATCCATCTGAGTCCATCATGGAATCACAGATGAACACAGACAGGCTCCGTGCTATCATCAATCTCACTTGAAAATGCCTCATAATATCTATAGCTAATTTTACATATTTGTCCGAACATTTGCTTCTAAATGCTGAAATTGTATTTGAAACTGTGTTGGGTGATAAACTTAAATCTTCGAACACTTTTGTCTCTTCATGGCACAAGATTTCGCTTGCTTTTAATATACATGCTATGCAATATAAATATAATAGTATACAAAATTCCCTTCGGCTATTTTCTTTTGATATATTTAAGTTTCCAAGATTTTTCGCGAATCTTTCTCTTTAGTTTTCTAGTTTTTACTTTTTACTTTCCTAGTGTCGCTGGTCTAGGCCGACCCATGGTTTGAGAAAGAGGAGCATGGGCAGTATGTATTTTTCCATGGCTGCAACCCAGACACCATACCAACAACGTGCCAATGTATATCCATTATCATATAAAACCACGAGTGTTGGCCTTATGTTCGCCCTACGTCGTACAGACCTACTATAAATCGGTGTAATGCAGAGTGTACGACATGTATTCCACTTTGGCCCATATACTTTAATAATAGCACCTAGCATCATCATAAACCATGGGTTCAACGGTGTCCGATATCGTTCTCGCTATGTTCCTCCACTATTGTCTTTTCAGTGCGGTGTGGCTCAGCTCCTGGTTTGATGTTCCACACCATTCGATTATGGCACCTTTGTATTATAATTTTATTCAGTTTTTGTCTAAGTAGGCCTAAGTGTGCCCAGGGACACACAATTGTACATATTTTGATAGGCAACTTATATGATAGCCTATTTATGATAATTCTGGTGTTTGTTACTATAGATATTGCCACATTACGTAGGCCCTACAGGGAACCCAGATCAGGCCAATGTATAATATGACGAGGTAGGCCTAGTACACTCCGAATAGATTTCGGCAACTAACAACTAGGCCTATACTCTTTCACCCCACCAAACTTTCTCAGGACCTTTTGTACAGGCCTTGCCAGTTTTTGGCGTCAATTTCATGGTTTCAGTTGCCCTATTAATAACTGCTCTGCCCAGACAACCACGCTAACAGGGACGAAAGCGGTCTCGCATTGCGCCACATGTGGCGGTTGTTGGTCAGCTTTGAATCCGATGTGGGCCAACAAACGTAGCTGTCAGGAAATAACTATGCACATTCGCTGAGCCCAGATTGGGCTCTTATATGGCCTCGTTGGTCACCAGTTTCCACCAGCGGCACAACGAGGGCCATTTGTGGACCCAAAAGAATGCCTTTGTCTGCATGGATGATAACTTGTCCATAGTCATCCGCCTGTTTCCTCAGTTGCATGACTTCTCGCTCTCTTTCTCGATTTTGTCAGTTCTCTATTCCACATACTTTCGCACATTTTCGAAGACATTTTCCTGGTTTTCCTATTTTACGTTGTGAAGACTCCCTCGTTTTTCCTGTTTGCTTTAACAGCATTATAGTAGCCGTTTTAAATTTACAATTTCTTCTGGTGACCATCGCCGAAACCAGCTGAGGGCCAACTCAGTAGCATAGCTTCCCCAAATCAAACGGGGCATGGCCGGATCGATTGGCCCTCTAGATCAACCTTTGTCCGGTGTTATCGTGACTTTTTTACTACACAAATTTTGTGGTCAATACTCTACAAACCATTTTGACTGGGGCAATAGCCCAATGATGTGCTGGCCTATATCAAGTAAACGTTATGGCTGTATTGCCTCTGGAACCGCCCTCGACAAGCATGTGTCATCGGCGTAGAGTCCTAGGTGAATTTGCGTAACAGATGCGGAGAGAGGACGTTAATACAGGCACTGAACAGACTTGGAGATAAGGATTAGCTAGCATAATAATTATGGAAGACGCATACATCTGGCTGGAACCGCACACATCTGCACACATCTTACTGCGCATGCGTTGTGGATTGATGTCAACAAAGCTTTATGCTAATTTGTGAAGATTTTCTCCTCAAACGTAAATTTTTGTTTCGCGTTAAACTGATATAATTAGCATGTATTAACAGTGAACAATTAATTAAATGTCGCGCAGACGAACTTCTGCCCGGTCGATTGGGTTTTGAGGAAGTGGGTGTGTGTGAAGTGTGTCAGTATGTTGAAACGATATTAGGTAAGTAAGTAGGTAACACAGAATCGTTGCTTTACTTTTGAAACAATTCCAAGAATGTCGTGTAGACCCTGGAAAAATAAGGATCGAAAGTTACCACTGAGAGGGAGAACTTTAGGAGCACATATTAAGATGGCCGACGTCGTCTGGCCTTTGTGATTTCCAGACTTAAGACGGCAAAATCTGTGATTTTTCTGGCATTTTATTTAGTAATAAACCGTAAAATTAAAAAATTTACACGATAGTTTTATGTAATTTGTATGTTACAGGTTGGAGATTAAAAGTCTTATTTTAGACTATAGAGTGGCGGTTGAAATGATGCTGGCTGTGCTGCGGAATGGAAGATACAGTCAGTCATAGCTCAGTTGACTCTGCATTAGATGAATTTGTTCTTGTACATGCTGAACCGAAGCTACACATCACTGGTAATGGTGGCTTCGGGGAGCTCGAGCAAAAGCTGAGCGAAGTTTTGTCAGATGACTCTAATAACTCAATCACACCTTCTCCTGGTCCAGTGATGATGGCTGTCTGCTCATCTGCAGCTGCAGCTCCAAATGCTGTGGATACAGAGAAGGTAGACCTTCTAAAAGAATCAGACGTGGATTCCAATTCACAGAAAGCAGCTGATGGAAGACCAAGTGCTAGCGGTGATGCAGAAACAAAGTCTAATGCTGCAAAGGAAACGACACCAGCAAAGTTGGTTGATACAAACAGCTACAACAATATGAATGTTGAGGGCTGTACTGGCCTTTCAAATGAAGGTTGGCAAGTTCTGTATTAAATTTACAAGCTGTCATTTGTTGCCAGTGATTGTTCTAGTATTTAAAAAATGAACATAGAATAAAGGCTGATATAGAAGTTTTAGTAGGTGAAGTGAGGTAAGAGGCTTAAGGCACTAAGGATGATGACACATTAGCATTACAATATTACATTTACACTGAATAATTATTTGAATATTATCTGACTGTGGTGAAGATTGCAGATAGGCTAATAATAAAACCGAGCACCCTTGTTCTGATTCTGTTGAGGTTGCAAACCACTGACCTAGCACCTGTTGAGCGACTGACAGTGATGGTTCTTAGTTTTAGTCTTCTGATAACAAAATGAGATTGTATAATTAAATTCAATATGTTAATGCTTGTTGGTTGCTCCAGTAATAACCAGATGAGTTGCAAACATTACCAGCAGAAAACATGGCAGTTACTGAGAAATAATTGCAGGGAATTCATGCAAGTTTAAGAGACATGTGGATCAGTGTATCAGGGCACTGATGGAACATTTTAAAACCCTGTCAAAAAGTACTAGATTCATGGTTATCTTGTTGTCAGTCCACTTGAGATCAATTACATTGCAGTGCTCAATGCCTTTGAGACATTCTGAAAAGGCAGCATATAAGTATTCAAATACATGCATACATCTACCAGTAACTGATCTGAAAAGGCGCAGAATAAGGTAAATTGAAAATTTGCATTGTGCTGAGTCATGAAAAGCAGTATGTATGTACATTGAAAAATTGTTCCAAAATAGTGGGATAGGCAAATGCTTGAGAAGACAATAGTTTAAAGCTGATATGCAGATAGTGTTTGGAAATGGCAGATTTCCAAAATCAAAAACTCCCTGATATATGATATAGGGCTGTGCATTATGACACAGTTGTTTCTAGTGTATGTCCAGCCACAGATATTGTGCTGTCAAAGCCAATTTGACAAATTAGAGATATATATTTCAATGGCAGTGGCCCAAGTAATTAAACAGAAACAAAAACATGTGCATCATACAGATGACAAATGAGGTACAGCTGAACATCATGGGCATGCAAATGAACCCACTTCTTAAATGCATTCTAAATGAAAGGCACCCATATCATCATTAGATGGTCAGAATTTTAGTAAAATGCTACCCGGGTAACCATGCCCATTTTGAGCATATTTTGGGTGAGAACAGTAATCGGTGACTTGTTTGCAAAGGTAATATCACCTGTATAATTCTCGGATACATTTGTGTGGTAAAATTTGGTTGAATTAAAAAATGTTGCACTTTCTGAAGATTTTGTTTATTGTCTTTTTCGATATTTTTGACGGTGCCATTGCACTACAGTACCATTAATAATCCCACCCAAAGTTGTGATACTGTATATATCGCTACTATTAATAGAGGTAAGTTAGCAAAGCCTGTTTATAATTTATGGGTTTATTTCAATTGAAGTAGAGTGCCTCATATAAATAATTTGATAATATTTGTTAACATTGTCGTTACTGGATTAAAAACTGTATCAACTGTATTATCAACTGCATGGTGCTGCCTGAGTGCGTGACAATGGTTATTGGCTCCAACTGGTTTGAAGTCCAGCATCAAACAGGACTGTTCAAGCAGATGAACTTACCCGGTAACATAGCTGCAAATGACTCCAGAGATGATGTAGGGACCAGACCTACATTCACTAGTATCACTTAGATAAGTTACGGTAGTTATGTCCCTTTGCCTACCACAGCTGCCACTAGCCTGGCCAGGTAATTTAGTAAGGTAAGTTAGTCTGTGTTGACTCTACCCTGAGCTCAGCTGCTGTGTGGGTGCAGATGATAACAGCTGTGTGCTGGTATCCCAGGTCATTGGTTGCTGGCTCGTCACACTTTAAAGTAATTTCTAGAAATGTTCAGATATTGGATATTGAATTTTTGCCTGGGTAGCAGCCTTTGGGCAAGTACCCTGGCTTCTAGGTACCCATTGACAGGCCTAATCATCATATCATGATATGGGTGCTTCTAAATACTGAAATTGAGAAACAGCCAGTTGAGACAAACAGCAGCACCTCTCATATTGCCGGACATCTCTGCTGATGTTTGTTATAGTTTTACTGATTCATTTGTTGGCCAAGATTAAATCATTTCACATCTCATTTATAATTACAATGTCTGTTCTTGTGTGGGTCAGTTAACTTATTAGTTATGTTGGAATTAATTATTTTATGGACCAAGATGAATTCAGTTAATATAAACCAGATTTAAATACTGGACTGCCAGTAAATAACTTGATGTTTTGGCAAGAAATAAGTTAGTTCATGTCTCAAATAAGATTTTTTAAGATAATTTATTGTCTGCACTTCAATCAGTGAGTTTATTGACAGGGATTGAAGCAGTTTATATGTAAATGCCTTTGAGAGGTTTTAACCCTTTGCATGTCAGATATTTTTAGCCCTTGTTCTGGCCCTGGCCAGATATTTTTAGGGGCTTTGGTCCATTTCACCTCTTAACAGTAGAAATGTTGAATCTCATTGCCCACTGAAGATAGAATTAAAATGTAAACACGAAATTGTTTAGAAGAAGAATTTTAAAGAAGCTTGTGTCATTTAATTGTTTGTATATGCTGGTTGTTTAGATATGACAAATTAAATGTGATGGTGTAGTATATGTATCCCTAGAGCAAAAGGAAAGTGATAAATGTGCATCCTTAGTCCGTTTTGTTTACATCCTATAGCATAGCTAGCTTAGCACTTGAAGTGCTGTGTTGCTGGGCAAATATTAGCATCTTGCTTAGCTTCAGGGACGATCTCGGCCAGAGATTCTCATCTTAATGCTACAAAATTATATGAAATGCTGACAGATCTATCGTATCTGCAAACCTTTTCACAAACCTTTTCGACAAGCCTTTATTGCAGGCTGTCAAATACTCTAGTCTTGGTAATGCAGTGACAGCTGACAATGCTACTGGTATTGCTTTCATTACTGTTTGAAAAATTCTATGAATCAGTATGAACACTTACATTTCTGTTGGTCCTGTTGTCCATGCCCATAAATATGTTAAATCCTTTGAAGTTAACTCTTCTTCCGACTCTGAATTACTGAAAATCATATGCCTAACTTCATCTTTTTTCGCCATCATAGTCGTAAGACATGATAGCAAAAGAAACAGATCTCCGACTTTCGGGTGTAGTATCTCCACAACTTTTCCACATGTGTATGAATAACCAGTAGGAATATCATAGTCTTTTTGTTTGCCTAGTTAATAGTTAACTTATTTAAATGGGATGAACACTGGTTCCCTAAGTTCCAACTCCTTTATTAAGTGCCCCTAAATTGTTGCAATTTTGTGCTTGTGTTAAGTTTTCTAATGTTGCTGTTTTGCACGTTGGCATGCGAAGTGTTAAATGGTGCCATTTGGATGTCCCATTGTGTAAAAGCTGTTACTACAGATCCTGTGAATACAGAAGCTAGCATTAACCAAATTATTTTGAGATTTGTCACTTAGTAGCAAACTCGATAGAAAAATGAAGTATTGTAATACAGCAGGTCAATTTTGCCATTATGTAAATCTGATGTAGGTAACATATATTTTTGCTGCACAATTTTTCACTCTTTTAAAACAAATTTTCATGTGACAGTGAATTCTATTGCATTTTAATGACAAAGTTGTAACATATATTAATGTTTAGGTGTTCAAAATGTTATGAAATTATTTTTGAACTTTTTGAGTTAAAAGCACTGAGTCAGGGTGAATATAGAGCTGCTGTCCTGACTGTTTAACTATAGGGGGAAAAAATTCCAGCATACCATTGATACCTGAACTGATGACTGGATCTCGCATGAGCCTTGAAGGAGAATGCACCCTGTTCACTGGTGTTACTTACCTTGGTTCAGCGGCTGTTAATGCACCTCGCAGTGAAACAGAAATCAATCGCAACATGACTATTTTCAACGACCAGTCACAGATGGCTATACCTGTTACTCTGTCTGTGCCGAGTCATTCAGAGGGAACTGTCTAGTAAGATCAGAATCTATTGAGAATGTTTTTTTTCTTCAGATTTTTCTATAATAATGTGATTTTGATCTTATTACTGTACGTATGTGAAAACAAGTCAAAATCTAAGACTGTTTTAAACCTTTTAAATTACTCTGTTAGACTGATAATAATCAAACTGTAAACTTGTTAGAGAAATTTAGTGAGGTACTATTGCTTGCTGATAAACAAGATGACCTCTGAGAAACAAAAATCCAAATCAACTTCACAAGTTCCCAAAGGGAATACATTCTTCAAATATTGGACCTTTTCTGGATGTTATATACTGTAATAGAATTACGGTTCTTCATTATCATTGAAGAAAAATAGTATAATGCAAGAGGTGAACAATGGCAATGTGAACTCATATTTATACAAAGTAATTTTATTTTCTTCTCTACAGACCAATTTGAACCAGTTTACACTAGTAAAGCTACCATGGAGGTAATGTGCACACACACATGCACACATACACACATGCTCACAATTAAGCACCACATATGCCCAACAGCCAAGATGGCCATTGTTTATGTATTTTTGCTGTGTTTTCATCTTTAAACAAATTAATTTTATGATCTTGCATACAGACCGATTTCATCTCCATCAGTTTGTACTGTAATAAAGCTAACAAAGGCAACACAGACACACACATAGACACACACGCGCACACATGCATTGAAGCACCGCATATGCTCAACAGCCAAGGTAGTTGTTGTTTATGCTTTTATGCTACGTTTTCATTTATATCAGTTGGTTCATGAATAGCATTTTATGGTGCAGAATAAAGTTACGCACTGCACTTAAGCATCCTGTATATGTGGTGATAGAAAACAAGATATTGCAATATTGCATCTAGGCTGACAAAAAGATATGGTAAGGTCAACATAAACAACCTTTTTGGCCATAAAATGTTGCTAAACTGTTGCAACCTTACCTTTTTGATGCGAGATGTTCAACTAAAATTTGAAAAGCTTGGTAAAGACACAAGTTGGAAAGTTGGTGTTTGACTTATGCTTGAGCCATAGATTTCGGACAATATTTATGGATAAAACATAGGAGTGTGGACTTGCACTTTAACTTATACTGGTGCATGGATTGAATTGTAATTTATGTATAAAGCAGTTGTCATCTAAAGCATTTTTTCCTTAGCTTCATCTAATTTTCATGTCAGATAAGAGAAGTGGCAGCTGGATTATCTCTGTTATGTAGTTTGTACTATATGTGGACACCTATTGTTGAAGAATGACTACCATTTTGAATTTGTCATACTGTCAATATGCTGGTCCATTTGGACGGTTTGAACAATGTTGAGCTCACACTTATGTGCTGTCTCTGACTGGGAAATCTTGAATTTGATGAAGCAGTGGCAAGCTATGGTCTTCAGAGTGGCAGTTTCCATCTTCTCATCTTCTACGGTGAGGTCTTCATTGTTTGGTGACCACCCAGCCCAGCTACTGACAGATGCCCATCCTGTTGGTGTAAGATATCCAAATGTGGCACATTCTACTATCAACCCATGGAGTGCCAGTTGGTGAATGTAACCCAGTGCTGCGAATGCTTCATTCAGCTGTCCTCATTCACTGATCTCAATGTAGCAAAGGACTGTCAAATGTGGATAAGACTTGGTTGGGCAGGTTCTGCTTGTATGCAAAAGCCTTTGATTGGATACTTTATCCAGCTGTTCAAGCATCTCTTGTTTGTAGATGAACTTGTCATTCTTAAGAAGCTTTGAAATCATGTGGCCTGATGATGGCACCTTTAACACATTGGCCGCGTGCCAATTTTTTATATAGGTGCGGCAAAAATAGGCCAAAAAACACAGAACACGCGAGGGACGTGTTAACACGTCCCACAATTGTTTTTATTCTTTTCTGACATCCTTTTGTTCACAGAATCAAAAATAACTGTTCCTTTTATGTGTTTGTCTTACTATCTCACTGTAGGACGTCTAGAGATCACGTTCAGTGTGATACTGTTTGAAGCATAGTACTACACATGGTACATTCAGTCTTCGGCATGTATGTGATATACCAGGCCCTAGAGAGTGTCCAAAATAATCGTATATGCATTTAGTAGGTGACAGAACATGTCCACTATTACAACTAAACAGCAGGAATTATTACTGGGACACTGGGAACTGCCTAGACACAGTTGATACCAGATGGACGTGTATACACGTCCGTGTATATATATATACATATATGTATCGATCTTGGCTTCACAGCCGAGGCTGAACAATATTCTGGCTCCTAGTTCCTCCAAGCTTCTTGTAGAGAATATATGCATCTGCTACAGCCGTGTAAATCATCTGTAGGACTATCTTTCTGTACCAATTCAATAACTTTCTCAATGGAGCGTAACGAGGCTAAAAATCAGTCCATTTGGTTCATTCATTCTTCGGCATGTATGTGATATATATATGATAGTGTCCAAAATAATCGTATATGCATTCGGTAGGTGGCAGCACTTGTCCACTATTACTACCAAGCGTTGCAATGCCTAAAAACAGCTCATACCAGAGGGACGTGTATACACGTCCGTAGTAAGGCCATTTGGCCCATTCAGTCTTCGGCATATATGTGATATATATATATGATAGAGAGTGTCCAAAATAATCGTGTATGTACTCAATAGGTGACAGAACATATCCACTATTATTACCAAGCGGCAGGAATTATTACTGGGACGCTGAACTGCCTAGAAAGGTTGCTACCTGAGGGACGTGTTTACACGTCCGTAGCGTCCCAGCTATACAAATGAGGGACGTGTTAACACGTCCCTCGCGTCCAGCGTGTTAAGAGGTTCCTAGAAGACACTGCATGAATGTCTGGTTACATTGGTTTACACTGCATTATTATATTGATAAGAGTCGTAAGAGTTGGTTAGCTTATGATAATTCTTTATCATCATTTGATAAATATTTTAGTGGTGCTGTTTGACTTTATGTGAGGGGTATTTAACGATGTCACTTCAAAAGCAATAAACTTGTAAAGAGCTCACTCAAGTCAGATTTTTAAAATTTCTCCAATTGTAGGGAATTGCTGCGGGTGTATGCTGTTTTGCCAGTAGATGTTCAAAGATAGAGCTGCTTGATGCTGAATTTTCTTGCAGCTTGCTAGATCCAAACACCAATTTGGAGATCTCCAGCTACCCAATTCATCGTATTCTTTTCTGTGCTCGTGGCCCTGCCGATTCCAATGAGCGCCGGTGCTTTGCATTCACAAGTAGCCATGGTGACAGTGCAGAGTCGGCCATCTTTCAGTGTCATGTATTCAGCTGCGATGGCCAAGATGTTGTAAGTAATTATTTGTTTATACCTTGTGATTTTGGTTGCTTTATTTTCATGTTGTTTTATTCTAATTAAGATTAATAACCTGCTTTTATGTTTGTATTTGTATGTTTATATAAAAATCTCTGAGGCACTCATGCCTTTTTATGTTTAGCTCTGGTGTAATTGTTATGTACATGTAAATGTACATGTGTGAAATTGTAGGTCAGGTGTAACTAGATATATATATATGGATATACTGGTATTGATCACACTTTGTTTATGCTCCTTTTTAACCGGAACTTGGTCATGAGGTTGTAGGAACGTTAAGCAGAGATACTAGCTTGTAGCTTGGAAGAGAATTAGAAAAACTGGTTGCAGTACTTCAAAATGATTTCGCATTCTGTCTGACGTTAGTTCTAAGTTCACAGAATTTGAACCCCAGACGCTACTGCAAGTGGCCATAGCATAACCACATGGCAAATATTCCAGCTTGTTAGTTAGTTGAATTTAGAGTAACAAGTTTAAAATGTATTGTTAGAAAAAACTTAGACCTTTTTCTGATTGTTTATGCTGTTCTAGAATGTTGCAAAAATTCTGTACTGCTTTGCAACTGCATTTCGCCGAGTTCCCAAATCCCCAAGCATCATCTCTGAGGCAAGTGCGCTAGGCGATCACACGTTTCACTTTAGTGTTGCACTGGAATTCAAAGAGATTGATGCAAAAGGAAACTTTGTGGCATGTCCTAAAGATAAAAATGTCTTCAAGTTGCGCTGCAATATTGAAAAGAAGATCTGCATTGTCGTGACACAGAGTATTCTGTCTCGTGAACTAAAAATCGAAAGGTATTGTTTCATTTTGAAAATTTCTTGTTGAGTTTTTTCATTTGTTTTAGTTGCATTGGATTTAAAAGCAATCTGTATGAGAACTTTTAAAACAAAGAAATCACAACTTTGTAATGAAACTGAACCATTAATGAAGATTTTGTCTATGATTACATTAAGTTAACTAATGTTTTGAAATTTTGTATAAATTAATTGTAATTGATTAGACTGAAAATTAGCAATTAAATGATTGTGAATGTAAGATTGTGATACTGCCTTTTTGAGGATGTTGTGGTTATATGTTGTATTTAGTAATATGTAAATTAGGTTTTTTCTAGATGCTTTGGTCTGCTAATTAGTCCTGGGAGAAATGTAAAGGATGCTGACATGCATCTCATTGATATGGTTAGTCTTTATTCTTCCTAAAAATTAAAGTTTCGCTTTTATATTTAATTAGCTATTGTTTTCAGCCAGTTTGTTTTCAAGTCTGGTGCATGTTATTTGGAGATTAAGGATAACCTTTGACTGTGAAATTCACTGCTAGTTCACAGGAAAATTACTGACTTAGTTATTTGTAATTTAATTACTATGATTATTATTCACAAACAATTGAAGCTTTGTGTACTTTAGAGGCAAGTTCATTAATTAACATGATATGAATGTCTGACTGATATTAATATTACTTTGGCTTCCTAACAAAAATTATTAGGCAAGTGCTGCCTAGTTTTTCATTTTTTTACATAAATATTAACAGGCAAGTATTTATAGCGGCACATTTATATAGCGCCTCGTCTAGAAAACTCCTCAGATGTGCTTCCGACCTGACAACAAAAGGCCAGAGTTGATTAGTATGGTCTTCACCTGGTGGCATGAAAGAGATGGAGCTCATGTCTCAAGCTGCATAGCAGCGTGTTCCAGAATGAATGTTCCATAGTGAAGCTTCCACGTTGCATTTTCGAAGTACAGGACGGAGGAACAACCTGATGACCTTGTTGAGCTGTAGATATCTGCGGCTGGTTATGATGACTCACTGAGATGCTTGCCTCCCTAAGATAGGATGTAGCTCAACCGGATAGGCACTTATGCATCAGCACAAGGATAATTAAACTGTTTGTGTCTTCACATCGGCAGCAGTGCAGTTTATTCACCATGGCAAATGCATTATTTTTCCAGGCGATTCATCTAGAGTGTTTTGCTTCCCAATGGTCAAACTTGCGAAAAGTCTTGCAAGTTAGACATAATAGGCTTGAGTTATTGCTAATACTTTATATGTGGAATTTGCAGGTTCCACTAACAGTTCTGAACCCATGATAGTTGAATCACAGAACAAACAATTTTGAATATGCCATCACTTTACACGCAACCCGCAACTCCTGGCATTCCCAGGTGTCACCCGTCCAAGTACTAGTCAGGCTTAATTTATCTCACCTGTGCATGAATCATTCCTTTGCTCCCTGTTGATCAGCAAATCTGTTTTAAAATCTGACTATTAACATATAAACCAACTAAAATACTTTAATTAATCCTTTTTCCCAGTCTAGTCAGTATTCAACTACCTTGCAACTTCTGTTCTCCTAAGATTAATCTCTAGATAAGCAAGCCTTTTCAGTTGCTTGTGTAGCTCTGAAATTTTCTCACAACAAGTTGTTTGGGTCTGTCGTGGACGTCATTCTGATCTTGACTCAAGACTTTTGTAGTGAAATTGAAAATTTGTTGTTGAGTTGTGTAAACCGTAATGTAAGGTTTCCCTTTTTTGAATTGCTGTTATCATATTTGCACTTCATCTGAAGATTCTTCATCCCTCTGTTTACTTTTCTGAGCAATGTTGTTGATAGAGATGTGCAAGAAATTATTGATTTACCTTACTTGACCTTACCCTTTTTCTTATTTGTTTTATTTTTCCTGGCAAAGTTATTTCAAGCAGTATTTATTGGTTTGGCACTTTTTTGGGCTTTGTTCTAGGTTTCAATGGGAATTGGAAGTGATCAGCGATCATATGTTATCTCAGCCAACTGGGACCCCACAGATCCAAGCACCAAGATCCTAAACACTGAAACTCCAAAAGGTAATCGTACACAAACAGACAGTACTTGCTAGCATGCGCACAAACATTTGTGCATGCACAAATAAACACACATTCATACATTGTGAGTGCATTTAATTGGGTTAGTAAGTGGACGGTTTGGATGGATGGGTGGGTGGGTGGGAGGGTGGGTGGGTAATGGGCAGGCATATGGATGGGTCAGTGCAGAATGGATGAGTGATTGTTAAAATTGATTTTCTAGTTCTGTGCTGTTTGCAGATACACGGGTCTTTATGACAGTTGCAGTTGATCTCGTCATAGAAGGTATCCAGGAACCAGTGCGATTTCTTATTGAAACAAGAGCAAAGATTTTTCCGACAAGTGAAAGATTTTGGTATTTCAGTACCAAGCCACATGTTGAACAGTTTGTCCTGAAATTGAAAGAGGTTGGTTGTAAAATCAAAATATTTTAGGTTGAATTATAACATATGAAGTCAGCAGCTCAATGCTGTATCAGTTTATGTTCCAGAATTCAGCACAGCAGTAATTGTAATTGTAATTTGAGATTTATAAAGCGCCTCTTAGAGGATAAACTCAATACAGGTGCTTCTGACCCATAGGAGTAAAATCACTGTTAAACAGTACAGTCTTCAGGCCCCTAAGGAACACTGAGAGGGGTAGAGAAAGGAGCTCAAGAGGAGCAGTGTTCAGTGTTTGGTCATTTACTTTAAAATGATTCTCCAATTACCTTAAAATGATTCTCCACTTATTATCAGTTTCATACTCTGTTTGACTCTAGGAGGCAGGTGTGTTTCAGCTCTGTCTTAAAGCTATTGGCAGAGCTCTGATGCTGGGAACACCTCTATATGTTTTCTTGTAGAAATGCCATACAACAATGCACACAATAACTATATGGTTTTGTACCTTTAGTATGAAGATGTTAATGCAAGCACAAGTAAGAGTCAGATGCAGTACGAAGTGGTCAGCATTGAGAGCCGAACAGAAGCAGAACCCAAGAAAACATTCTCTCTCAGTTTTCCAGCTGTTAGTTTATCCACACCGTCAGACATGAGTTCACCAGCTGATGCAGAAGCAGAGGAAAGTGGTAAGACCATTATCATCCTTCACTCCAGCATTAGCTTCATGATTATCTTCAGCAGTCATCCTGTCTCAAGTCATTGTCTTTTAATATTGTTTTGTTGATGCTTTCATCTCTTCAGTCCGTAGCCTGTTTCTTCATATTTTGCTGTTAGATTTAATCCTAGATATTACTACATAGACTGTAGCCTAGGCTTTTTGTAGGCTACAAAGCAGTTAAGGAAAGGGCTCAGAACAGAGAAGAGATTTGTTGTTGGATTCTTGGACCTGCCTATAGGCAGAACACAGAAGAAGAAGAAGAAGAAGGAGGAGGAGGAGGAGGAGGGAGAGGAGGAGGAATAGAAGAAGAAGTAGAAGAAGAAGAAGATGAGTTTTTGGCTCACACATTGTTTGTCCTCGTGACTGTTGGCTTTCTGCAGATTCCTCGGTTAGGTGCCTCATCAATTTGAGATCTGAAGTACTGTGAAATTTTTGGGGATCCATAGCTTGAGCCGTAGTATTTCTGATTGTGTCTTCATTTTCCAGATGGAGATGAGCCACTGCAGAGTGGCTCTGGAATCGTGAGTAAAGATGTGACTGATGAGAACCTTCTTGACAGCTGGCGTGACGTGATGGCTCGCTGGCATCAGAATCTTAAACAGCGTCCAAAGCAGGTCCAGTCACTTGTGCGCAAGGGTATTCCAGAGGCTCTTCGTGGAGAGGTCTGGCAGTTGTTGGCAGGCTGCACGGATAATACAGAGATGCTGGAAGCTTACCGAATTCTTATTTCTAAGGTCAGCTCTCAAGCGCTGCATATTTGTGTTACATCTTACAGCATTATCCTCATTTCAGATAACTTGGCTGTTTTGATGTAGTGTGCCATAATGATATCTTGTTCATTAAAGTAGCGCTAGAGCTTAAGAAGATAGTGTTGATTTGAGAAAAGGCAGTATATGTCACAGTTGCTTATAACATACATACTTGAGATAGAGTCACTATTTAGCATAAGTCACCTGCTAACATTTTGGCTCGGAAAGTGAGAAAATATGTTGGCCTGTGACTGATTGATGTTTAATTTTATTATGTAGAAATCTTATAGTTTTGGTTTTTCATTTCCAGGAGTCTCCTTCCGAACAGGTCATCTTGCGTGATATAAATCGTACTTTCCCTGCTAATGACTACTTTAAGGAGAGTGGAGGACTGGGCCAGGATGCACTATACAAGATCAGCAAGGTCTCATCATGATCATCTTTTGCCTTATAAGGCATAAAAAATTTTAATTTCAACTGGTGTGGTTTGGAAAGAAGCTTAACTAGAGCCCTTATATACGCAATGCCCAATTTTCATTGTATTGGACAAATCAGGTAATACGCGTGATTGTGATTGTTTGTCATGGTTTTTGCAAAAATTGTTGCAGCAAAGATTGTTTGTGTTTACCTAAAACCCTGTCATATACTATGTCAGGCAGGGTTGCTGCATAAAAGTTTATGTATGCTTATTCTTATTACATTACCTCAAGTCTTGCGTTCTTCATGATACTGTGTAATGTTTAATTTGATAACTTTGAAAATTTGAAAGATATATTGGAGAGAGAAAAAGTTTTGATGAAGCAGAATCCAGACATATCTGGAACAGAACTTCTTGTTTTAACATTAACCAGTATCTGTTTTGTGTGCAGGCGTATTCGGTGTACGATGAGGATATTAACTACTGCCAGGGTGTGTCGTTCTTAGCAGCTTCACTTCTCCTTCATGTAAGATATCAGCCTTTGGAGTAATTCTTTAGCTGAAGAATCCAGAGAAATGAGCCAGTCCTATTTGACACACTCCAATTTTAATTGTACAGAAAGAATTGACTCCAACTGAATAGCAAGCAATTCATGTTCCATTCTTGATAATGCAGATTTTTTGCTGCTATCCATTAGACACGCTGTTTGGTATAGTGTGACTTGGTATCCAGTTGATTGAGTGTTTGCCCGGTTACTAAGAGTGTCCGCTGAGATGGTCACTTATTGTGGACCTTTGTCTGTAAGTCAAAATTACCAGATTTTGGTGCATCATTTATAGCCTTGTGCATGTGATACCACTGACATAAAAGTTTGGAAAAATGCTTTAGCTTGTGCTTTTATTTTCTCTTCATTTTTAATAAACAGTTTATAATTTGTCTACATTTTTGACAGTGATGTTGGTTCAGTTGAAACCTGTCTTGGTGCTGTTTCAGATGCCTGAAGAGCAAGCATTCTGTGTTTTAGTGAAGATCATGTTTGATTATGGACTTCGTGATCTCTTCAGGCAAAGCTTTGAAGCACTCCACCTTAAATTTTATCAACTTGAAAGACTGATGCAAGTAAGAAATTAACTTCGATATAGTCGAGATTATTCATATTCCAAAGAATTTGAGCTTTACTGCTTATATTTTAAAATATATTTCAACCCATTGCTAATTTCATATTCTTGAGTTGTTATCACACATGCAATGCATTCTGTAAATATGGCATTAACAGAAGTTTTGGAAAAGCCATGAAAATGATTTATCTTCTTTTGTTCAGCTATTTTACATTTTCTGTTAGTTATATGTGAACAGAAGCCAAAAGACAATGAAATTGTTATATTCTGTGTTTTTGTTGCTGAAATTTGAATTTATTTATAGTTTGGAGGTTAGATGATGCTTAAACTGCTCTGCCATAGATGTATGTAGAGCCGGCCCTATGTTTAATATGCTGCATGCGACTGCACATGATGCACTTTACCATAGTTATTGTTCTTCGTGTTTTAATGTAGTGTCGACGTGTTGCAGGGCCTGTGACTGCAGGGCTAAATCATGTAATGCATTTTACCAGTGTGTATTCACAGCTAATAAGGTGGAGTTGATGCATTTTAACAAAAATATCAGAGACACTACAACAGCTGTGCGTTTGAGAATTATGTATCTTGTTTCATTGTATCTCATTAGATTGATGGTAACTCATGTCTGATGGTGCTCAGAGTTAATGCAGTTTACCACTGCACAGCTCTGTCGTTAATGGCTTTTTGATTAAATTACATGTAATGTCCACCTACAAAATTAAATCCTCTTTCATGAAAAAATGCATTGTTTTTGATAAAATTTGGTATTCCAGAATGAAAGGCCAACAGCGGCAGTACATAATGGAATTTGGGACCCAATAACTACTTGATTGCTGTGCAATACAAAGATAACTTTGTACCACTTGATTTCAGAGCCATGTCTGTTACCTTATTACAACAAGACTGGTTTTATGAGTGTTTACATTTCTGAAGCTTATTTAAATTTGGAATTCATGTCCCTGACCATGTTACATCCAGATTCGGGCTCTGGCTTAATTACAATGCTGATGACTTTGAGTTGGTTGATGAATGAAATATGTTTGAAATTTGTTTACATACCTGTAATTTGAATTTGATTTTCTTTAGTTTTAATCAAGCAGTTAATTTCGATCTTAGGAGCAGGTTCCTGATTTGTTTGATCATTTCATGGATCTTGGACTTGAGGCTCACATGTATGCATCACAGTGGTTCCTCACACTCTTCACTGCAAAGTTTCCTTTGTTCATGGTGTTCCACATTCTTGATTTATTCCTGAGTGAGGTGAGTCCTTAGCTGTTCATATTATCAGTTTATTCTTGAAGAGTTGACTCCTTGGTTATTGCTGTATCTTTCTCTCAGCCACGAAACTACTCTTTTTGGCCTTTAACTGGCATCATTCTTTATAATAATGATTTTTAACCCTTTATGATAACTTTTTTGTTGATGATAATGATTTTTAGCGCCACTTCTGACTGATTTCTAGTGATGTGAAATGATTTTGTATCGGTAAAAAATCCGAACATTTTACTGTTAAAAAATCCACTTTATATTTGACCATGGAAAAATATGGTGAAAAGTGGTAGAAATTTTTACATGCTTTAAGTTGTCTTTCTTTACACTTATTATTTATCAGATTAATTAATATTACTATCAGGAACGTCTTTCACCTGTCTTCAGCTTCTTCAAATTAGCAACTGTATCTGAAATTAACTGGTTTTCATGTAGAATGCTTTGATGCTTGGGACTATGTCATTCTTTCTGTTGTCAATCTCTCCCTTGCTGAAGGTTGCATTTCTTCTTGTTACGGCCATGCTTCTTTCTAGTCCAGGAGTGTCCAACCTTGAATGATGTGTCACATTATCATTTCATTACTCTCCCTTTCTTTCTGTCTACGTGTTGCTGTACTGTTCTGTGTGATGTCTTCTTGTTGTCGTTGTCATTATTTAAAAATATTGCAGTTCTGTTTTTGCCATTGTCATCCTTCGTCTAAACATTTCTTCTTTATTATTGTCATCTTTTTTAGCAAACTGTTGATGTCACAGATAATGCAAAAGTGTTTGACAGGCTGGATGATGAAGCGTGATGGTGATGCATGCTGGTGAGAGTGACTCTGACAACTGATGCTTATGGTGATTATGCTGATGGTATAATTGTTTTGCAGGGCATGGAGACAATATTCAGTGTTGCGTTGGCATTACTGAAGGTGAGCAGCTGCAAATATTTCCAAAGTGTTACTCATCCAATTTTAAAATTTGCAAAAGTTGTTAATCTTAAAAGAAAATTAAAGATTCCAGGTAGCAACAACAATTATTTGGATAGAATCATTTTACTTTTAATTGTAGGTGTTATCTGTTTTTCTGCAACCTGTGTATAAAGTTACTTTACAGACAATGCCCAGCAACAAAATTAGTTTCACTTGTTTCTCTTGTAGACTTCACGCAAAGAACTGCTAGCACTGGACTTTGAAGGTGTTCTAAAGTTCTTTCGTGTGCAGTTACCAAAGAAATACAGATCTGAGGAAGCAGCTAAAGAACTGCTCCAGCTTGCTGTATCTCTTAAGGTGTGAACAATTAACTGTGGCACATTTTCCTGCCTTTTAGGCAAGTATGAACTATATTAACTGGCGTTTAGGAATGCCATCACATAATGATCATGATCTGTAGATTGCAAAAGAATTTAGTGTTTTCTTCTACTCAGGAACATGTCCTGAGTGCTGATGGAACCTGTTAGCAAATCGACTGAATGCATTAGGACCTAGCATTAGTGACAGACACATCTGTGCTTCTCTTTTAGTAATATAATAAATATTTTGGCAACATATGTGTTCTGTGGACTTCTAAAAAGGAGATTTTTTAATTTAATGTATTCTAGTGACTAACCATTTATTTACAACATGATGTTTTATTCAACCTCTGAAACAGGCAAACATTTGTTACACAAATGAATCTGCTGTCTGCCACAGCCCGAACCCAGTATATGTGCTTACAAGCCCACTGATAATGAGATTGTAAATTGTAATTGTACATTTGTATGGAGCCTTTTCAAGAGAAACTTCTCAAAGGTTCTTCTGACTTTATAACACAAAACCAAGATTGAACAAGATGGTTTCACCCACTTATGGAGTAGAGGCAAAGAAAGGCCAGGAAGCTTATGTTGCAGCTTGCTAGGTTAACTTGAGATAGCTGAATGGCATTTTATCATGATACTTAGTTAAGCACTTTCAATACTGTGTTGCTGTTCTGGCATTTGTGTTTTATAAAATTAGGTCAGCCCAAAGAAACTAAAGAAGTTCGAGAAAGACTACATAGCCTTCAAGGAAGCACAGATGCAGCAAGAGGATCCTTTTGACCGAATACAGGTTGGAGGAAACTCATGATTGGCTGCATTTAATCCGACAATAATATCCACTGAAGCCCTTTGTGTTTGACAAAGAAATGTATTTGGAAAACTTATGTAGTTCTGCTGTAATAATCCAGGAAGTTTCATTTATTGATTGCATCTATGGATCGATGGCGCTTTTGGTGCAGCATAATGAAATGTATAGAGTTCTTGGCACCTCAGATGTGAAAAGGGAATGGCTTTGTGTGTGACCTATCGGTCAGTGGACCACAGTGCTTACAGTGTGCATTTCTACCTAAAGACATTGATATGTGCATGAAGATATTTATCAGATAATGGACACCCAGTTACCTGTTTAAGGTAGAGTTGGTATTTTGCCGAAATGGTGAAACCTTAGCAGCCTCCACATCAAACCGTTAGGCATGATGAACTCTGGAATTGGTTTGGTCAAAATTCAGTGCAGTAATCTGGGGCATGACAAGTTTTTTTAATGCTGGAATTATATTTCATAAGCCATCTTAGATTTTCTTAGCTAGCACTTTGATTAGTGACAGTGTTGAGTATAGGAAGTTCTCTGTGTGGTCTTCTTAATAATGTTTTGATGCATGTATGTTCCTACTGCTATAGCGAGAAAATAAAAGGCTTTTGGACGCGAACATGCGACTGGAACAGGAGAATGATGATCTGGCCCATGAACTGGTGACCAGCAAGATTACACTGCGCAAAGACCTCGATGAGGTGTGAATCTTCTTTCTTTTTTCTTCTTGGCATATAGTGTAACGTGTTGTAGTGCCTGACAGTGTGAGGGAGCTTTTCTTACGTGACTATTTCATAGACATTTGGTTATATTTAACAAAAGACCTTCCTTACATGGTATTTGATTACGTTACAGTTTCATGTTCATTACATGACTATATATAATGAAGATGAAATGTTACGAACTACTATGACATGATTTTTCATGTGTGCCATTGTTACCAGATATGCACTGTATATTGTTGTATGATGTTCATGGTTCAGATGTCTGCTTATAGGCTGAAGACAAATGTGATATCTTGAACAAGGAGCTCCTGCAGACTCGAGCCCAGCTTCTGGATACGGAGGATGAGCTGAAGAGGTTGGAAATTGAATCACAACAGGTAGGTTTGTGATGTGCCCATGGTTTTTCATTTTCAATTCTAAGGTGCAAAGTTGGGTCATGTGTGTTAGATATTGTTATTTACATATTCTAATTTCAACACAAAGAAAAACTTTTTATAATTGTTATAATTTTTTAAATATATATGTATATATGTTGTAATATATTTGTTATAGTATATTTATAGTTATATATAGTTATTATAATTAATTATATTATTTTTTTACAATATATTTATAAATAATTATTTTGCAGCTGAAGGAAGTCTGCCGGCGAGAACTGGATCGTTCTGAAGCAGAGAACACACGAAACCAGGCCATTACATCAGACTACAAACAGGTATTGATACATTTAAGGTTTTAAAAGTTGCAACCACACAAGAGCCTCAAAGCGAATTCATGTGACAAATTAGAACTTGTGTATTTAAACAGTTAACTTGTGTATTTGAACAATCAACTTGTGTATTTAAACAAAAGTGTGAAAGTGACTGCAAAATAGAACCTTGGTAATCGAACTACAGTTGTCCATTTTGAGCTTAATGAGTATATTTTCCAACATAGATCTGTTCGCAGCTGAGTGAACGTCTGGAGAAACAACAGACTGCTCACAAAGAAGAACTCAATCGAATGAAGGTAGTTTTCACTTGTCTTTAACTGTTGGTGTGAATCATATACAGTAGCTGAGTGTTCATATTTTTCTTTCAAAATTGTTTCATTTACATTCATGCTTTCAATAAATTTGTATAGCACCTCTTCAAGATATTTACTCAGATGAGCTCATAGACCAGTTTTAGTGAAAAAAAACAGCTTTCAAGCTTTGTCCTCTGATGAATTCTGATGTCCTTTGATTTCAGAATAGTCCTTGATGCAAAATTAAGCATAAATCTTTGTACATTTTTGTGCAGTAACCACACAGAGTAGGCTGGATTGTGTATTATTTTGGTGCGAATATAGTTTGCATTGGTTATAAATAGAACAATTTAATTTTAATTATTATTTATGTTGGTTTTATTTTTGTGATTTAAAGCCACTCATAACAAATAGGCTTGTAAAGTCAAAACCTCATTCCATGATAGTAGATGTTATTTAAACAGTGCTGTCATAGTTCTTGATCAGTTGCAAAAGTTTGATACTGAAGCTAATGATATGAACTGCTGAATATAAGTGATGAATTTGAGCATTATACTTGGTCTGAACTTCACCAGCTTACATGCAAACATTTTGGAATTTGTTAGGTTTAACGAGAGCAATACTTTATGCTCTTTTAATTGTGAGCTACTGAGTCAGTTCTTTATTTAATACAACTGAACTTAAATCTAAGATCAACAGCATTTCTCGACTGAAGACCAGTTTGGTGAAGAATGAAAAAGATATTTGTTTACTTATTGTGTATCAGTTGCTGCTGGAGAACTGTGAAAACTGCAGTAAACTGGTTACACCAGAGGGTCACCTGAAAAAGATTGACATCGAACATTTGACTGCAAACGTTGATCCTAACCTACTTGAAAAGGAACGCATCATACGCGAGTTGGAACTTGAGCTCGCTCAAACCAAGCTTGCACTTGTTGAATCCGAGTGCAAGAACCAGGATCTTGTACACCAGCTGAATTCGGCATTGGTAGAGGTGCAGACCTCCAAGAGCACTTGGTTCCAGAAAACTCTCACTTCTTTCAAAGAAGCAACTGCCAAGGTCAACAAAGACAACAAAGATGGAAAAGATATGGCTAGAAAGGATAGCCTGAACTAGCTATGAACAACTGGAAATTGGAATCATTATTTCTTGTCTTTTATTTCCTCCTAAATTAGATACTGTTCTGTGTAATTTGCTCTTAATATCAAAGTTTTAAAACACCTGTCCTTTGTTTTAAAATGTGTATTTAGTTCACAAGAAGTTTCAAAACTGTTCAGAGGAAATTTATGAGTGCCGTGCTGATCAACTTGTGTTAAGCCTCCAAAGTTTGAAATTTCTATATCGATAATAAAACTTTAAATATGTTTCAAAGGTTTTTGTAATTGACATATTTAAAATGTATTTGATATTTAACACATATTTGATGTACAGAGTTTACAAGCTATAAAACACAAAGAATTCCGTGTGTGCAATGATTTACATATCCCTGATAAAAGTCTACAAATACTTTATTATTCACTGTAATAATTTGAAACTATGTCTAGCCTTGTAGAAAGCATATTAACTATTTTCTTTTTCTGCTACAGTGGTGAATCAGGCTAAATTGTGTTGGCTTTCCTAATTTCAAAGATTAGCTATCATATATAGAGAAAGGAGTTGTCACTTATTTCTTTGTTCTGCACGACAATGAGATGCAACTATGCCTGAACAAGGTTTTCCAGGAATCTGGATCTTCAGTATGAACTGTTATCCATTCAGCCTATACGCACCGCATTTGTAATCAAAAGCGGCCAGTTCACAACATCTGGCAAGACAAGACTGACTACATGTGATGAACAGATGCTGGTCTAAACGAATACATGCCAAGGAAACATAATTGGGCTTCATTTAGATTAATGGATTCGGGTGGCCGTTTCACGTCGTCATTGAATTTGGCCGATCTGGACGGTTGACAGGCAGCTAAAATTACATTAAAGGCAAATTATGTCATCAAAAGTTAACACGTACCGTAAGAAACTGTTTAGCTTACGATATCACTGAAAGCTTAGTTTTCAGTTTTTGGAAAGAAATACAAAGAAATGGATTGTAGAACAGTCTCTTTGCCAGCTATGTTGTGAAGTTGCTGGTAGAATTGTTGATTTATCAGAGGCAAATTTATTAGTTAAGTCCACCTGAGAGCAGTGACATTTATGAAATAGAGAACACTTTAATTAATTAAGACAGTCTGTTTATTTTATGACAGTGTTGTGTGGCAGTAAGTAGACATAAATGTTGTCTGTGTCACTGAGAGCTATAGACTGCATTCCTTGGTGTAATTTTGAAACAGTTTCTTGTAAAACTTGCACTCAAGGGGTTAAGTGCTGCTTATGCTTTGTTATCTAGTTCCAAAGTTAAGAAATGTGCAGATAGTGTGTTGTCGATAAATTACTTGTGAAATTGTTCATTGCTGTAAATTGTTATTAAGTTTTTAGCTTTGAAACAGAAATCTTAGAGCACTAAAAGCAGTAAAATGTTTCTATTTTAAGTTATTTTCCAGTTTACACGGGGTTCTTTGAAGCTGTTTAGTTAGAATGGTGCAGTTTTTGGTTTCATTAACTAATAATAGCTCATTTATTCATCAGTGAAATAACTGACTTTTATGACTTGATATTTCTGATGTTATTGTCTGAGCAGAGGATTTGCATTTATTTTAGAATTCTCTTATTCACTGCTGTTAAATTTAAAAGATGCATTATACACGATTACACCTGCTACACTGAGTGTACTTTGCATTACGTTGCTTATAATTCAAAGTGGTTGTGTTTAGTGAGTCTCTGTTGTTATATTGGCCAAGAATTTTATGTTAAGCACTATTTTAAGTTTCTTATAAGGTATTAATGCTATGATGACGTGTAAATCAGTTAACGGGCAACATAAACGGAACTGAAGATGAAGAATTTTGTGCATTCGCCTGGGATGTGTTTTGGTAATTCTGCTTTTGAGAGGCTTTAAAAAAGGCAGAACTTCATTTCATTTCAAGTTAGTTGCTAGGTGCCATAAAGCATAGTTACACTGCTCCTGGATGAGCACAGACCTGACTGCAGTAGTGCTGTTTTATGCTTCTAGATAGGTGTTTAATTTCTGAATAGTATTGAAAGTAAGTTTGATTGACAATTATGACAGGCAGTTTTTGTTGTCAGAATGTGAATGTTGTGATCCTAAACTTTGATCCTTGTCTGTCAACTCTAGGTAACTAACCTTTTGTTAAATCCACTAGGGAGTCTTGTTGCTTCTCTAAATTTGTGTGAACTTGAGTAAATATGTTGTCACGTGGAACTTTTTACCTAGAGTAATCGGATACTGTTGGTACTTATAATGCAGTTCAGCTTAAATGATAGCACCTTTCCGAGTGTCTCAAAAACACTGTGCAAATGATTGTCTGACAGATCAAAATATTACAGTTGATGAAATACTATGTGTATTAATCCAAGTTCCAATGTGCAAGGAAATTAGTAAATACTGTATATGTTATCAGGCATCTGTACTACAGGGCGGGGTAGTTTAATACTGCCGTGTACAGCAAAGGGACACTATACCGTGGTAACAGACTGTCGCTGTCTGGTTATTGTTTAATGCACAGGTTGTACTTTAAAATGGCATTTACCAAAGTTAGATCCCCTCCACTTGCCACTTGGAGCTGATTGGCGGTATGCTTGCTGTGCATTATATTATTTGCTTTGGAGTGAACATGGGTTAGGCCTATAACCTCATAATTAATGGTACTGAGGTGTGCCTTGGTGGTGTAATTGTAATTAGTAACGTCTAAGACGCCAGTGTTGTGCACAAGGCATCAACTGATGGCGCACCAAAGCCAAGCCGATGTCAGGTCAGTATCCACCAAGACAGAAAGGCAGCCTATGATGGGTAAACAATTTGAAAAAGGTAAGTTTTAAGCTGAGAACGATAAGACACAAGCGACTGAACAGATGCAGGGAGGGAGTTCCAGAAAGCCTGTTCACCAGTGACAGTTCTAGTTTTAGGTATGGCCATAGAAAGACAGATAACCTGTTTGAATAATAATAAGTAGGGAAAATGAAGACTGATTTTAAGTATTGTGGCAGGCCAGAGTTCAAGGTTTTACAAACTATAAGCCCCAATTTGAAATAAATCTTAGTTAAACAGGTAGCCAATGCAAAAATTTAAGCACAGAGTATATAAGTGCTCGTATTTTGACATATTGGTTATGGCTTTAATTGACGAGTTCTGAACTCTGGAATTTCTGCATGTTTGACTTTGTGATACCAACAAGAAGTGAGTTAAAGTAATCAAGGCTACTTGACACCAATGGGTACGCCAAAGATATTCTAGAAGATGTGGGGACATAATGCCTCTACATATGTCACGAATATACATGTATAATAACTTACAAATACCATTCATATAGTAGGTGAGTGACAGTAGAATGAAAAGCAAGTTGGTAAGTTAAAATTAACCGACTTCGGCATAATTTTTATCACGGCTGCGATTTACTTGGCCGGCTGTCGAACGTACTCTTCTCTGACCTATCCAGCTTAGGACTTAATTTGAGCGCTGTCACATAGACATTCTACAGTATACATATGTGACCTTAAATGGTTTTGTGACCACTCAAATGGCAGCAGTGGTGAAAGATCTCACTGTATTAATTCGTAGAAAAGTGAGCAGGGTCAAGGTCGTGGGTCGCTATAAAAACGTGTACATTTACATGATCTATAATTATCATTTATATTTATATTTACAGAACAATCACGGACAGAGGCTTCGATCATATGGGTGTCCCTGGAGCCCCAGCAATATTCTGAGCATGGGGCCCAGCCATTGGTTGTGCCCCGGCAATAATTTAGCTGCAAAATCGGTAACAGGCAACTGTGGACTGATAAAAGTTCTCATTATTCACTTTACAACGTTATTAAACAATGCCAATCCGTAATTTCCAATTGTACCTATCTAAGTATTGCTGTCTCTGCCTACCTGCTTTGGCAGACAAACGGACAGACAGAAAGAAGTACATATGAGTATGTACTATATAGGTACATAGACCCCTATGTACTTATAATTATACGCAGGTCGACCAAGCGAACAGGCAGTCATCAGAAATACAAACTTTCATTCATACAGGTCACCAGACTAACAGATCTAGCAAGATTTGAAAGATCCCAGAAAATTTAATGGAATACAGGACAGACAACTCGCCCTTACTGCTCACTGCCATCTGGAAGTCATATTTGACCAGTCAGGCATTAGGGGTGTAAGCCCACGTGCTAAATTGGTTTCTTCAGCTATAAAACCATGCATGTACCTTATGCACATATGGTTTCGTAACTAGGGGTGGATACATATATACCTATATTCCTAGTGGGCCTTCATAATTATGAACCCCACAGTCTCTGCATCGCTAGCCGAAGAAAGCCCCTTCCGTTTAATATATGAATATGAGATTTAGTTGATTTTGAACAAATAACATTTATAGACATATTGCGTTCGGATCTGCTGATACGAACAATGGATATATTTGTTACAAAGCGGAAACGACTAGATGACAATATCGATGATGAAATTGTACATGAGAAGGTAGGATCGTCAGCCTTCATCACTCAGTGTACAATGTAGATGCTAAGTAAGCGGGTAAGTAATTTACTGGCCCTCACACGTTTAAACGTAATTATTCCAAACGAGAAGTATCGTTGGGTATAAAATAATTGCCTCGTAAAATAATAATGGTTGCTGCATACAGCGATCGAGATTGGCTTATGACTGCAACTAAAATCACCACAGCCGTAATCTGTTTGTCTCACAATTTGGGCTCGGAACCGAACCTATAACCTTCCTTATCGATCGATCTCTCCAGCCCCAAACATCACCCACCGTAGCTGCCACGCTGTCTCTCTCTGCTTGACTCTTGGATCTTGACCCGGAACCGAACCCTTTTGCCTATCGATTTTGCTTTGACTGAGCGCCTGTGAATAAGCTGGTCCCCGCGGCGCGGCTTTCGTTGGGCGCTGTAGAAATCTTGGGATTACGATTACGATTGGTGTGACTGAATGCCTGTCAGCTAATGGCTTCTAGGGTGATTAACCCTCAGGCCAAACACCCTGTGAGTCACGATTCTCATTTGAAGTGACCATCGACTGATTCCTTGAGCATTATGATAACGGCGTTATAAAAGTAATTAGATTTGTCAGATTTTCAAGATGCTCCAGGACGCGACCATACAGGTTTTTAAACCTGACAGACGTGCCTTGGAAGAAATCAACATGGATCATATGTACGATCGTTGGCAACTGCACAAAGGGTCGACCATTAAGGACGCCCGAAAAGGGCAAAAGGAGAGGTCACCCAAATGCAGACAAGGGGAAGGGCTATTCCCAATGCGGATGCCCCAATCCAATTTGTTATTCCAGTACACTCTGCACCTTAAACACCAACTTCAGTCCGACAGCAGTCCATACCGCGTTGTATCTAATTACATCCCATTTCTGGTTGCAGTATTTTCAAAGTAACCAACTACATAGCTCAGTTAGCCCTGCAAGATAAATAGGGCTTTGCGGTCCATTGGAGTGCGGACGTTGGCAATGGAGATGGGAGGTAATGCCAAATGCGTACAAATGCAGACTAGGGTAGGAATAGTCGAAACTCGAAAGTAAGTCTTTGCTTTAATGTTCTCTATGGACGATCGAAAATATAAACTAGAGATAATCTTAATATAAGTTTAACTTGTCCTGATCATCTTTTATTTCAATACAATGCAAATTTATAGCCTTTTAGTTTAAGCCCAAAAGATATTCATTCTTACACGGAACATAACTCAGATCTCAAATGTCACTGCTCACGCGGTCGGCCAGTGCGCGCACGACGAAAAAAAATTAGAGGGAACATTGCCTGTGACAGTAGGCTTCTTATGGTACGATATTACTGTACGTTGTTGTACGATGCTACGATACTAGGCCTACAGTGGTACAGAATCTAACATTATACCGCTATTCACGGACATGGCGAAACATCCAATACCAAACACCGCCCACATTAGCCGTTTGACTGCCTGCCTGCCTGAGCAGTCTGATCTTGTATCTCGAACTGGAACCGAACACTTTTTGCATATCGATTTTGTATAACTACGAATAAGCTGGTTCTTCCGACTTGGCTTTCGTTGGACGCTGTAGAAATCTCAAGTTTACGATTACGATCAGGTCTACAAAACATCTGACTTGACTCTCAAATGTGGGCACAACACTCGTGAATAACCATGACAATGCAGAACGCTTTGAACAACTATGACAACAGAAATAAAATTCATAAACGATCATGTACAGCTGTTAATTTTAACAGCTGTAGGCCTACATGATCTCATGAAATTGACCTGTGTTGTTGCATACAAAGCAAAATCAGAAAAGCTGAACCCTGTGGAACCAGCGTAATAATCGGCGCGCCAAAGCAGCGGAAGTCAATCAATTATTCATGTAGCAACACGTATCCTAGCAAGCTTGTGCGCGTCTATGGTTGCCAACTGCTCTGACACATGAAATCAACCATAACGTCTATAACTTTTGTAAAAACTGTAAATCTTTATATTTGTTGTGATTAGGAATGACTTTTAAAAAACGCTGTTGACCATGGATAATGCCAACAACATGCTAAACAAAAGCAGTGAGGATTTATTGCGCGCTCCACACAGGTAAACAATTTCGCTCTCGTTACCCATAAGTAAGTAAGGAAAAGAATGCTGCTATCACTCCCCATGAGCAACATAGCAGCATTGTATATTAAACTTCGGCAAGTGTTTTGTTTACTTGATGATGAAAATCGTATATTTCATAGTAGCTTAAGTTCAAAATTCGGGGCTTCCCGCAGATTATCTAATAGACCCTGTCGTATTTTAACAGACTGAGTGGTCTTTCACTTTTCAGATTCAAGCCCGGACCTTCCCGCAGTTGTGGGCTTTGCGGGCCCATAGTTTAGCTACTGCTTATACAGTATGCTGGGCCGAAGCCAAGCTAAATAACAGAGCCAATACACATTTGTAGTTGCAAACGTATTTTTCACAGGAAAAATCGGACGAAATTTTCCACTTGACCATGTTATTTTAAATTTGACAGTATTCACCGTCAACTAACCTTCAACTATTTGTGTATCCCTATACATTCTGAATGCTAATATGGATAGTGCCATAGGTATTCGATTTTGTGGGACAGCAGTACACAGTACCATGTCTTGTAGCACAAATTTCGTTTGCTAATCACCAAAAGCAGCACTAGCTGTTTTGCTGTGAATACTGCTGTTTTCCTCTGTTTTACTACCAAGATTGAAAGATATTTCCTTCAACAAGTTGGATTTGCTGTTGGTTTGTGGACTGAAACTCCTGGCCAAAAGTCAACCTCACCCATGATTGGGCAGGTTGCCAGTTTCACATCCCACTGATCACCTGGTTAAGTTCATTCCCATTGTTCATCCTCATATGCACAATTTAGAATGTAAAAAAGCAATGTTTTAACTAATGTGTAAAGCATACAGAGGGATACAGTGTACATCAACAACTCCCCGTTTGCTACAACTGCTGAATTTTAACTAATCCTGGCCAAAATTTCTCAAATTTATTGTAAAGCATTCTAAGCGTTTTGGCTTATAATCCTGTACAAAAATAATTATGCGAAAATTTGCAAAGCACTTTAAAATTTGTGCTTTAGCTATGTAATTGCTGTGGAACACAGTATTTCATTCTTTGAGCAAAAGAATTGGAGATTGCAATTCCCAAAGTGTTGATGAACTGTATCAGTCTGCTTTATGTGTTACTTTGATACCAAAAGTTATTCAGTTATGATTTTAGCTGTTAAAGTGCTATCAGAATCAGTAGGGAATTGATTTCATCATTTATTAAAATGTACTGGGGCATTTTCTATGTCCTTAAGGTCTGGCCATGGTCTTAACTTGTTTGTTTAGCTTGAGTTCATGATTGATTATCCTAAGCACAATTTTAGGATAGAATCTTGCCATAAACTATAGCGTTACCCATTGCCATACCTGGCTGGGGGAACACGAGATCCAGATCCCCTTGACGTCAAACCCATGAACCGTGGGATTCTTGTAGATTCGATTAAAGTTTTAGGTGTACCTCCACGATTGGTGACTTTTGATGTGCTCTGGTGACAGATAAGAAGAATGTCATACTGTAAAGGCCGATTTCAAGTAATTTGATTTCTGGCCTGTTTTATTTCTGCAAAATGCATTTGTTTACAGGTCTTCACCCTGGATCCTGCTGGAGGAGTTCACAAAGCTTTTCAGACTCCCTATTCACTAGAGGCTTCACATCATTGGCATTTGCTCTCTCAGACCCCTTAATTATCATCCAGGTATCGGACCCCCTGGCTAGAAAAAGGCTCACAACACTTTGTCCAAATGTGGTAGTTTTCATACTAAATGCCTTGCACCCTACTGGGGAGTTTATAGTACTACTCAGACCTCCTATTTGTTACCACTTTCATGTCATTAGTGCTCACTCTCCCAGACCCCATCAATTTTAAACCAAGTACAGGTCCTATTGGCTAGAAAATTGGCACAATTATGTAGCCCAGTGTGCTCAGTTTCATGCTAAGTGCTTCAAAATGCATTGACTTTTGGGGGGGCAGAACCCCAGACCTCGCTGGAAGAGCTTACAATGCTCCCTTACAATGCTCCCCAAGACCTATTTGTTAGGGGCTCACTCTAAATTTTTCTTCAAGTACCAGACCCTGCCGACTTAAAAAATGGTGTATGCCACTGGCTTCACCCTAGCCTAATGTTAGAAAGCTTAGGCTGTATATTTTAAATAATTAATCATTGATGGTTTTCATTTTGTCAAGATAAAACCAGTATTTCTTAAAGATTACATCTTGTGTGTGCATTTTTAGGAAGCGCAAGACAGTGGAAGAATGCCAGAAGCCAAGGGTTATCAAAATGGTTTGGGATGTTGATGCTGAAACAACTAGTGCTATGATGGAAAATGTTGGCATTGCGGTTTTGGTTGACGACAAGGAGACTACAAAAAATGAAATGGCAGAAGAGATGGAAACTGGTCCAAAGCCAACACCACCTTTCGTCGTGCCAAATAATTTATTTCCACCTGGAGTAAGTTCTAATAACCACTTTTATGCCAAACAACAATAATGCCATCTGGGGTTGAGGTAATGCATTGGTTGAGATAAAAGGAAGTTGGAGGTTCAGCCTTTAGGCTGCCTGCATTTCAGAAGGATATGAAACAATTGGCTGGCCAGATGTCACTTTAAGCCAAGCCCTCTTCTGAAGAGGAAAAGTTAAAAAAAGTTGAGCCTTTTCCAAATTCAGTAGATGTCTGTTCCAAAATCAGAAGACCCAAAAAAGTGAACTTTAAGTTTCCTGAGGCTTAGCAACTAGACTCTGATGCCAGTAGTTACTATATAATCAGTTATAAGTTTAGTTGATTCGGTACACATAAGTTCATTAGTTTAGTTGCTTTTGTCATTTATTGTAGAGTAGCACTTGTAAAATTTAAACAGCAGTCATTGCAGAGAACTCTGCTTAAAGATATGCAAAAAGTCCTTGATAAGCTTTTGAAATCCATGCGTGTTTTAAAAGTTGCCTTATGGAAACTAATACAAGGAAACTGTCTATTCAGTCATTGAATGTGATGATTTGTGTAATGCCATTAATAATTTGTGATAGCATGTAGGCTCACCTCAGTGTAAAAAACATCTTTTAAGAAAGAACCTGTCATAATATAGAAAGAACCTGTCATAATATAGAAAGAACCTGTTATAATATAGAAAGAACCTGTCATAATATAGAAATAACCTGTCATAATATAGAAGGCTTTGCAACAATTTGAAGCTTAAATTGCCAGGTGTGGCAAGGAGTTGCACAATTCAATATGACTTACTAGGATTCAAAGCTAAGAATGCAAAAAGTCCCAGATTGTTTTAACTGACAATTATGCAGTGCTGCACTGAGTGAGATGTATGGAAATTCTTTAATATGGAGAATCTCTAATAATGGCTGATTCTTTAATAGTTCTCGTTTGCTACTGCTTTAGGCTCCGAAATTTGTCACGGAACCGAAACAGGAGACAAAAATTACATTCAGAGAAAAGGAAAATTTTCACCAGACAGTGAATGTTCATAATCTTCCTCCACTGAGAATTTTTATGGACTCTAATACTTCCAGTAACCTGGTGCCGGGAGGCAACAGTTATGGTGATGATTTTGGTAAGAAGTGATTGCAGTTTATAGACATTTTGTATTATTATTATTATTATTATTATTATGCGTTTATTACGCACACAAGGTCGGTAAATCTGAATCTGAGGCGTGAAGCAGTTGTGAGTGAAGGACTTGCTCAAGGTCCCTACACAGTAAGCGTCTAAGGGCGGCCCGAACCCATACTCTATGCATTACTAGACGAGTGCTCTATCCAATTGGCTACCATGCCCAATAATAGACAAAATAAGCGCTTGGAACCCATGCTTACAATATCCATAAGTATCATACATTTGCTGATGATGGTAATGAAATTTTCTTACATTGGTTGCTGGTACGCTTGTCTTTTGCCTCTTTCGCCTTTTGGAGTTTAAGCCCCTGTGTGTCATGTGAAATTAGTGATTTCTTGTTGCAACCCTCGAGGCAGGTTTGTCCGGTTGTTCGTTGTTATTATTATGTTACACACATCAATCAAAAAATCATTCAACCCAAGTAATTACCAGTAAGTAATTACCTCATTTTATCTTAGATTATCTGAGAATAGTGGTCATAATTCACCCTGTTTCACTTATCAATGTTTCAGTCCATTTCATTTGGATTTCTGAAATGTAATCAGAACAGGTGTATCTGTGTTTTAAAAAAAAATAATGAATAAATAGCCGACTGATAATCATCATTCTTGAATTGGTATTTTGTTGCAATAATTATTGGGATTTGTGGTCTTGTCTAACCCTAAAAACTTTGGTGACATGGATATGCCATAGACTTGGCAGATTAACGACATTTAAAATTGTCATATTATACCAAATTTATTTTCTTCCAGTTTAATGAAGGTTTCTTTTTGCCATTGTGTTTATCATGTATCACCGACTGGTATTGTTGTAAGGGATTTGGTATACAGCCAAGTACCAGACAAATAGTTAATAAGATATGCAAAAGTTGTGCTTGTAACCACTTGATTAAAGGTTTGCCAAATGTTGCCACTGTTGCATACGATTTGCAATCCTTGTTTATAGTGAAATCATTGCATGATTAAGAATAACTTCTGTTGGTTGCTTCTTATCTTCACTGAACTCCAGGGCTGTGCTATCACAGTGTAGATTTGAGTGAGTAAATAAGTAACTTTTCTAATTTTCTTATGAATGGTATTCTAGTGGTGCACTTTAAAAAAGTTGATGGATGCTGTAGAGGAAGGAGTTGGAGGTACAGACAATATTGCAGATTGAGAAATAGGATGTTGGCATGTTCACTGAGGCAGTTGAGTGCAATGTTATCAGGAAGATGTTGTCCTGTGTGTATGGGTCACATAACAGCTTAAGAGGCAGCACAATTAATATTGGATGAATAGGTTGGACCCACCTCTCATTCAGAGTTATGTAGCTCAGTTAAAGTCTGTCATGTACTAAGAAGACATAAATTTATATTTAAACATCAGTACAAGCTTTCATCAGCCAACTGTCTTACAGTGCTGATGGTTGAAGAGCAATAGTGATCTGGTATACCAGAGAGGAATTGAAATTCGGTTTTAAGTCTAATGTATTTAGTCTCAGACTTGAATCTCTGGCTTTGGCCTCTTCTTCAAACTGTCCTAGCCATTCCTTGGCCTTAATCTTAATCTTGGATGTTTAAGGTTTTGGCCTGAAAACCCAGAATATATATGTCTGAGCATTTAGATATTCACACAGAGCAAATTTTAGTCCCACTTATAAGTGCACTGTAGTCGTTACGTACATTCCCTTTCAAGTAGTAGAAGTCTATCAAATATAAACTGTACTGACTTAAATTGCAGGAAAACCTGAGGAAATGAAAAAATTTAACTGGTATATGGCAAAGTAATTCATCACTTATGTGTTTGGATTTGATGACTGTGAAACACTGAATTTGTTTTGCAGTTATTCTCAGAATGTCCATAAATCACCTGTTTTCTGCATTTTAAATAATATTTTCACAGTTAATAGGTTATATATCACCAATATTTGGATTGCATGTAATTTAACTTGTAAAAATGCACTTAAAACCAAGGTCATTTGGTTTTCAGATTTTCATGCTTTCTGTGTTTTGTTTCACTTTTAAGTTCCAACATCTGTGCTACAGAATTCTTTAAAGGTCACTAAATTTATTAAAGTCATCTTGCTTGGAATTTACTTTTTATTTGTGTTATTTGTTTTATATATGTTTCACAAATGTTACCCGTTGTTTTTTTTATGGAATATTACATGTTCAAATTTATGATATCCAACTGTAGTGGCATCCAACTTCTATGGTAAAATGTAAATTGTAAATTATGGATTTTTTACACAAGCTACTAGGTTACATTAAATATTTTGATTGCAGTGGTTTTACGTGCTGATCAAAAGCCACAGAGATGATGTAATTTAATGTATAATACATATGGTTCCGTTTCAAAATATCTGTGTTGCTCAGAGATGATGTTGACAAACTCTGGCAAAACAAGGCAGTCTTTAATTCTAGGTATGAGGCACCAGTTCATAAAAAGACAAAGTTCAGGAGGAAGACTATTAGAGATAAAAGTGCAGTGACTGAGAAGGCACAATGACTGTTCTGGTTAGGTACTTTGGTTAATGTGTATGTCAAGGCGCCTCTCTGCGTGTGGATGCCAGTTTGCATACCAGTCATTGTAAACTTGGGCTATTGTGGGTGGTCCCTATATGGGGACCTTAAATGTCGTGAAACCCATTCAAATTGGCAGCAGTGGCAAAGGATCTCCTCCAATCAGTTCACTGAAAAATGAGCAGGATCATGACCACACGGTTGCTATAGAAAAATGCGAACATTTACATGTTCATGATGAGTGCAAAATGGTTTACACGAATGATTTTAGAACTGATGATTTCTTTCCAAAAAGTTCTTTAGACTTTTTTGATTTTTCTTTCTGCTAGATCCATGGAGTCTTTTGTCAGATGAAGTTATTGTCTACCTTTTCACTTGGCTAACCAAATCAGTTCTTGCTAGGTGCGCCAGAGTGTCTAGACGATGGAACAGATTAGCGTAAGTTCTGGTTTCAAGTCTGACTTATAGTATTTTAAAATTGGGGTGAGAGATTGGGTGGATAGAGTGGGTAAGTCATTGGCTAATTTCTTAGGTATAATTAATCCAAATTGTACTAAGGTATATGTGTGAGATGAGGTTGTAGCACATTGAATACAGGCCTCTGTCAGCATTAGTCATCCCATGTGCAGAGCAGGATTGAGCTTCAGTTCTGATGGGATCGATAGAGCCAACATGAGGAGACAAACTTTGACTGGAGCTCCGTCTTCACTAGCACAATTTAATAAACTCTGCTTAAATGACTAAATTGGATCTGCACTCAATTGCTACCTAATTTTTTTGCTGGGGCTGACAAAATGATGATGCTTACATTTTAGTACAGATTTATTGGCTATCTCTTTTCCAACTTAACGTCTAAACAGTGAAACGATGGAGCGTCTTACAGTGCTGATAATTCATTAGCTATCCTTTGCACAATCATCTAAATGTGATTCTTTATATGAAGCAATAGTGTTCATGAAATTGGTTAGCTGAACTCTCAGGTTGCAATACGATGTTCATGAACGCAAATTTACATAGCTTAAATGTTGTTGTGATAGATAATATTCAGATTATCTTGCCAGTTATAAGTTCATTCCTGTTATTCATGAATTCTGTTTGTATTAGATTTGATGAATCATTATGGAAAAGGTTGGATTTGGCTGATAAGACGCTGCAGCGAGGAGCTCTGGGACGTGTCCTTGATCGAGGTGTGGCAGCATTACGTCTGAGCAAAGCCAAGGTACAACAAAATCTAACTTCAAAGCCTTATATATTTTGAAGGCTGATCAGTGTAATACAATGTACTGCAGAGAAAATATTTGAAAGCACCTGTTAGAAAATGTATTCATATTTGCTTCCAGATTTAGAATTGTAAGAATAAACATAAGTCTAGAAATGATGAGCAGTGACTTTATGTGCTTTGCAAATTCTTATAATAATAATAGTAATAATTATAATAATAATAACAATTATTATTATTATTATTATTACCCTCATTTGCTATATAAGCTTGTTATTTACTGTTAAACCCCCACATTTAAATCCTCAGATATTTTATGTCCTCAAGTCAGTGTGGACTTTATATATCAGTTCAAATTTCTCTCTTTGTGCACTGCTTTGAACCTTGGATAAATTCTTAGTGAAGTCACTTGCTGCCTGTGTTAAATGCAATTAGAAATACAAGGAGTTAACAATTATCAATATATTGATTAAATGATGGATGATTATGTACTAAAATTCAAAAGTGATTAATCAAAGGCCTACTTAGTAAACCTACATGCTAAGACACCATCGATTTTGCATAAAAAAACTTGTTCATGGTCGTTACACAAAGTCTGCTTAGCTGGTGTGCCCACGTGCACAGCTGGATTACAGACTCAATGCCCTACCAATAGTCAATAATGCAGCATGCATTCCCAACATCCCGTAATGAATAGAGCTTTCAAGCAGTATGTGAAACCTCTGTATGGTGGAAATTTTGGAATTTTTTTTAGCATAAGCATTTAATCCAAAAAAATTACAGACATATTTGAGTTTAATAGAATTATGTAATAAACGATAGTTTGTCTAACAGAAAACGAATCTGTGGAGACACCAATGGAACAGCAAAGTATACTTATTTTAATTGAAACCACTGTTAGGTCGACATTAGGTGTAAGGCTAATTGTGATTTCATGATTTTCAAATTATTAAATCAGTCCTGGAATAATATGCTTCTTGAAATCGTGATAAAGGTGCTGTCTTCGTCAACTTGATCATTTATTCTTGCCAGTCCTCGGTTTTAAGAAGTCCATAAATAAAAGTCCATGTGATCATTAGGTGTACATAGTTTTCCATGTGACTTGGGGATTTTGTTGCAGCAGAAATTTAATAGACCTATGCAGGGCTTGACAGGGAATGAAGCCAACTTATCTAATTCTCATAAATATTTTCAGGTTCCAAGATTCATATGTAAGAAGTATGTACGGCCTGCATTTTGGAATATTATTAGCATTTTCATTCAAAAGTCACAAATTTTGTTGTCTCTAGATTAAATCGCCGCTATACTTAACCAGTACAAGTTCATCTCAGCCAAGGTAAGTTTTAGTTCAGAATAGTGTGTTGGGGTGGTAATTTTATGGTTAAAAATAGCTTAGTAATCATTTAGAAACAAATGTATTTCATTGTATTTCCAACCCCTTTCATAAAATTTTCCACAAGCCTTTACTGAAGGTTGGTGAAAATCAGTCTTGTTGAAGCAGTGTCGCGTGACAGTTGCTGGGGTATCACTTTAATTATGGTTTGAAAAGTTGGGAAAATTGTTATTGTGAATGCTACATGCAGTACTATTAGTCCTGCTAGTTGTAAATTACCAAATATTATGTGCCAAATTTTGTCTTTGTTCACCGTCACGGTCATAAAACATGAATGCAAAACAAAACAGGCCTACGATTTCCAGGTCTAATATCTCTGCAACCATTCTGCATACATATAAATAAGCATGGGAGAAATTGTAGCTATTTATCACAACTTGTTTACACAGGATGAATGCTGATTCCGTAATTTGCAGTTGCTTTATTAAGTGCACCTATAATGTCGCAGTTTTGAACCTGTGGTGCAGAAAGTTTTCTAATGCTGCAATTTTGCACCTGTGATGTGCAAAGGGTTAAAAATGGCCTCAGGCAGTGGTTGTTATCAACAGCCACTTTCTAGTGCTTGACTTTCTGTGTTTCAGAGTAACAAGACTACAGTTCTTGGATCTTTCGATGGCCACCATTAACATAAGTGGTCTGCAAGAGCTGCTTTCAGGGTGCCAACATCTTCGAAAACTTAGTCTGGAGACATGTCCAGTCGACGATACCATATGCAGGTATCATATGCGAGCATTTTCTGCATTGAATCTCTGACTAAATGTCAAGACATTGTTTTAATTCAGACCCCATTGGCTATGCACTGTTACTTTTGATGTCATTTGAAGAAAACAGTTTTGCAGACCTATCTTTCCCCAAGCACTGAAAGAAGAGTTAGTAAGTACGTTGCAAATTTTATGATGGGTTAATTCATTTGTGCTTTGAAATTTAATGTTAGAACTAAAATAACTGGGGCATGCTTAGCTTTTAAATTCAGAGATGAATATAGCATCAATTGATCAACATGTACTAATGACCATAGAAGTAGCAAATATTTCATTCTTAATAAAAGTCAGTTTCATTTTATGAAGGTGGATATCTCTATTTATAACTATTTAAGTTTTGGGTATAGACATCAGTTAAACTACTTTTGGTAAATTTCATGTCCATTATGTAATCTTGTATTGTTTTAGATACATTGCACAGAATAGAAATTTGGAAGTGTTGAATCTGTGTATGTGTCAGGGTATAACCGAAAATGCACTCGTTCCTTTGTGCAACAGCCTTAAACAGTATGCACACCATCTTTTATTGTATTTCATCATCATTGTCATTGTTAGCATTGTCGTCATCATCATCGTCATCATCTTGTGCGTTCCTAGTGCGTACTTGATCATCTTCCTTGGTCATCTTGATCATCTTGATCATCTTGGTGATCTTCCAGTCAAATCTTCTCACAATTAAATAATTCAGTCTGTGATGTCTTCTGTCCATTTTCATTTGGTTTGGTGGTATCATAGGATACATAATAGTGTTTCCTTGTTCTCTCATCTGTTATTCAGAGCATATTTTTTCTGTCTGTGCATCTTTCATTCACTTTACTTTATTTATTTAGTTGCTGTCCCACTTTTGGTCTACATTGCTCATTAATATCTACAGTGTTCTGTTCCCCAATCTGCTACCATGTAACATAGTGACAGATTGAATGTATGTTTCTATATGGATATATTTTTGTAGCAGCTTTTAATCACCTCTCAAATGCAGTTAGATGTTTGACCACTTGACTTCAACGTTAAGCCCTTTCCAGCTTAAGTTTTGAGTGTCTTTCCAATGTCCCAGATGTTGTAGCTTACTTTTGTAGTTTTAATAATAACATGAATTTCAAATGTGTTAGGCTAGATTCATTGAATGTTGGTTGGACAAACATGAGTCGAGGAGCTGTTGTCTACCTGATAATCTGCCTTCCTGCCTCCATAACGAAGCTAAACTTAAGTGGCTGCCGTGAGACTCTTCAGGATGATGGTTAGCTGTAGTTTGATCTCACACTGAACAGAGTCTCTTTCTTTCAGTTGCTGCTTGCTTAGCAGAGGTTGACTATATCTTTGCCTGTCAATTAACTTATTTTATTCTGAACTGCTTTTTATTAGATCCTGTTTCATAAAAGTCATTCTTTTAGATTAGATTAAAATTGATGTCAGCAGCTGTTGAAGCCATAATTATGTCATTAAACCAGCATGAACTAAACTGCGAATAGAGTTTGGAACTGATATTTATTTATTTAGTAGTACTTATGTAGGAATTGTTTCTTTTCATAAATCTTTGAGTATTACATGGAAAAACACAAATAAAGAGCAGAAAAACTTGAATTTCAAGTAAAAAACTTGAGTAATAAATAGAAAACTCGAGTATCGAGAAGAGATTCTCTTGTGTCAAGTGTAAACACTTGAGCTTAGAGCTCAAGAGGATTCTGAATTGTTCAAAGACTTTTCATTTGAGTAGAGTCAATACTATAAAGTAGGGAGTTGCAGTAATTGAGTATAGAATGAACAGTTGAGATGGCTATTGTACAGGCAATTTCATATTCCAGTATGGGCGAAATCAGTGGAAGTCATGAATGTGGATGTAGCCAGTGCAGGATAAGTGGTTGAGGTGGTCATCATTGGGATGGATTTTGTTGAAGATAATTCCCAGATTATGGAATGGAGATGAGTATGACATAGGTAGTGAGAGGTCATTTCGAGGAAGTTCTGGGGCTTAGGTTAGTAGGTTAATTGTTCTTGGAGGGTGATAATGAGAAATTCTTTTTCAGAGGGATTGACGCATAGAAGTTTGGCAGTCATCCAGGCTGATATCTTGTTATTGGTGTTATCAAGATGATTTAACATGTGTTTGAAGGATTGAGGGGAGAAAGATATGAAATATTATTATATATATTAAGAATTTTGTGTTAGCAGCAGAGATAGTGATTAACACAGGAAGAGTAAACGAGTTTGTTGTCACTTTGTGATACCTCAGTAAATGAGTTTGCTATCAATTTGAATTTAAAGTAAAGAACTTGAGTAATACATAGAAAACTTGTTATTTATTGCTCCTATCTCTTTACTTCTGCATGTGTGTTCTTTCTGTCCAGATGTTCTGCAGCTTTGTAAGAACTGTCGCAGTCTGAAGGAGTTGGATCTTAGCGACGCAACAGAACTGACCTCAAAGTCAATTGAATACATCATCCACGAACTGCCTGGTCTTGAATACTTGGCACTCAGTCGATGCTACAAGATACTGCCTTCATCTCTTGCGTAAGAAAGTTACTTAAACTAGTAAATTGTGCATTTCAGTTCTTTCTGTTGCATGAGTTGATAGTTTTAAAGTTTTAAAAGTTGAGCAAGCTGTTTTAGATTAATCTTCTTCACTAAAGAATATATATATATATATAGTGCTTCATTTTCTGTCTTTATATATATATGCAGATATTTCTACATATTTGTACATTTTTAAAGAGTAACTCTTCAGGTCCATTTAATCATTGAGACAGTTTCATTGTGGAAACCAGATGGTGTAGATGTTCCTAGAAATGAACCAATGCCTTATAGACAGTACTTTTTGCATTTTTTTCCAGACTTGTCCGGCACATTCCGACAATCCTGGCACTAGATGTCTTTGGGATGTTAAAAGAGACAGCCCTAGTCTGGCTAAGAGAGGCACTAACTGGCATCGAAGTAAACAAATTTCCATTCTCCAGCATTGCTCGACCAACCACTGGTCCGCGACGATCAAGCATCTGGAGCTTACGAGTGAGAGACAGCGTGGTTTAGACGATATCTATCACTTGAGTCAGGGATTTTGCTGTGCTGAAGAAACACAGCATTTCATTTCCAGTAACAAATGGACGTCTTGAGCAGTTGAAGCAGCTGACTAGGTCATGAAATAGATATCCTTGTGGTTAAAGCCACAATGATGTTTTATTGACAGGTATGCTGGAATAGATAGCCAGCCTTGTGTTGATGGCAGCTAGTGGTATAATTCTTGCATTTGCCAAAATGCTGTTAGTGTTCAAAATGTTGTGCCTGTAAATAAGTTGTGTGTGTAAATCCCTTGATCAGTGGGTGTGTATATAGAAGTTTTCTAAGATATTCTTTTAAGACAAAGGCATTGTTTTATTTCATTTGCTACATGAAAGAAATACATTTTTAATTTCATTTTGACAAATTACCTAGTTTCTGGTGTGATTGTTGAAAGTGAATTTGTTTAGCTTAGTTTGTAATTGATTTTTCAAAATTCAACTGCCACAGTTTCATTTAATGGACCCTTAAATAGAAAAGTTTTATGGTTTAGGCAAATGTGGATCAGCTGAATGTAAATTAATCTGGGAGAAATACAAAAATAATTAGATTACCAGTCCACTGAAAATTAAATATCTTGAATAGCATAAGATGGGCATTAAAAGGTTTAGAAAACTTTTTATCTATGTTTGAACAATTGCACCTTAGGCTCCTCAATAGCTAACTTCTTTTAACTTCTTCTGGAAAGGTATGGTCTTGTCCACTGTGGCAGTACAATCTTCCACATTATTCCACAGATCTACAGCTCTTGTGCTGAAGAATTTCTTCCATGGTACTACCTTCTTGTCGATAATAATTTTGTAACTGTCAGTCAAGTTTCCTCTGCTGATCAGAGCCTTAAAATACCGAATCATTTCACAGCGCTTCACTTTCACCAGTTTCTGTGTGTCCTGTTTCACTATTCTAAGTGTGGTCTGACCAGTGATTTGTGTAGCCTTAATATTGGATCGTTATCCTTCCTTAAACTCATGCATGACCTTTTGAGAAACTTTCATTACCACAACACTTGTGCAATTCTGCATGATGATAATTATGGCTTTGAATATGTGTGAAAAATCACATACGTTTGTTGTTTACCTACGTTGTTTGTAACGTAAATCTGTTAATTGTGTACATTGCATTCATGTTGGATTAAAATAAAAATTTTACAGATTTATGATTTACACTTTGGACTGTGGCACTCTGATAGTTGTTTAGTTATTTACCAGTATGAAATGTAATCTTAGATTGTACATATATGATGTATAGTATTTTAAAATTCGTATACGCAGCAATTCCTCTTCATGGCAACTACCACGTGACTAGGTTCTTCTCAGTGGAAGGCACACAATCACCATAATTGCGATATATCACCATAATTGCTGAACGATTTTCAGCTATAGACAGTAGCGGCTCCAGGATTTTGCATTGGGGCAGGGGCTAAGCACCAGCTGAGATAACTGGAAAACCTCACAAGGAGGTGGCTACATTGGGTCAGCTGACTAAGCAGCCTGGATTTGTATAGCAGAAATCGATAACTTTGCAAGATGCAGTTATTTGGATGTAGAATTCTAAATGGGGGCTAACCCATTTTGGAGAAGGCTGTGCCTGAATAAGTTTAGCTTTACTACTGCATATGTGCAGTTAGCTAAGCTTCTAGGGCATCAATTGGTAACCACAACAGTGGTGGTACATGCAACTTTAAGACATCTCTTTATTATTTTAGGTTGCAGATATAATCGAAGTACATAAAATATAAATTAAATCCTTTATTCAGCAATTATTCCAGCCAACTAAATGTAAATTCAGCTCAAAACCTCAAACCTCAAAGGAATGCTTTTAATGCCATCTGTTATCAATTTTACATGAGGGCTGGGATTTGAACCCTGACCACATAGATTAAAAGGCCATATATTTATTGCTCTGCCACCATGGCAAATTTCACATCTTAAAAGCTATCAACAGTATGCCTCGTTGTCTCTGGCCCTCCTTCCTATGGAACACGACACCCCAACTTACCCCTCCTCCTAGTGGGGGATTTCAAACTGCTTGTCACTGCAATTTGTCAATGCCATGCTGCAATCATATCAGTGCTCAAGTTTCTTCTGTCCTTTCGTCTGAATGTGTATAAGTCCTATATATGTGTGGCCTTGCAACCATACATTTTAACGGAAGTAAAAATGCAAATGTCAACGTTTTTCTATAACAGATGGCATTAAAAGCATTCCTTTGAGATTTTGAGCTGAATTTACATTCAGTTGACTGAAATAATTACTGAATGAAGAACATAGCTGAAATTCTTGAGTACTAAACTACTCAATTCTCTTGGACTCGACTACTCATGAGTAGTTGAGTACTGGCAGCAGCTTCAGAGATCATATCATTTTCATCACTTCCACAGAGTATCACCTTCACCATGACCATTTTGCAGTGAATTGATTGGATGTAAGACAGTGGTTCGTCGCTGGCAAGAAAAATACTGTGTAGGCCCACAGAAAATAGGTGAACTATTACATAATGGCTGAAAAGAGAAAGAGAAAATGACAGCATTCATCTTTTGTTTGGTCATATTTCGATGTTTTTGAGAGTTCTGACGAAATAGTGTGTAAAGATTGCAAATTGACAGTTGCATTTAATAGTTGTAATTGTAATTTTGTAATTGTAGTCAGGAATTTGTATAGCACCTCCTCAAGAGAAATTAATCAGAGGCACTACATCGATGGTGATCAAACTTGTGCTGTCGGAGGAAACTCTCGGTGACACTGGCAGTGGCAAGTGTGGGTATCAATTTTCTGTGATTGAGTGCCAAATAGTAATCATAATCTTGGGATTTCTTCGGTGCCCAAAAAACCTACGTTGTGAGGGCCACAGTCAAAAACAAAATCAGTGAGGAAAGCATATGGTTAGATTCAATTCCAAGTCCAGATCCACAGGTCGGCCAGATGGAGACACTAAAGGCTACGAAGGATGGTATATCGAATTGGAGTGGCAAGAATGATAAGAAGAAGAGGAGGAATCAGGATAGATTTTTAAGCTAATGCTTTCAGGTTTGAACAAAAGGCATGTGACAAAACTGCAAGAGTCCAGTCAAATGTGCTTTCATAGGCATGCTGGCAGAGCCATTACCTCATTGCTTTTGGTGGTAGTCTTGGACCGCACTCCACTATTGCTATTGCTTAGTAATCAGTAAGTTGTTCGGGGTTGACACTGAGTATATTCTGCTGCCCTAAATTGGAATATCTTAAGTTGTAATCGTAATCCTTAAATTTCTACAGTATTTCAAAGAAAGCTAAGTCACGGGAACCAGCTTATTCGCAGGTGCACAGTCAGAACAAAATCAATAAGCAGGTCAAGTTCGGTTCCAGGTTAAGATCCGGGAGTCAGGCAAATGACGAAAATGTCATAAATTTTTTAGGGACAACATTGAAGTAGATTTGGGCATGGAATTAAAGTGCCATTTCTGGTAAGCAGTCTAAGTTGGTTCCCACAACTGCTTTCTTTGGGTGCTCTAGAAAATATCGAGATTATGATTACAGTATTTAACTCACTTTGGATTTTTAGAAACTCTCGAGATTGCGATTATGATTACATTACACCTCATTTCACTATACTAGGCTACAAAACGCTACACTACAAAAATAAGATAAATAAGTAAGTAAAGGATTTCTGGGAGATCCCTCTAACCTGCGTAAAGAATCGAGTAAATACCTAAAATGGCAGATTGTAATGACATGAATATGGAGAAAGCGAATGGTTCAAGCGCCAAAGTGAGTCAAATTAGGAAGTTTTTGTTGTGCAGAAAGGATGCATTATATTATGTTAATACTTTCATATGTTATGAAGTTGTAAATTTTGTTTCATAATTCTGCGTTTATCTAAACGACGAATGGGTGCAGTGTTAGTATGTACAGCTAGGTTAATTTGGACATCTTCCAAAGCCAAAGAATTCTGTTTTAAATTTAATAGAGGGGCTTTCAGTGCATCTGACTACACGGCTAGAAGAATTAGAGTGAAATATTCTGGGCTTAACGTCGATATCACGAAGCACAGATAGTACCGAGACTGTCTTTCGCCCTAAACTAAGCTTACCTCTTTCGGTCTGTTTATGGTGCATAATGTTTCCTGTTGCCCGGCTTCATAGTGCACTTCTGAACTTTTACTGTTTAAATTTTAAGAGTGCTATTGCAGTGAAATATTTAAAATGTTTTGACATTGTTACTCAAATTAAACCTGAATGTTATATATGGACTCGTTATTTGACATTTGCAGACAGAAGACCGAAGCATGAGAGGAAGCAGCATGGATGAAAATTCCTGTACAGGTACAGTTGGGTGATGTTTTACAATAAACTTTTTACTCGGATGCAATATAAATGCAGTTTTCTGTTATTACTATGCCAGTAGCAAAATATAAGATGTTCACTGAACAGTATAGTCGCCTGGATCAGAAACAGTTCCACAGAAATTCTCATACATGCTGATTTTATAGTTATGCTTTAGACTTTATGATCAAATAATCATTAATAAATTTATCCTGCTGTCTCTGTCTTGCAGTTCAGCTGGTAATATGAAGCATTGTCCCTTGCAGGCCTGCATGTTTCTTTTGTCTAGAGTGGCCCTGTGCTTGATATTGTGTGCTGAATAGTACATGTATTTTTGTCGGCTGTATCTGTTAAGAGTTTAGATTGATAAAAACGTAGCAAATGACTCTCAGAAAAACGTACAGGAAGTCGTCAGACTTGCTATGACGAACCCTGCCCTCCGGAGAGTTGTACGTATTGCAAGTAACATCTTTGCCTCTATATCACAGTACTTAGTAAATATTCTTTTGATGTTGGCTGTAGTCAGCAAAAGAGTTTGAGTTTTGGTGGTTTGTGGTGAGTAGCAGAGTAGATTTTTCCAGCCTGTGACAGCTTTCGAGTATATGACTACGGCTACAGAATGCGTTAAAAAGAGTTGATCAGTTGTATTTCTGGCTGAATAAAGCGATATGTGACAGAGCTGATAAATGTTTTGTTAATTTATTTGGTATTGTTAATGTATCCATATGGCCCTTAGGAAGCAACTAGGCTTTCATACTTCTAGATGCAACTTTTCCTTAGAGAAACTGGTTCCAGACTCATCTAGGACCAGACATGCAGGTGTTCATGATACTGTTTTGAGTGCTGCTGTAGTCCACTTTCACAGATTAGCACTAACTATTCTAGAATTTTGGACATCCTCTTCTCTCTCCTTTAGCCTGTGTTGCATCAGAGGATTATTAACGATTGAACTATGTTGTTGCAGAAAATGTTTTGAATGCAAAGACTGACTTTCTTGCTGTGAGTCACTGGATAGACTGCATCAGTGACTCAGCTTAAATTTCCAGTAGTCTATTTTAATTTGGACCTTTTTTGGTGTATCATTGACTGATTGCACCCAAATCTTTCTGTAATTTAGATAGGTTAATGTAGTTGAAGTTGCTGAATGATCAGATCCTGTTTTGTGCTCTTTCGTTCCAACTGGACATGATAATTCTTTGTGGACCATACAAACTGGATGTTCAGACTGAAGTTAACATGGTCCTTAAACTGGAATTGATGATTTGGGATTGATTAGTGATAATTTTGGGTCTATAATATGAAAGTTATTGATGGCTGTGTAATCTAACATTAAACGTTTCTGGCAATGGTCCCAAAGGTAACTAACTACAAGTTATTTGGAGATTTGTCAGAGATTTAGACTGGTTACTTCAGGCAAGCAGATGACCGTGTTGGCAAAGAGGCTAACTGATGTGTTTTTGTTTCTTCTGTCTCTGTTTTATGTATGTGAGCAGTTGAAAGAGCTGACATTAGGAGACAGATTGGTTTTTGATGAGTTGGTTTTTGGATGGCGAGTGGCTTTTTCTGTAAATGGGGGCATTGACAACCGTGCTGATCGACGCCTTTGGACTCGGTAATGGTTGTCTTAGCAAGTGTGTAGACGAAAAACCAGTTGTTCACGTGGCATTAGAAGTTGGAATGCAAGAAATGTTAGGAGGACTGTCTGCTCTGTAACAGTAAAACACTGCTGTGAAACTGTTGTTTTGTGTGTTGTCACTTTTTATTATTTTGTAATGTTTGTGTAACAACTGTTATCTGTATATTTGTGTATAATTTTGGTTTATTATTTACCAATACTTGAAATCTCTTGAACCAATTATTAAAGCAATTTATTATTATAATTTCTGACTATTTATTGTAGTAGCTATGTTAAACCCTTAGTATAGTGTACCTGTAATTATAGCAAGAGTGAGTTGTAGTTCCTAGTTTTCTATTTGTACCTTTATGCATAAATTTGCCCACATTTTGACCTGGTTTTATCAAATTAAAAATCCACACTTCAATTTTTAAATTGCACACTGCAAAGTAAGTGTGAACTCTTCTAAATTTCTTGTAGGGGATGTATGTCAAAAAGTTTATTTGAAATTAATGAGGAAGTTGTTGAAAAAGAAACTTTAATGCTGTGAAACTGTCAGAATAAGCTGATTACAATATCTACCATCATTTGAGTCATTATTGTTTTTTATTGCTACCCTTGTTAAAGTAATGCCTTAAGTATTAAATTTCTGGGATCTCGATGCTGTATGTATACATGTTTTAGTTATAGAGCTATCTTTATGTACTGTACAGACTGCTGTGCTTATATTTACTGTATGTGACAGCTAAACAGATGTGCATTTAGGACTTGTTTATGTACTGCCTCAAGTCTGCATACTCTATAATTCAAATCAAGCAATCCATGCTTTGTCACTGTGCTTCAGTTTGAGATACAGTGAATTGTTTAACTAGATTGCTGGTGCTGCACAGTTTCTGGCTGCAGACTGATCTGTTTAAATTGCATTGTAGGCAGTGAAGACACAAACAGTGCTACCCAGCATCGAAGGTCTCCCTCTCCCCAAGCCACACAGACAGGGCCTCTGCTTACAGGCCCAGGTGGTGCGAGGGAACAAAAACGATTCACACTGCCCAAGTTGTCTTCTTCACAAGAAGACAGAGTGAAAAAGGCAAAAAAGTATGCGATGGAGGAGAGCATCAAAAGTGTCTTACTCAAACAGACATTGGCTCACCAGCAACAGGTTTCAGCCTAAATTCTTAATGACCTACTGGCGTTTTCTTTTTTATTGAAATAGCTGACAGATACATAGTTGGCTTAATGGCCATTTAAACCATGTTTACTGCAGGTTTTTGGGATAGGCATTGCTATCTTTCATGCAGGTAGTTCCTACTGTAACTCTTTCATTGTTCTAGTCCATTTTCTTTGCGGTCTTCTTACCTTTGGAGTAGGTAGAATACCTTTCCTGATGCCACCTAGTATATTTTTTTCTTGAATATTTTATCAGTTGTTGAACCTATTGTAAACTTTGAACCAGCATTGTGTCCAGTAAACTACAGTAAAAGAAAGCTAAATATGCTGGATGAAACAAAGAATGCATAATTTAGTACATTTTTGTTCGTAAATTTACAGTTTTTACATGTGCTAAAAGTGTGCTGTGACATTTCGTAAATTGATGTCATTTGTTAATTCCATTTGTTGTTTTTGTTTCTGCAGATGGCTACCATTCAGAGTGCATTACATAAACCGTTTTCCCTCCTTGGCGGGTAAGCATACCTGTTGGAATTCATATAGCTGTGTGTCAGACTTGAGCCTTTGTATTTTCTTAGCTGCTTATGGTAGCTAATAAGACTGGTTGCATCAGCCTTAATTAAATTGTCAATTTCGTATTGAACAATTGTCCTACTTTTAAATTAAATCATTACTTTGTTTATTTTCCATTGTACCAAGCAAATGAAGGTAATATGTGTGAGTTTGTTCTAACAATTCCTATTTGGTTGGAAATAACTTAAACCTGAAGTGATGAATCTAATCTGGAAACTTGTTTTATGCCATAATATAATATGTAAGGGATGAAACTGATGGTTGCTTCTAAACAAAACCACATTCTGAAATGACTGATGCAAGTAACAAACTCATCTTATGAAATAAACTGCTATCATTTTAATAGTTTTGCAGAATTCAAGAAAACAAATAATGGTGGAAATGAATGATAATGGTAAAGAAGCAATGTTCCAACATTTTCGCTCAATGAAAAGTTCCTTTTATGTCTCAAATTTTTTTGTGTAGGCAAATCTACAGTTTGCAGTATATCCTTCTCCGCAGTCATAATCTCTGATTAATATGACTGTTGAGCTTCTCTTAAGTAAAGTAAAAATTAATAAATTTCCACTAAAAGTAGCAAAGTGACAATTAAACTGTGGCAAAAGTGACACTTTTTGTTAAGTGGCAGTGGTGTGAACAAGCTTAAGAATGTTAGTTTTATCGATGATCCAAACTGTTGTTAAGTATTTTATTTTTAAAAATAATATATGAATTAGTGAATGACTTAATGAATGAAGTAGTAATTTATGAGAATTACTGCTTAATTCAATGATAAAGCATTTGATTATTTCAGTTATTGTATTTATCACATTTTTTGTTGTCTGGTGTAGAATGCAGATTACAGAGCAAGTTTGGACGAAACTTGGAACGTAAGTAACTACCAAAAGGATAGATATTCTTTTTCTTGTTACAGTACTTGGCACTTGACTTGTTATATAGTCTTTGCTTTTCAACTGCTGCTTTTGCCTGTTACACCTTATAAATACCTTTTTCATGCTGTGGTTTTTAAGAGATAGTTTTTACTAGTTTAATCCATTTTTGATGTTAGGAAAAAGCTTATTTGTTTGACTTGCAAATCAGCATCTTCATGTTGTAAAGTCTGTTCTGAAAACGCAACATGACATTTTGCAAAGTGCAAGTCTGCTGTATGTTGAGTGTAGTTTATTGCCTTTGCTGTTAAATTTCACACAGAGCCTCTTTACCCTGTTTTCACCCATATTGCATTGTGGCGTTGTTGCTCCATGGACAGCTGTTTGTTTCACAGGATTTACGTTGGAAGTATAAATTTTGATGTGAGAGAAGATACCATACGCTTAGCCTTCCAGCCATTTGGTCCAATACGTAACGTCAGTCTGTCATGGGATGCGCTGGCTAACAAGCACAAAGGATTTGCGTTTGTTGAGTACGATGTTCCAGAAGCAGCGACTCTAGCACTTGAACAGATGAATGGAGTTCTTTTAAGTGGCAGAAATATCAAGGTCTCTGTATTTCCTTGTTTTAAAAATCTGTCTCTTTCTGTCAGTGACTTTCTTCTGCCTCTCCTGCCAACATATTTTTAATCACTGTTGTTTACTGGATCCAACTTAAATTTTTTGGTGGCTAGTGATAAGGTTCACTAGGTTCTTGTAGGCTGGTTACGTTGTCTCTCTGTCTCTCAGGTGCCTGCGTTGTCTGGTTAGTCTTGCAAACCTTCACTCTTAGTGAATTAATTAACAATTTCCATGGCGCTGGTGACTTATGCACAAGGCATCAACCGAAGACACACCAAACCAACTGATTATGAGCAACTGAATAAGCTTATCCACCAAAAACATTTATAGTTTTTGGTGTAACCAGAGAAAGGCAATCCGCTAGTTCAGTGATTGTTAAGTCTGGAGAACAAGGACTGATTTTAAGTACCGTGTTTGGCCAGAATTCAGTGAACTGAGATGAAGTGGTAACAGTAGTATTAGTGGGTGTTACATGTGTTGTGTTCTTTTTCAGTATATGTGTATAAATACCAGATAATGAAACCAGACGTTTCTTACAGAGTTAATGCTAATTTGAAACTAAAACTTGTATTCTTATAAGAACTTTAAAGGTTCCTGTTAATGTTGTTAGTTGCTTTCCAGGGTTAGGTAATATAGTATAATCAATCACTATATTGTGATTTGTGTTTCTTTAGGTTGGGCGCCCGAGCAACATGCCGCAGGCTCAGCCGATTGTCGAAAAACTCATGGAAGAGGCCAAACCGTATAATCGCATCTATGTTGCTTCCATTCATACAGATCTCAGTGAAATTGATGTTCAGAGGTAATCCTGGTTTATCTGGTCTGTTACTAAGTTTGATACATTTGCAATGCATGTGTTATAAATGTATTATATTTTTGGCTCTAACAGATCAGAGGTGAAAACTAGTTGCTAGGCATAAATGCATTTACATATCAACTGGGGTAATTTTATGTGAACTGAACTTCTGAAATATGCCACCAGATGGTACCACTAACAATAATTTTGAGAAAATTCATATTTCAAAGTTGAGCAGGTGGTTTTAAGAATAGGAATGCCAAGTATCAGCATAAATAATTGTGTGTTTTAAATCAACTGAAATTCCTAAACAGCTGTGATAAGTGCTGTAGACACACAAAATTTAAATCAAATTACTGAAGATATTTCAGTTATAGCATGCTGTCCAATCTGTACCCACAGAGCAAGAGATATACATTGGTTAGCCAATAACTGCTAGTCCAGTTACTTTCTCAGATGTTCTTGGGGCTGGCTGGTTGCCAAATCCTGAACCAGTCTGTCATTTACTGATACACAGTAGTTCAAGATTTGTTAAATATCAGAGTTGTTTCTGGAAGATTATTACTTGTTATTTCTTTGCAAATTAACTAATTAATAAATGTTTTTAAAGTTTACTGACGAATAGTTGAGTGCATAACTGATTCTCAGTTTTGCTTAAATGCTCTGCTTAGGAGATTAATTTTTGGAAATTCAGTTTACCGGTATGTAAATCACCTCAAATGTGCTTCATTGCTATGCATGTTTCTGTGTTTCAGTGTGTTTGAGGCATTTGGCCATGTACGATCTTGTAAATTAGCTGCCGACGTCTTGAGGCCTGGTAAACATAAGTAAGCTTATGACAATCCTTCTCTGATATAGGTATCTTAGCTCCAGTTTTGCAGCTTGATACATTTTTATGTTTGGGTGCTGTGTCTTAAGGTTGCAAGAGACTTGGCGCTACCAGAGCTGAACTGTTCAAATGTGAAAGATTACAGCACTTTTGATTTACATCATGTGAGTCACTATGAACTGTAGAAGGAATAGGTCGTTGATTGTTGTTGTCTCGTATGAAGTTCATCTGAAAGTTCAATCAACCTTGGAACCATAACAGTTGATCCACCTTAATAAACGCATAGTTGTAGTGAAGGCATCACTCCAAGGATAAAGGGTGTTTATTATAACTCATATCTGTTTGTGTTGCATGTTGATGGACATCAGTTGCTCTTGTCTGTGATGGCAGTTATTGAAGTGCTTCTTCAGAATTTATGACTGTTGTGACTGCTGTAGGGGTTATGGATTCATCGAATATGAAACTGCACAAGCAGCAGTGGATGCTGTCGCCTCAATGAATCTGTTCAACTTAGGTGGACAATACCTCAGGGTTGGCAAGGTAAGCAGACTGTTGCCCTGGGATTGGCTGATTACCATGACACAGCACTGCAGTTCAGATGTCACTTTTAATGATCTGTGTTTAGAATTATAGTGTGGTAGTTTATGTGACAAATCACATAGGAGATGATATCATGTGATATAGCAGATAACTGATATGGCACATCTTCAAGAAGTCAATGTTCAGTTTGAGAGAAAAGAGACTTGATGTACATAATGGCAATTCAGAAAATTTAAGTGAAGTACCAAAAAGTGTTTATTCTTAAGTACTTTGCATTCGGTGATTTTGTTGTTTGTCGCACCAGACTTGGAGTATTTCACATCAGTAGATATTGTTTCAGTGGCGTAGCTAGCCTTCCGAGGGTCCTTGTGCAAACTGAACTGTGGCTACTTTGCATTACATAATTGAGCAACCGGACCTGGGCCCCTTGGCAGTCCAGACGGCCTCTGGCCTCATGGGCCCTTGTGCTTTGCCCAACCTGCACAATCGATTCCTACGCCTCTGTATTGTTTTATAGGGCTGCTACATCAATTCCTTCATGGTGATAGATTACTGTATTTGTTTAGGCGGTAACACCACCATGCATTCAACAAGTGCCCAGCTTCCCATCTCCAATGCCAACCAAAGCAGCAGTTGCTGCAGCGACTGTTACTGCCAAAATTACAGCTATGGATGCTGTCTTACAGGTCTGTGTTATTCTCAGCATTTGGTTATCAGGTTGTCTCCTGTATCGCTGCTTAGGTTCTTATGAATGCCTTTACAGATATTACATTTATTTTAGGTCACTTTACGTTTACATCAAAAAATATTGATAACTTGCTTATATATCTAAACAATTACGTAGTGCCTATTAAGAAACCTGTCAAAGGTGTTAAAATATGGATATCTGACAAAAATGTTGCGTAGACTGAGAGAGCTGAAAATGTATCTTAAGCAGTTTCTAGTAAACAATTTTGATTTTCAGTTGAAGACCGTTCTGGAAGGACTGTCCAATACACGCAAAAGCCATGTGTAATGTCATTTTATGGGAGCATGGGACTCACACAGGTTGCTAGAGGCTACAGAACACTGCACTCAATGGCAGGGATGGTTTGAGAGCTCCCTGGTTTATTCTGAAGTTGCATGGTCTACTGACAGGGATGATCTTTAATGTAAATCTGTCCTTTACTGTCCTGGCCATGCAGTATCTCTCGTGGTTGGAAACAAGAAAGAATTTTGGTACGTTGGCCATGTTTTGGGTGGCAGAGGGATGGTCTATAAGTCATATCCAGGACTTCAGCAGGCCAGAAAGGAGCGCTTGATCTGTAGGCATTCCTTTAGGTTGTGGCAAGTTTATCACTATGGTTTATACGTTACCTTTTAATCTCAAGTAAATGATCAAAGTAAGTTCTTAAATTTAATTGAAGCAATGTCAAGTGTACAGTGTGAATTATATTCCAGCCGGGTGGAATAACTGCCGTCACTTTGCCACCTCCAGGAGTGGCTATACCACAGCTAGGAGCGCCGGCTGTCCCGGCCACTATCGCAGCTCCTGGAATAGTCATTCCGCAATTGGCTTCTGCTGGGCCAAGGCTTATTACGACCAACACAGCAGGTAACGTATATGATAAGCACTCTATTAGAAGCTAATGTCTAAAAAATTTTCTTTCATTTAGAATGGATTGTATGATCTTAGAAGATTTTGGCTGAAACACTGATTTGGTGAGTTTGTAAGCTGTGGCTAAGTTTATATTTTACAACAAAAAATTACAGTGGAAAACACTTGGTGCAAAAATGTTTAACACAAAATTAGTTAGTATGTAAAGTTTGCTTAGTCCGTTTCAGCGTAAATGATTTTAAATGTGAATTAGTTCCTTTATCGTGAATCTGATAACATGAAAATATTGGTAAGCATGAAAAAATTTGTTGGTCCTGCAGAAGCAAATGCAGTACAAAACCTTAGGTAGCATGAAATGATTTATCTTTCAACATATGGCTCTGATCATCCAACATGCACCAAGGGCTTGGTTTGTGTTCTAACTTAGGAGGAACTGGTTCTGAGCAACTGACAAAAGTCCAGAAGCGGTTAGCTGATGATGATTCAGGACAGACTCTTGCTCAGCAAGAGAGCATGCAGATTACAGGCAGCCAGGCACGACACATGGTCATGCAGAAACTGTCTCGCAGCTCAAGTGTAAGTGACAGCAAACACTTGGGGACAAATTATTACAATGTCTGTAGGAACGACTGAGTAGCATTAGATAATTCTCTGTGTGGGTCAGATTGGTTGTAATGCTTTGAGTTTTGGTGAAATGCTTTATAAATGAGGAAGCAATAATGTAGACCATGTTACATTTGTCTGATACTGACTGGTTTGTGCTCTGCCCATGCTGTCACTAACCAACATGTTATCATCTGCCAAATCCTGTTTCATTCCATGAACTGAAAACACATAGGATATGTGGCACTTGAGGAGTCGTCCATAAAGGATGCCCACAAAAATTTACCTATTTTGGACCACTCTATCCCTGTCCGCATTTGGCATTGCCCTCCTCATCCCCATTGCATATGTCCATACACCAATGGAGTACTAAAGCCTAGGTTAGACTACCCTGTTGATCTTGCAAGGCTAACTGGACTAAAGGGTGGGGTACTCTAATACTTTCATGTCCCGAAAAGGGACTCTATATTGCATTAACAGGCTGTCATCGAATAACAGACTGTCACCATCTGACTGAAGTTGCTTGAGGCACAGGCTGTACTGAAATATCTGTATGTACCAAAGTTAGATGGGGATGTGTCCATATAGGGCGTGACTCCCCTTCTTTTTCCGCATTTGGGCGATTCCTTCATCCCACCTTCTCTCTAGGCATCTAAACAGACAACCCCTTGAAGCGTTGCTACATAGTCTCCTTTTATTACGCAGTATAATCTATCAGAATTGCAAGCATGTGACCGATTAAGATTAGCTGTGGCAAACTAACATTGATAAAAAATGTTGTGAAAATTTCCAGACAAAGGTGATGATACTACGAAACATGGTTGGGGTTGAAGACATTGATGATGAACTGGAAAACGAAGTCGTGGATGAATGCTCTCGCTATGGAAATGTACACCGGGTCGTCATATACCAGGAAAAGCAAAGCGAGGAAGACGACGCTGAAGTGCTAGTCAAGATCTTCGTTGAATTTAAAGAATCAGCTAGTAAGTAAACATTAAAGCCTTTAACTTGTACTACTTAATATTATGGGATAGGTTGTAACTGATTCACTTTTTGAAAGTTTGTTTGGGTAAGTATATTTGTAGAATTTTTCTGAAACATTATTGGCCAGTTTTATGACGGGCAACGGTGTGGTACTTGGACAGTGTGTGGGATCCATCATTGTTGTTGCTCTGATCATACAGATCATGGCAACAACGATGGGTCCCACAAACTGTGCACATTCCTGACCATAAAAGCCTGGTGACTAGCATATCCTGATAATGTTACTGTACTACACTATAAGGAGTCGTCCACAAAGGATGTCAGCAAAAAATTACTTACTTTGGACCCCTCCCCTTTGTGGACATCTGCATCCAGGGGTAACTGTGTATGAAGTGGGGTACTTAGATGCTGCCATGTCGAGCAAAGGGACAATATATCGTAATAATTATATAATGCTCCCTGTCTGTTGGTATCCAGCTCCAGCATTATGACTGCAGATAAGAAAGAACCAGTCTCCCTCCAATATGCATCCAACTGTTAAAGCACGGTAGACGCGGTCATATAACTAAGCCAAAGTACAGGCTGCTCCTGTGAAATCTGTTAACAATGATCCAACGCTGTACAGACTGTTGGTGTTTGGGCTGTACTCGAATAAACATATGTACCAAAGTTAGATGCGGAAGTCTGCCTTGGACGTAGCCCCACCCCAAATCCACATTTAGATGGCCTAACCCTCCCCCTTTGTGGACTTCCTTAATGGATGACCCTAAAGGATTTGATATAATAGAGCTTGTTACTGCATAACAAAATTGTGCTGGTGGTCAGTGATGGCGTAAATGTGGTGGTGTACATGCAATTTATACAGATGTACTAATGAAACAATGGCAGTAAATAGCTGGGATAACATTTTAACAAGGTGTATTTATAATTTCTTAAACGGTTTTATTTTCAGCTGTGGACACGGCAGTGAAGGCTCTCAATGGTCGATTTTTTGGTGGACGAAAGCTCAAAGCCGAACCATACGAACAACAGATGTTCGATTCCAACGACTTGTCGGGATAGGAAGACCAAAGAGAAAGATGCACAAAGACAGTAGAGGAAGATTGTATAGACAGGACTCTTCTGTAGAAACTCTTCACTTGTGCTGTTCCTGCTGCAGATTTTATGAACTGGAACCCGAGTTGTAATATAACCATTTATTGGCAGCATGACAAAATTACACACATAGAGAGATTGATTTACAGTAAGCCAGGCAGCAGTATACAGCCAAGGACGGGGTTGGATGACTACTAAGTTACGGTTGCTCTTGATTACACTTTCGTAAAAAATTAAATTTGCTAAATCCCACGGTGGCTTAAGAATTGATAAAACAGTCAAAATGCTTGTGGCTTGTGAAACATACAAAGTATGTAAACTTGCGACCATAGAGAAGCGCTGGTTTAAAACCACCTGAGAAAAGCACAAGCAGGCATCAACACACTTCTGAGCTACATAGTTACATGGTATACATATATGTTGATGTACATTCTTTTATGGAGCTGAAAGAAGAAAGCTGTTAAAAGATTACACAAGTACAAGAAAAAGATGCAAACAAGCTTGTACAATTAAAAGAAATGTGGTTCTCCTCGTGACTACCAATGACCCTCTGCACCAGACGCACACCAACTTATTTGTGCGCAGCCAGGGCAAGCACATGAAATCACCACTAGTACTACTTACCCCATGTGTTTTGCTGATCACCACCAGTTGAATTTTGTGCTTGCCCTGCTCATCAGAACCTCACAAACATTTGCTCAATATATGAACACACCAATTGCAATCAAACAGAAAAAGCAAGGCACAGACAACATGAACATATAATACCTAAAAGGGCACTAAAAGCTGATTTAACTAAAGGATTCTGCATGAAGCCTACGTTTCAATATGAAATAAATGACCAATCCCAGTCTGCAACAGATCCTATAAATGCTGTGGCATAAACTTTCAACCTGATTCTTGTAGTTGCCACAGTAATCCAAATCAGAGCAACACACAACAGTCGACCACAAACGTCTAATAATCGAAGCCGATTTGGTCGGCTGACTTTACCATCACGGTTCTAAACTAGGACTTAAACACGGCACAGAAATTGATCACCAGCAGGAATTATGCACTCCAGCATATTACACTCAAAAGCTATATTTCACACAGAATTCTTTGTAAAGCATGTCTGAAATAGTTCAAAGTAAATTACAGTCTATGTTTAAAACTACGTGCAGAGAGTAACATGGAGAGTTGCCATAGCGAGAATGTCATCCACTTCAGCAAGCCCCAACAGTTGCCAGTTGACCCAGCTCTCATTTCTTCTTGAAAATGTTAAGGCCTTTCTTCTTCTTTTTGTCCTTGGTTGGCGACTCGTTTTGTGAAGAAACTTCTTTAGTTGGTGAACTCTGCAACAAATTATTATAACAGCTGATATAAAATGGATGACATGGCAAAGTTTAAAATGGATAATATGTATAACTGGTAAAATTTGTAAAAAAGTTTAATTCCTAAACCATCTATTTTCAGAAACCTAAGATTAACTCCATTTAACAGGTAGATACACCACTTGAGAAGATAAAAATGTGTATAGCAGACAGTAAAGCAGTTTGATCATCCAGTGTCAGCAATTCAGGAAAAAACTAAACAAAGAGCAAGACTTACCAAATGTATAAATCTGAATTATTGTGATTTAATTCAAAGAAAATTCAAAGCAATGACGTTTAATGCTGCATACTTCTCGTTCTTCATTGCCGCTTCTTGCATCGGTTATGACATTCCTAGCAGCTGGTGGCTGATCTAAACACACAACATAATTACAAAACAATTAACTGCTGTATAAAGCATCCAGTTTATTTTGATAAGAAAGTAACTATGCCCTGACAATTATAAATTGTTTGGAACTGAACTTTTATTTTTATTTCACGCTTGCATTGTTACATGCATTTCTGCTTCATACCTATACTTTTGGCATCTATGCGTAATAAAAACCAGAATAATAGCCTCAGCAAGAGCTTTTAAAACAAAACCAAAGTTTTATTTTAAATAAAATGCTCAAAATAATGCGGGGTAAGTATTACATATAAAATTTATAAAATTTTCTTGTATTCTAATGAGAACATATTTTATTTATTCTGACCAATAGTAACTTGCTTTCAGTGCTGCACTTAATGCTGCTGTAAAAAATTCCTTAAATGAACCGTAATGCGTCTAATGTAAGTGAACCTTTGACAGCTTCATTCTGTACAGCAGGTGCACGAGTTGGCTGTGGCTTTGGTTTCTCTTCAGCTGGTGGCAAAATCACTGAAGTTGCTAGAGGTTCGCCTGCAACAAAGTTACATAAAGAATCTACAAGTCCTTTCTAACAACTCATAAGTATGTATGAGTCATATTTTTTAAAAATCAAATACTTAAACTTAACAATAAATAACAGAATTCAGCTAAAGTGTCACTGAAATAATTAACAGAATTATTCAATGCATTTCTAAGTAAACATTTTAAAAATGCCGTATTAATTTCAACAGCCAAGACCTTTCAGCCTGCATCCCAACCCTTGGCTACACACTGGCCTCTTGGCACTGACTGTCTTGGAACAGATCTTTGGCCATTAATCTGACTCATTAAGTTTGCGCACCAGTTAAAGCACAATGGGGGAACATAAATGAATATTTAGTTAGATGCAAAACCTCTTATCAACTCCAGCTAACGATGAGGGTTATGCAGCCATACACAACCAAAAAATCCTCTCAGTTGCTTTGCTAGCTGCAACAACTATAAGCAGAAGCGGAGTCTTACCTGCTCCACCACGTGATTCCACCACTTCATCACGCCTCTCCTCCAACATGCTATCGAAAGGCTTTAAAAACAGGAAAACAATTCAATTACTAGATTACACAGCAACATCTCAAAACTCGAATCCATCATTACTATAAGTTCACAACTGACCCACGTTTTAGCTAATGCTCTAAGAATTACAAAAATAACGATAAAAACCAAAAAAATTAAAATGCAGGAAAAGAAAAATTACCAAACATGTTTAAAGCTAAACAGACACTCTCTTTACATGATTTCAAAACATTCAGTTGTCATCATTTCATAATGAAAAAGAAGCAAACAGCTTGCAAAAATTCATACTGAACTTTGAATACCAGCATATCTTTAAATGGATTCCATATTCTACTTTACCTGTACGTCTCTTCTGCCTTGAGACTGCTGTGCAAATTCAGGCTTGATCGGAGTACTGGTTTCTTCAGGGGCCCACTGAAAGAATATAAACAAAAACAAACAACAGAACAAAAGTAAGAAAAAGCCTAATGCAATACTGCAAAAAGTGAAACTGTGGGACTCAATGGCTGAATGCACTGGCCAGTTGCGTGGGTCAAACTCTTTATTAGCAACACAGAATGATCACCTGGTATAGTGTTTAGCGACTTTATACGAGTATGCAATGGTTACATGAAGATGACGTGACTTTGCAATATTACATTCAGAGTTCAACTGTGTTGTTAACTTTCTGCTGTCATGTTTGCGTTTCATCCCGAAAACAAGCTGAACTTGTTTCAGCAGATTGAGGCCGATTAATGTGCATAATAAATGAACCATCATCTTACATAACTGACCCTGAGTATCTGGTTCCTAGCTAACTAAGTGACTGATTGCCTCATGGTTGACTGACCAATTCAGTGACAGAATGATTTATACAGGCGGTTGCTTAACCTTGCTTGTCTTTGTTGCATCAAGACTGGTTGTTAGTGACTCTTCGAAGTCTTCTCTCTTGCCACTGCTCAGCCAGTCAGACTTTGACTCTTTTTTCTGCTTTCCCACAATCTTGGGTTTCATTGGAGACCTAAACCAAACACAACACATTAGAGAATGTCTCACATGCAGCAGAGTCAGTGTATCACATCTGCTGGAGGGTGAGGCTATCGTGTCCTGCAGACCCCTTATTGGTAATCATCATTCTTCAACTGTTGACACAATGTGGTCCAGGGAATCTGAACACAAGGTCAACTGTCAACTTTGGATGGGAATCCATCTTGTGAGGTATTTAAAGGGAACTATATCAAGTGCCTAGATAACTCACTAACTATGAGCAGGCATGTTTTGGTGTGTCCTATGTGGCAGACAGCACGTGTGCACAGCCATATTCTTGTAACATGGCTGACACTGCACTTAAATAATAATAGACAGAGATAGGATGAGTTGTGTTTACCAGTTTGGTAAAGATTGAGACTGTAAAATGAATGTGACTTCATAACAGTAACTTTGCTGAATTCCATAACGAGTGATGTTAGACTTAAAGGTTTAGTTATTTCATTATAGGTTTAGCTATTTCAGTTAGGAATGGTTTTTAAAAAATCTTTTACATTTGTTTCAACTGATCTCTTCTGATCATCCAAGAACCCAATGAATACTTAGTTCAGATCACAATCTAGAGCTTAACTCTTAACTACACCACAGTGAAACTGAAAACACAAAAACCTAAATTAGGAACATACGCTGTTCTTGCTTTTTCTTCATCAAAGGAATAAACAAAGGAGGATGACGCAGGTGGTACCATAACATCGTTATCAATATGGGTGCTCTTCTCCATCTGACTCCCTGCTGTCTCATGATAGAGGTAACCAGTGCGGTAGCCCTGAAAATTTACCAATCAATCAATCAAGAAACTGACAGATTTATACACCAAATGACATGATCACTCCTACGTCCCAAGCTGTTTACTGAAAGAGTTGCTCTGCTGTTTAAGCAAGATGAATTGCTTTGAATGAGGGAGTGTCAACAACAGTGACTGAAATTTTTATTGTCATCTCGACAAAGGAATTCAACAAATTGTACTCTCATTCTTTCGCAGTTCCATAATATATCATTGAGACCACACTCAGGTTCCACACAACCAATTTATTACCAAGCACAGTATGCAAGCTTCAATAATCATAAATAAATTGATAAATTAATCAATATGTCAACAAACAAGCAAATAAATCAATTCTATGAATTCCTCACTATACAGATTGTCTACTTTTTATTGTCACATATTTAACTGTTCTTTTGCAGGTCAAGCAACCATCATCTGATATCTTGGGCTTCAACAGTAGAAGTTGGAACTTAGAGGAATATGTCATAACGCTAAAAAAGCATGGCAATAGGGTTCAAATCATGGTAAAGAGAGAAATTTGATTTGTTAACCAAACTGACTGGCTGCTCCAAGACTGACATACACATCATCAGTTCTGTCTGACTAGTAATTAATAAACTGACTATAAATAATTAATAAACAGTCATACATACAGCATTATCAAGGTGCTTCATCAGGGTCTCAAATTCTTGTTCGCCTCGTCGCCACTTTCTTCCATCTGCGGCAGAGACCAGCTGGTTGTTGGCGGCATCTATGGCATTCCTTCGCTCCTCATCAGTCAAAACTTTCAGGTTCTCCACACCAGACTTTATGCTCTGAAGCTGAAGCATAACTTACATTAATGTATGTTAAAGCAGTTAAAGCACAGGAACTCAATAATGCAAATGCAGTGTAAAGTGTTCGTTGGTCGCTTTATAATGTGACGTGAACGCATGGACGTGAGGGGTGATCGTGCAAAGAAGTTTACAAATGTCTATGTAAAAAATTTTGGTTATGCTCTTGGTGAGGAAAAGCTGAGAGAAATGCTTGAATCTTGTAGAGCTATTGTTACCTGAAATGCTTGAACTTTGTAAGTTTTAAAGAGTACAAGGCAGCTCAAAAGACGTGGACAAGCTCAACAACACAGAAGCTGGTGGCCATACAATTTTTGTTGGAAGATTTCAGAAGAAGGCGGAAAGGCATGCTGAATTAAAGAAAGATTTCAGTGCATCAAACAGGAAAGAATGATTTGCTACCAAAGTGTTAACCAGTATCTAAAACATCATAATTCATGCATAAGTCAAACTCGCTTGTTAGGACCAAATTCACGAATAAACCTCTCAACTAGTCACCTTCTTTTACTCAATTTTACTTAAAAAGACCTGAGATGAAAAGTCCTAAATCCAGACTAACTTACATCCGATATAAATCAAGTTGTAACAAAAAATTTTATTCTTGGTAACAGAAAACGTTCACACTTAAATCCATTACCCATTAAAATACAACAGGGAAACTACTACATAACACAAATTCAGATTCAAACAGCAGCTGTCATAAAAGTTTCCTACCATCATCTCAACACCAGTCATCAGTTGGTGCACAAGGAAGAATGTCTCTTCAATCGTCTCACCACCCACAATTATTCCAAAGTTTCTCAACACAAGGACCTACAAAGAATGACAAAATATGGAAATCAGCACAAACATCCAAAGATCTTTGTGAACAATTTTCACAGATTAACAACAAATTAAATGAAGCAATGCGACGTTAACTGCACTTGCCATACATCAGTGTGAAGGTGATGACTGACCTTGTTGTTAGGACCGAGTGCTCGTCGCAATTTATCCCTCTGTTCCAGATCCACAAATCCACCACTGTAGTCAAAGTAACTCACGTCCCCAATCAATGCTGCCTCTGGACAGAGTGGCAAGAACCCACACTTCAAAGCTGACACCTGCCAATATCCAGACATAAGGTAAAGTGAGGTAAAGTAAAGCATTTTCTTATTTATTACTTTTAAACCTTCAAGTCACAAAAACAATTGCTGTTTATATATGTTAAACACACTGTGGCTGGCAACAGATCCCTGTAATAATTTTATAAATTTTGACACTGGGGTTTAAGATTACATTACTGTTACAACATAGCTTGTTTGCTGATTCTGAATTCATGATCTCAAAGATAACCATTCAGAACCACTAACAACATGAACGTTTCCTATATTTACTTTCATACTGTTGAGGTTTACGTAACACAAAAGTACTTCCCTTCCCTACATTTCTCAGAGACAGTCATGCAGGCAAAGCAAAAGACGAAAAGAACAAAATGCACGCTTGCTGGGACTGACAAGAAATTTGAAACAGGAAAATACCATAGTTTTATTTCTTTTAAATTGCACTGGTGTTCTTGTTCTTACGGAACGTGTTTATAACTGATTGCACATTTGAGTAATTTTGTCAAAATTTGGGGAAAAATAATTAAATTTAATTCATATGCCTAGTGAAAGACAGAAAAGCAGATGATGACTGAGTGAGTTTGTTCATGAAAGGTACAAAACAAAATATGTAAAAAACATGTAACTCTAAATGGCATTTATACAACAGTAAATTTTTAAAGAGAAATTATAGATAAAGCTGGGTGCACACAGTGCACGAGATTACCCTAAACATGAATATTCACAAATTATTTTCACATCTGGCACAATCATTAACAGACCACAAAGGAGTTCACAAAAATATTTAAGGTTTTGAATAACCACTACAAAAAAGTATGTGCATCATGTGTATAACATGCACGTATTTGGACACAGACATCATGTCATTAAAAATCTCTCATAGCATATATTTTTGCTCTTTTATTTTTATCCAGTAAAAAGGGATTAATTACTGCACAGTGTTAAAGTGTACAGTGTGTCCTGAATCTCACAACTGAGATGTAGGGGAGGCACTCATCTCCTTTTCTAGGCCCTTCAGCCACCAATGAATGAATCCCAAGGTACTGGACAGGGGCCATTGCTTCACAGGACTTACTGTTAACTTCCCAGCTTATGCTGGTACCAAATTATACTGAGCTTCGTGACAGAGGCACATGTGTGCAAACAATTTGCCCAGGTTTGTAACACAGAGTCGAACCCATGACCGCATGATCATTGTCAACTCGCTCTGTAGATCCTGTTTCCATCAGCTGCGACAGATTCGTGCATTACGGCGCAACCTGTCCTTCAAAGCTGCTGTTACTCTGGTCCAATCGTTCGTCCTCACATGAATCGACTACTGCAATTCTATCCTGGCGGGTCTCCCGAAGTTCAGACTTAGCCAGCTCCAGTCTGTCTTGAACTGTGCTGCTCAGGTGGTTGCAAATCTCCCAAAGTGTTCTCACATTTCGGACTACATCAGGGAGATGCTACAACGGCTTCCTATTTTGGAACGGATTCGGTTCAAGGTTCTTCTACTTGTCCGTTCTGCTACGGTTGGCACTGCACTGGCTTACATTCGGGAGCTGTGTTCCTGTTTCCAGTCGACCTGGTGGCCGGTTGCTGCGTTCTGCTGCTCGTGGAGATATGCTGATTCCACGTTACCGCACGTCGTTGCGTGCTCATCGTGCCTTCTCCTGCTTTGGTCCCTCGTTCTGGAACAGTCTCCCTTTAAACATTCGTACTTTTCCACTTAGTTTAACTCAATGTTCATTCTCTGTTAACTTGAAAACGCACTTGTTTAGATCTGTAGGATAGCCGTGTCATCAGTGCTTTTGAGAGGTACTTGAAGAGCGCTATTTAAGTGTTTGTTACATTACATTACATTGTCCAACCACGTTACCTATAGGCCACCGTGCTGCACAGTGTTAAGGACTTGCTCAAGTGACTCCCAACACAGACACTGTGTCATTAAAAACACATTACAAGTCAACCACTAAGTGATACAGTGCATGCATCATTATACAACTGCCAAGTGCAAGAGGCACATGTAGACTGGTCTTACCGAAACAGCAGACGTACTGCGAACATGGATGATGCACTTGACGTCAGGCCTCGATGCATAGATGGCTGAGTGAAGTGAGAAGCCTGTCTTGTTGGCACCTAGGGTCGTGCTTCCAAGGTCAAGGATGTCGCCCCGCATGTCCACTTTGACCAGACTAGAAGCAGTGACCTCATGGTGCATCAAGCCATAGGGTGCAATCAAGAAGTGCTCAAAGTCTTGACTGATTCTTCCCTGATTGAATAAATAAAACAGAAAATAAAAACAAAGATAACAGAATTTATCACAGAAGAAGGCCACCAACTGGCCTCATAAAATGTAGAGGCATGTATTACATTTTACTTAGAAACACAAATATGCAAGTATGTGTATATATACACAAATCTTGCAAATGTTTTCATTGCCTGTGGTTTCCAACTTACTTTGTAAGCACATTCTAAATTCAAAAGGATATTTAACAGGACTTTCCATGGATCTGAAGGGTTTCAGTTTAAAAGGACAAATCTCCATCACATGAAAGTAACTCAACAAGTGCTCATCAAAAATGAATCATACAAAACAGAATGATCAAATATTTACAAAGTTCCCAGTTCCATACTGCTGCAAGGTTGTGAGACAGACTGATTCTAGATAGCAAGATGATAAAAAGTTGTGTGACACACTTGGGGATGGACACAACTGCATTATTTCTTATTGAAATTCAGACGGAGGAAAGATATAAAGGAAAGACACAGCGGGTCAATGTTCCAAGGTGAAGACGAGAGCACACAAAATGTGAACAGATAAGGGAGATAAAATCAGGTCAAGAGAAAAACTGATATGTCAGAGCCCTGACAGCTCACCCAGGTAGATCAGGAGTTGATACAGTCGATAACAATTCCATATATGCTTGCCACAACACACAACTCAAAAAATGACTGAAATGTGAAGTGGGGTAACTTGTGCATGGGTCGGGATAAAGGTCTGTGCACAAATAGTGAAGGTTAGTTATTGAGAGGACCTTCATTATCAGAGTTCCACAGAGACCATAATGGTATCCTTCAAAGCAGAATTTATTAACTGTGATGGGCAATAACTGCCGACACAGATTCAGGGTATGACAACTTACTCAATAAAAGCTGCAATGCATGAAAATATAGGCCTGAGGCTGGAAGCCCTACACATGGACACGGACACCTAGTGAGAGACGTGTGACAGGGGGATGATGCATTGCCCGATATACACATGTCTAGGGTGTAAAGATGGAGAGACTTGTCATAACAGTGTCTCAGATTATTGGTCGTAGTTCCAGAGTAACAAGACGCAGAATGGTGATGAAGACAAAGCCAGTAGTAAGGAATGCACACAAATAGAGAATGATTATTGCTGGTAAAGGAATGAACCTGTTCTGAGAAAAGGCCATACTCAAGATGTTGCCCATCTGGTAACTGCAGAAGAGGCAGAGTTGGATCCTTAGACAAAGCTTAAAAGCACTGCCTCCCTTAAGGAAGCAGCCAAAACAGAAACCTCCCCGGAGAGAACAGACATTATAAGCAGAGCTGGTACGAAACAGCCATTTTACCTTAAAAGTAGCAGGGGCAGTTATGTGGGTGGCTCTGAGCACAGAGCTGAGCTGGAGTTCCCCCACACCATGAAGTCATGCACAGACCAGGACCCATGCCACAAGGGGTAGGCTTCAGATCAATTTCACTCTATTAGTACGAAGTTCTGACGGTCACAATTCTTTCTAGCACAGACACCTCCATAAAGCTCAGGTTTCATTTCACTTTGCCTCTGTCTTCACAAGTCCAGGGTTTTCATGAAGTATTTCATCCCCCTCATTTTCAATAGCCTACCTAAGCCTAGGCTAATTGTTTCAGCTGTGTGTAGCTTTTTATTACAAGTTAGATATAAGTTTAACCAAACTCTCTCTGTAATGTATGCCCATCATTTATGCACATTTTCAGAAGTTCCTTTAAATAAAATGCTCCTGTAAATGCTGACAACAATCCTGTGGTGAAAGAAGAGTCCATAGAGCTAAATCTAAGAGTCAGCCACAGTTCTTCGGCAATTCCTCTCTTTTGTCCACCGCTAGCCTGTTCTGCTAGAAGTTCTCTCATAAGCTGCACGGGAAGTAGAAATTAAAAATACAGAAGACACTAACTTCAACATTTCTTTTCCAAACTTTGTCTTGACTTCTTTTTCTATGAAAAGATTCAAACCATCTTATATCAAATCTGACACTTGACAGATGTTAGCTGTTCTTGTACTTCTCCAAGAAAACAGAGATCTTCATAAAGCTTGTCCATGTCAAATTCAAATTAAATTTCTGTGGTGCTGCATGTGCTTATTGTTCTGATTCTTTTCTTTTTGACAAAATGTTAAAATGACAAAATCAAGTTTAAAACTTCCTGAGAAGTTTTAATAGATTTCATCATTTCATTTTAAAAATTTAACAGAAGTTGTAAAAACAGAAGGAAACGTAAAATGGGAGATTTCTGTCTCCTGGGTGATGGTTCCTGTGCAGGAGGCACGAACTGATTCTGAGAGACTCTGGGTGAAAACAAGAGGGTGGCAACCCTAACTATATGTACTTTAAAATGCTAATACACAAATCCTACCACACAATCCTTATCCTTTGACGACTGAATGCACTGGCAAATGTACAGCACAATTTTTCGACCTCGGCTGTGTTACAGTGCTATATAAATTGTCTTATTATTAGTATTAATTATTATTATTATCACTACAAAAGTACTACTGTATGAACAAGACTGTATATAAAGATATATTAAAAATGTGATATTATGCATGCACCAAAATCCCGAACTACTAAAACATATTATAAGTGTTGGTATAAAAGAGAAGAGGAATAACAGATATATTCTGGCAGGTCTGCATAAATTTCAGGGAGTGAATCTTGTTTGTTTGGGCCATGGTGACCCACCTTACCCCACCTGCAATGCACAAGGCTTAAGGTTGGGGCAGCAGGCTCACCAGGTGGGAGGTGGCAGGGCAACTACAACAGCAGTCTCCTGGGGCCATCAGTAGTAGGCTATAAGTCAACCCACAGGATATAGACTATTTTATTGCCAGTCAGCCTACAGCAGCAGCCAACAGACAGCTGCAGCTAGCAGAGCCTGACAGGCTTTGTGATGCCCAGCACAAGGGATGCTTCCTTTTCTCAGCTGCAGCAAGGCCTTGGAAATTAAAGTCCTGAAAGGGGATACGGGTCCACCCATGGTTACTGATGTGAAAAGATTCTTTACCAGTAAATAATCCGCTTTATATTTTACCATGGTAAAATATCGTGAAGAATGGTAACAATTATAGAAATGCTAAATGATTCAAGTTGTCTTTCTTTACCCTTATTAATTATCAGAATGATAGTTTTGTCAGTAACCTCCCCAACCTGTCTTTGCCTTCTTCAAGTCAGCAACTTTGCCAGAAATTAACAATCTCAATGTGTGGTCTGAACCTGAATCAACTGCTCTTCTTAAGGAATGCTTTGATAATTTGGACTCAGCCATTCCTTTTACTGTCTCTCCCTTGCTGAAGGTTGCATTTCTTCTTGCTAGCCCATGTTTTAGTCTGTGCCCTTTTCAAGAAGTCGTTGTAACATTAAAACGCAACTTTCTTTAGAAGCAACTATCAACTGAAGCCTCATGCAATGTGATAACCACGCATAACCATAACCGGTGCCATACAAGAAGAGAAACGTAATAGCATTCACCCACCAAGTCACTGTCAGCTTTCCTCACTAAATTAATCTAGCACCTAGTTTATCAAGTTATGCATTTCAGTCTGATAACCCATCATTATTTAGTGCTCACCCCACAGGGGTTCAACTGCTGCAGCTGATTAGGCCTACAGGAACACACCTGACTCTGGTGATCAGATTGATGATAGTCTAATCTATATGGCAGCTCAATGTAGTTGTAAGGGTAGGTGGCTCACTGCAATCATAAATGTAGTAAAATAAGAGTAACACTATCAGTGTTACTGTGTAAAAGAATTTTTGTTGTAGCATAATATATGAATTTTGTTATGAAAACTGGTTAACTGAATTTTAACGAAGTTCAATAATTCCTTTTACAGTCGCCGGCCTAATGTTGACCATTTAATGTGATTTTGCACCATTTTTAGTTAAAACATGTGTTGGTTCAGTTTAATGCAAGTGGCTTAACAGGTGTGTGGGTCCTAACCAAGGGATAATAACGTAACTTTAACAACAATATCCACTGGAATTTATTTTCACTTTTCATTCAGTTTGGACAGAAAGGAAATAATACAGTTTAATGCAATGCAATTTGTGGTATTTCATTGTTTAAGTCTAAGTCTAATTTACTAAGTGGAAACAAACTATCTGGTTAGCAATTCAATTCTAGGCACTGTTACTGTTCATCTGAGTATTTTACTTTAACTTAAAGTGGCTTAACAGGTGTGTGGGTCCTAACCAAGGGATAACATCACTGTGCAACAATATCGACTGGGATTTATTTTCACTTTTCATTCGTTTTGGACAAAAAGGAAACAATAAAGAATGACAACAAAACTTGAACAGAAAGTCAAAATCAGGAAACTTCTTATTTCTACTTTAACAGAGTAACTTCAAAAGGATATTATTAATATTATTATTATTATTATAAGATTTATAAAGTGCAAGTCGATATAACCAAATACACCATCAACATTCGTTATCAGTCCAGTGTGAAAAAGGAAAGAAATGTATGGTAATCACACATTTACTAGTGTCTCTAGCAGCTATAGCTCAGAGATATCTCTGGTTCTTCTGCAAGTATACAACAATCACAGCTGGATAACCTTTCCTCTAAATTGATCCCATTTGGGAACACGCGGATGAATTTAAGTATAAAATAAATGTGTTATTTTATTTAGTTGCTGTGGGTAGCTTTTGACTGTTAGATAGTCCATATACTACTTTTTAGCCTAATCATGAGTTTGCTGTAACTTCTGTATGTGGTAGCCATCTTTGAATTTGCGTGTTTTTGTGAACATTCGGTTGCTTCCGGTTTCTCATCTGCATTTGAGGTAAGGAAATTTTAATTTGGAAAATGTATATGTAATGTAAGTGTAATATAATGTAGCTATAGTTATGCCCGTGATGACTGTAAAAAAGAAATGTATTGAGGTAGAAATGTTTGATAAATCCTTGATGTTCCCAAATGGGAACAATGGCCACAAGAGGTACTGTGTTCCCATTTGGGAACATCAAGAGGAAATGCATTGAGTGATTGAAAGCATCACACCAAGAGAATTACTGCTGTCCACATTTATAGAACAGTATGAGATAAATTAGAATTTTTAGTTTAAGCAGTAATCGAGCTTTTTGTATGATTCCGTTTTCAGATGTTGGAAAGAAAATTCTCCTTGTCTGAGGCAATTGCTATAGTACAGCCTGATGCAGATAGCGAAGATGATAACATTGAGCAGTTTGTTCACCCAACAGGGGCTTCAGATGCAATGTCTGCTATTGACAAAGATGTTGACATAGTTATTATGCCACCAGCGATAGTGGATGGTGTATCCAATGAAGAATTTGCGGATGAAGATGACCTATTGCCTTCGATTCTTCCATCTGATGTTTCTGGGCCAGTTACTGTTTTTGTGCATAGAGATGCAGACGATGCGAGTCAGGTACAAGAATCTCATGCACTCCAAAGGTAAAGAAACTGAAAGTGGACTTTATATCGCAACCCAAATGGGTCAAGAAAAGAGCAAATACGCACGAAATAGCCACTACTGACATTGAGAAGGTTAGCAATAAGCATCCTGAACTAATTGGCATGTCACCATATGAGCCTGACCGCCTCGTGTCTAACTATAGTCGCCCAGTGTTTCGCTCAAGAAGACTAGTGGTGCTGACGACTCTTTATCAACGGTTTGAACAAAGCCGTTGTTGCTGCTTGGCGTCTTCACGTTGAGGTCAATGGATAGTTTGATCACCTGGAGTTCCGACGGCACAATGCTATAATGGTCGCACAAGCCTCCAACAGCACTCTCAGGACCAGCTAGCCACCCAGTCGGTGACACTCACTACGATGGAGCCGACCATCATCTGGTTCCGAGTGCCAGGCAAGCAAGATATCGCTTGTGTAAGAAGAACCCAAGGCTTCACTGCACAAAGTGCATGGCTCCACTTCACCTGCACTGCGAGCAGCAGTATCATACTCGCATTTGAGACAGACAATTTGCAGTCTGCAGCAGGTCACTGAGAAATATCCAGAATATGTTAAAGGTGTGATCATTGTGTTCAGTCGCAGGATTAGGCTGTCACAAATGACAAAGTTAACAATGACACTGCTTTATGATGTTTTAAAAACTAGTTACTTCAACGCTGATGTGTGGTTTTTTATACTCTATCAAAGCAGCCTGTGCTGTGCATAAAATACACTGTGGTAGTAACTGAAAACTGTCACTTTAATAGGTACTCTGCGATAATTTTGCATGTTGTTCCCAAATGGGAACACAGTACCATATGTGCCCATTGTTCCCAAATGGGAACAACACGCCACCTAGCGGCTGATCGCCAAATCACATAAATGTAAGTTCCTAGGACCTAACCTTTGCATCATATGTCATATTCCGAAGTATCACAATGATTGGCAATTGGGGGAAAGCTTGGGCTCTAATGGGCTAAGGCCCAACAACTGCACTAGAATGGTTCAAGCGACACAACATAAAGGAATCAAATCCTAGACATAACTAACTAAACTAATGCACAATTAACTACAGCTAAATAAACTTAACTAAGTCCTAAATGAGGACCTGTCTTATCATGAGGTGATGCTAACGGATGAGAGATTTCCCAAAACAACTAAGTCCTAAATGAGGACCTGTCTTATCATGAGGTGATGCTAACGGATGAGAGATTTCCCAAAACCTGACTTTGCTACCCTGGAATGGATGCCTGCCAACTTCTATCATCTGCAGACATAGTGGTGATAAATCATAAGATTATCTGGGAAACATGCATGGAATGAAGCTAAAAAGGTTAATTGAAATGCACCGATTGCTGCCAGTCTCAAACCAAAATCTCTATTCAAACTGGAAGAAGGTGAATTAATTTTAAAGATATCTTCTAAATAAAGAAGTCTGGAAGTACAACTCCCTGTAAAACTAGAAGTAAAACTGCAGTTAAAAACTGTGGCTCTCAGCCAGCTAACATAAAACCTGGCTCGGACATGGATGGGGCAGGCTATAATGGGTTGATGGTGCATCAGTGTCACTGAAGGACACACCACAGTGAACAGCTGCTGAAGAACATTCTGCCCACAGGAACCAAATTTGAATACATCAAAATAACGAATGATAAGCTCTAATCTATTCTAATCCAACGCCTTCTATACCACTGTAATCATAATGCTCAAGATATCAATCAATGGTCACTTCAAGCGAAATCATAATCAAAGATCATAGTCTGTTGGAGAAGCTATGTCAAATTCCGGTAGGTTAGAGAAACCAGAAGTTAGCCTACGGTATGTATGCAAGTTTAAACAAATGAGTCTTAAGGTTACACCTAAAGCACAATAAGAAGTGACAGAATCAAGTGAACTGGACAGCGAATTCCAAAGTCTAGGACCACTACCAAGAATGCCTGGGAGCATAACACTGTTTTGGTACGACAAAGAGTCACAGTGTCCATAGATTAAGTACAGTATTCATTGTTATAATGGCCGAGCATGGAACATGTCGGTTGATTTAAATGAAGAATTTTGAGAACTAAAAGATAGATTTTACACAGGACTCTCTGCTCAATGGGTAGCCTGTCCAACGAATGCAGTATTGACAACATGCCAATATTTATGGGTCTTTGTTATGGTTCTGGTGAGAGAGTTTTAAACCATCTGTAATCTGCACAGATTTCACTGAGTGATGCCAATGAAATCGCCTACGATTCCTCGCTCAGCCGATAAACACATGGCATGTTAACAAATGTCTTAACTCAAATGTCTTACTTAAAAGTGAATTACAGTAATCAAATCTGCTAGAAACCAACGCATCAGCTAGTGGGATAAATACAGTCTGAGGCAAATGAGATCTGATTTTACGAATATCCCGTAGGTGAAATTGAGCTGATCTGCATATGGCTCAAACATGGTTAGAAATGATGTGGTGGAGTGAAACACTATGTCAAACTGTGTGTGCATTCAGTACGGTTAACAAATAAGCCACCTGCTTGAACAAAAATAGGCCAATCAAATTTGTGGAGTTGTTGGCTTATGCCTAAAAGAAGGAATTCAGTAAGGATTCAGAAGTTTACTGCTAGCCATCCAAGACTGGATATCACCAAAAAAGGAAGCAGTTGTTGGAAAGATGTGGATCTCTCAAATAATACGAAAAAGTATATATCGTAAGCGAACAAGTGACAGTCGAGAGAACCATCAGTAGGTATAGAACCCAGTGGAGTGGAATCTATGTAAACAGGAACGGGCCCAGTACAGAACCCTGTGAAATGTTGCAATTCAAGATATGTGGTACAGAAGTGAGTTGGTTAACATGAAGGGTACAGATAAGATGTGAACCACCAGAGTGTGGGACCAGAAAGACCAATGCAGTGTTTGAGGCAGTGAAGGAGTATGCCATGATCAACAGTATCAAAAGCGGCAGGGTGAATGAGAGCAATCACTTTTCCTTTATCCATGAAGTTGATTATGTGATTGTGAATGGTAAGTAGTGCAGTGTCAGTGGAATGGCATTTGCAGTAGGCAGACTGGAAAGGTAGGTGCAGGTTTGGAATGAAAGGAAATCGCTCAGGCATTTAGCAACTACAAGACATAAAGAGTGACAGCTGCTGCAAAACAACAAGAAATGCAAACAGAAACCACTTCATTAATCCTAAGCACCCACAATATACAACCAGCTCTATTGTAAAATGTAAATCTCATGGTTCACACAGCAGTACAAAAGCAAACTAGCTCATTCACCTCTCTCAGACAAATCAGGTTTGTAGCCACAAACATGATTTAGCATCAATACAGTATTCAGAAACAAAGGCCATCACTTCTGATAGGTTCCTAAATGGTGCTCTATAAGCCTTCTTTCCCATTCTCTTACAGGCTCAGATCCTCACTGGTCGCCTTCCAGAATGAGACATGTTTGCTCGCTCTTCCTCAACAGACAGAGGAAGATCAAAGCTGGTAGTAGGCCAGACCTACAGAGATCAACTTAAAGACATGCCAAGCCGCACAATAGTTCAGTGAACAATTAAGGCACTTTAGCACCAGCAAAAACTTATCACGGGCTACTAAGTTAAGACCTTACTACCAGCAGATAATGTCATGACACAGGTTCAGTCACATAATTAGGGCACATCATGTGAAAACAATTATGCATATGGAGACATCAACATCAGATGACCTCTCTTCCTCCATTATAAAGCTTTGTCCCTCATAAATCACCTCTTCAACAAGTTGAACTTATCTTCCTTATACTGCATGCAAGCCACGTTGCTGTATTTCTTCAAGATTACACTGCAAACATCCTCCTCCCCTGCTCTAATTCCTTCTCCAAATTCATGGCTTCAATGTCAGTCTCTAACACAAACTATTTCAACAAATACTGCAATAGGATTGCCTGGGTTTCTAAGCCATATTCTAAATGAACTTAGGGGGATTTAAGCATTAATCTTCATACCTCAAGCCCAAATAGTATTGTGAAAAATTCATTATAAATGGATCATTAAATATGCAGATGATGATATGTTGATACATGCCAAATTTTAAAATACTAAGTAAACAAACAGTTTTCACACTATATTTACTTCTAAAAATTAAAAAATTAATTAACAGAGGCAGTGGGATTTTGATTTGGTCAAAGAACTATTTCCTCTGACATCATACTTCTGGCAGTGAACAGGTGCAAGCCAACAACAAGCAACCCATTGTCGATTCAAAAAGCAGCCAGACTGACAGGACGGTATGCCATTTGAAAAGCGTATTTGAACAGACAACACAATGGCTGAAGTACACAGAAGATATATCAAGAGTATGGTCTAAGGCAATCTATATAGTAGCCAATTTAAACAAGAGCTTCTACTAAAAGCTATGGTAATATATCTTAAATTCCCTGATGATACATGTTTAAATCAAGTCACTTAGTTCAATAAATAAATTAATTTTAATATGAATTCACCAGGATTTCTCAATAACTATACCACAAAACCTGACACATAACAGCAACCTGTATAAAATTTAGTTCTCATACAAGTGTTCCACATCACTAAGCAAGTCGAATTTACCTTCCAAATGTCATCTGTCTGTGTAGCAGGTCTACTGGTCGAACTGGACACACTCACTGAACTTCAACAGCTCATGTTTAATCTAGCAGTGTCCACTGACTGAGAATATGTGTATAATACTGTAAATAAATTTAGTGGCACTGTGGAAGGTCTCAGATCAAATCAAATCAAATGGGTCCATCTCAGGCATGGAAAGCAGAGGAAGTAAATCTAGGGTCCAGATTGTACGGAAAAGGCCCCAGAAAGAGGTTCAGATAACACCACAACACTTTGGAATATCTTCTGACAAAAGACGCACATGGTCAAATGGTTAATACCTTAGTTTTTCACCCCCGCAACCCGAGTTCGAATCTTGGATAAATCATTAGAAACTGATACAAACCGCATTGTAAACTGATGCTAAAACTCTGGGGCCACCATCTTAAATAAGAATGCCCCCTTTAATCCTATATACACAAGTTTCAATCGGATGAGCTAAACTTATCAGACTAAAGCATTGTTGTTTTACCTGGTAGCAGCCATTCACTAATACCAGGCCCACATAGAAGACTGAAGCAGATAAATGAAGTCGCAAAAACTCACCGTTATATAGCTCTGTATACCACGAGACCAGCCAAACAAATCAACCAGACGATATAGAGAAGCTAGTTTACATCGAAATAGCTTTTCTCCTTTGTCATATTCCAAAGTATCCACATCTCGTATGTCAGCAATTGGAATACATGGACCAATCCCTAGAAACAACATCAGCAACTTATACCACACATCAATGGTCTATAAAGAGGTGCCAGTTCACAAAGCTCCAGTCACTGATCCACGAAATAATCGTACTTTTTCTGATTTCCTAAGTACTACATAGTAACAGAAACTTAGATTTAACAGACTTGCTGACATAAATACTACTTCACAATTTTCTCAAACAGGTACCTTCAATGGTTGCATCAGACAGCTAAATTTTTAAAACAACAATATTAATCTTTAATTAAAATCTTTAATTATATACGTTCACTGCTATCGATGAATACTGTCTTGATCTTTATAAAGTCAACAAAACCAATAAATCAGGGTAATTTCCTAGTTAAGGACTTGCAAATATTCACTACTGGTAAACAAGCAATATACCTAGAGCATTGTAAAACTCTCCACCTAACTGAAAACTTGAAAAAATAGTCACTTCAGCACCACTGAACAATGCCAAGTGCTGATTTCCAGTGACAACACAGGACCACTGAAAAAGAATTACTGGACCTTTACCTTGCCCAACAGTGGATGGCTGGACTCGTGGCTGCATGATGTCGGAGAGCTGCTGAATGGATAGGGAACCAGCAGCATGAATGGAACCAGCGCTCAGCTGCTCAATGACGAGCTCTTCAAGTTCATCACGAAAAGCACGGCTGTGCAGAACGAGCTTCACCCTTTTGCGCTCTTCCATTTGCCGTACATCCTCCTTTACCTCCACCGGACGCATCATCTGACGCAAGTACTCCGGATCATCGGAATCTAAGTAAAACAACACAAATAACAGATTTAGATTACTATATAAAAAACACTAATTTATACATACATATGAGTTATATATTATATAAACTTCACATGTTATAAATTTACCATTAGGCATATATAATCTGATATGTTTTATCACACTGACCCTTATAATTGACCAGATTATGATCTCGTTTTGGAGTGCCAACAACTGATGCCTAGTGCATTATTATAATGGTGCTACAGAAGTTGCAAGATTAGATTAGGTATTACTTAAGCTTAAAAAGCAAAACTAGGCAAAATTTAGTCATGAATCACATGGCAATGCTTAGTGATTTGTTGTAATAATTTGTAATAAAATAAATAAAAAAATAAAATAACAAATAACAAATAAAAAAATTTAAAAAAAATAAAAAGCTTGTAATAATTTTACCTGTTTCTTCAAGTGATCTGTACTGTGTGATGTGCATGCATATCACACAAACTTTTCATCAGTACTTATTCATATTATCATCACGATCAAAAGTTGTCCCTAAAAATTTCAGTTTTGAATTCTATCCAGTTAAACAAGTTTCACTTACAATAGCCACCAAACAAATCATGCAATGTCTGTGTTATGTGTTAGTTGTATTATCTGTTACAAACAGAACCATCCTTTAAATCACTTGGTTCAGAAACAAAAACAGCATGGGAGCCACGCCTTTGCCTTGTAAAAATAACACCTAAATGTTTCAGTAAACTTCACCTTATTTCTGCTGTCACAGGGTTCAAACTTGCTTAGATAAATTAATGCTCACTAATGAATCTTACCAAATGTATCTATGTACTTCCCGCCATCATTAGGTCCATTGGCATAATCCTCCGACATCTTTCTGTATGCTGTTGATGTCAACAGTTATCGATAGATCAAAATACAACTGAAATAAAGAAATCCATTGAATATTTATTTCTGCATCAAAATTAAGGCAGTCTAAAAAGTAAGGCACTACATGGGTAACATGGTTGTTGATGGTAAATGCACAATGGGCCACAATTTGAGGAAGAAACTGATTCATGCCTGGATATTCAGACTAGCCACTTGTCACAGCAGCACTTGAGAAAATGAACAGCAGGACTATCCATCTTGCTACACTACATGGCAAACTTTACAATTGGGTATTCATGTACAGAATTTTGCCCACAACAGCACAAAAACTTCCAAAGTATAATGATTCGAGCCGCTCACAAACAGCTATGCATGTTTCTGAATGACGTATGACGTGGTACATATTAAATGTCATGGCCTCTGTCAATGTGTAATTGTACAGTTCAAATCCGTGTCTACTTCTGTAAAACTGAAACTAAATACAAAAAGAAACTATAACGAAAAAGACTTCACTATTCTGTTGCCGCTGTGTCGGGACTTAAACCGAGATATCCTTTGACATCAGTGTCCGTTTGAGGGATTTGGTCCATGAAAGCGCATCATTATGGTCGACTGCTTACCTTACCGATCGTCAGAATTATGTGCAAACCATTTCCCAGCGCTTCTACTAAGTTTAAATCTTGGTTAAATTGGTTGCAGCACTACACAAAAGTAGGACACGGTGCAAGGTTGTCTGCTGTCTGTACTGCAGAGACAAACAGTCACACCAATATATGCGGCCATGTCGTAGGGCGAGTGAGTCACAGAAGCCATCGGCTAATTACGAGACAAAATAAGGCTTACTTCTGTTTGGGCGGAGATTAGCATCGACCGGAACTATTCCTCTACACTGAACAGCGGCTCGTAATTCTGATTCACTAACTTCAGAATAATTCTGTCGACATTTTATCCATTTTTTTATTTCTGATTATGCAGAAAGTCGGCGCTTACAGAGTACATATATGCACAGACACTACACTTGCTAAACCAGTCACTAAGCGTCGCCATGTGATTCATGACTAAATTCTGCGCAAGTTTTGCTTTGTCAGTAGTCAAATTTCTCGTAAAGGCGATTTGTTCGTTAATTTTAAAATTTTTAAAAAGTAATGTCAAACTGTAGCCACTTCGTTGCAGTCTGTTATTAAGAAATTTCTATTCAGAATACAGCAAAGATGACACAAAATGCCAAGCTGACATCATACGACAGCATATAGAATCCTTTTTATAAGTCATTTGTGTTATGCAGAAAGCCTTCGCTCAATGACATTAGGCTACTCTGACACCCGAGTTATTTAGCGCCAAGATGAACACGGGTAGAATCATGTGGCGAACTAAAAAGCGCATTTAATATGCGAACGAAAACCTACTTTTTGAAAAGAGGTTTTTAGGTTTTGCTGTTTTTTTCCAGTCGACGGAAACGGAACTATTGTTGTGCACAGAATATATTTCTCCGAGTTTAGTGCTGCGGTGCACGCTGGTGCAGCATGATGAGCTAATAACGAAAAAATCTTTAAATCCAAGTTTTTTAAAAGTTGTACTAATAAACTAATATGGGACATTTATAGGTTTATTGGTATTTTTAAGAGCCTACAAAATCTAGAGCTTCGAAAACCTACTTCCACTCTTGTCATTTAACCGTTCATTTTCGAATAGCTCTTTACGTTCAATAATAGTTTTAAAACAGGTGGTTCAATTAGCTTGAAATTTACTCTGCTTGCTCTTGACCTAGAACTGAATCTGACCTTATCTGCTGCCCTGGTTAGCTACATTGGTTTAAAGCGCAGGTCATGAGGATGCCGGTTCGCATACCGATCGTGGCTTATTTGAATCTCGGGCTAGCACGGCCCGTGCACAGAGACCTTAAATGGCCTGGCAACCATTCAAAAGGGCATTAGTGAAGAAGAATCTCACCCCATAAAATTCATTGAAAAATCAGCTGGGTCGAGGCCATACGGTCGCTATAGATAAACGTGCATGACGTGAGACACTGGATAGAAAGCTAACCCCTTAATGACATGGTAATGTGAGTACGATTACGTCTATTCCTAAAATATTTGAAGTGCCATTGAAATCAAAAGTAGACAATTTTAATCATTAAGTCTTACTTATTAAGAGATAAAAATACGAGTGAAATAAAGAAATCCATTGAATGTTTATATCTGTATCAAAATTACAGCAATCTGAAAAGTAAGGCACTCCTTGGGTAACATGGTTGTCGACGGTATATGGACAACAATGGGCCACAATTTGAGGAATAAATTGATTCATGCCAGGATATTTTCAGACATCCCCTTGTCAAAGCAGCACTTAAGCAAATGAAGAAAATGGATCCAGCCAGCATCCAGTTCAATAAGCACTCCAAGCTGTGAAGAATCCCCATAATGTACAATGTATCCACTGGAAATTCCTATGGTCTTTGTCAGCTGTTCACAATGTCTTGCAAAGACACCCATCTTCACCGGTTAGTGTCAATGAATACCTAGTTATGAACCATGCCGATTTTATTTTTATTTTTCTGTTATGTTTTTTAAAATAACCATGTAATTTGCCTTTGATTTTAAAACCACTTCAGCGTTCTGTTAAACGGTCCAGTCATCATCCAGTTCGACAAGCACTTCAAGCTGTGAAGAATCACCATGGATATTATGCCTCTCTCCATTCATAGGTGTCACCTTTGTTTTAAAAACTAATTTAATCTGTGCTGATAACTTATATCCATTTATACTAGAAAATGTCACTACAGAGCATTAAATATTCAACTACAACAAGTAATCAAACGTGTACAGTGAATGAAATGAATACAGAGAAACCATGCCTTAAACAGTACAGATCAGATGATTTTACATCATACAAACCTCTAAACCTTGCAGCAAAACATTACACTTACAGAATTTTAACATGAAAACTGCAACAGATTAACCTTCAGAAGAGCATCAAAAAGCAATTTATGCCATTAAAATCACGACATAAAATCTGAATGACAACATCAAGCTGCTTTCAATAAAGCTAGGCCCCCCAGCTATTCAGTATTAATATTTATCTACTACATTTATTTCTGTGAACATGTAAACAGTAAAAGTTCCAGAAAACTGGTATGCCATCGGAGTTATTTGGTCTGCTTCAAATATCTAATCTCACTGAATGCCACAGTTCAATTCAGAAGTCCATACTGAGTAGATTATAATTCATCGTTCCAGTCATCAGGCAGTGATGGAAGATCCGGCAGTTGCGGTTCAGTGACTACTTCATCCGTCCAAAAATCTTTTCTCTTCCAATCTGAAACAAAATCATGCATTAGGAGTTTTAATAATGCAATACTGTTCTTGATGCTTTGCAATTACCCGTCGTATTTTCCCAACTTTTTTATTTCCCAAAACTGTACAAACACAACAACATGTTTCTTGGGTTGCATTTTTTTACACTGACCAAAATTATACAATACATGGATCATGCATAGCAAACAAACAACATGTTTCAAACAGTTACTGATAATGCTCTCACAATATCAGCAGCCAAGTTTTCTAGTTTTTCTCAAATTCAGTTCAGAATCAGCGTCCCTGTAACTATGCAAGTACATAACATATCATGAACAGAGGGTTCAGTATAAAACCAGTCTGTGCATATAAAACAATGTCATAAGCCACAGTACCTGAAGTCAATCTACATATGTGTATTCCCCAGACTTGTCAGTACTCTGTTAACCACTCGGACTAATTTACTGTGTTTTTCCAAGTCAAAAACTGTTCTTTGTCAACAAGGTTTTCAGTTACAGGACCAACTGCTCCAACACTTCTCCTGACAAAGGCTGCATCCCTGACCATCTGAAAATTGACCTGACTTTCACCTCGATAGATGTTATCACATATCAGTCATTATCTTACCAAGCAAAGAAATTGGCGACAAACTGCGTTCTGACACTGGACTTAAGGACTGTTTTCCTCCACTCCACACGCAAGGGTACCAGTTCAGCAAGTCTTTGACATATGTTGCAGGTTGGTCAATAACAGGACAAAGGTCACAGAAGTCATCTAAAAAGAAAAGAAGTTTAATAAGCCCTGGTCAGAACAGACAAAAAGTCTTTTCTCCTCAGCAGTTAGCCATATAAAAAATTATGCAGTGTACACAATGTGCTAAAATATGAAACACATGCTAGCACACTTATTTCAGTGAAGTACTCCTGCCAGCATATGGTACTATAGTAGTACTGACTCCTGCAGAAATTTACTAGCTTACCCATTATACTGTACTTAATAGCAGTTGTGATAATGAACAGTTAAGAATAATAATTAAGGGTACAGTCAAAATATTTGTGGAGAACAGTGGTAGAGAAAGATGACAGTATGGATCAGTAGTGAGATTAGTTAACTAAACTTTAAATATCTCCACAAGGCATGGTGCTTCTGTGTGTTAGATAGTAAACAGAAAGCTTCTTATAACAGCAAACTACTACCTTCTAAATCCTTTGGACGATCCATGAACTCTATTTCATCATATTCTGCTTCAGTAGGACCAGCGTCAGTATGCTGGTTAATGGTGTTGGGCAAAATGCTGAATGGCTGTTTAGCAATAGTGGACGAAAGTTTAGGAAGTGATGATGGCTTCTGGCATTCTGAGCCCTTCTTGAGATCCATCTTTAGTGACAAAATAAAAGGCAATGTTAACAGAGTAAAAATTCATCCATAAATCCAATGTTCTGTGATCCATACAAATACTGTGCATTATTTCTTTATATTTAAAAATTAAAATTCGTTTGCAAATGTTTACATATAATAATCTTCTGATTTTACGGACAGTAGACATGTATTCAAATTCTCTGGTTCATGCTGCATTGAAGATGAGGAATGACAAGTCATGGATAATTAGCTCGGTGCTGAAAATTGTTTTCTTTCCTATTGGCAGCCAGTGCAACGATTTTTCCTGACAGGCAATGTTTATTTGGTCCACAGTGGGTCCTTATCTGGCCACCACTTGCCACCAATGACACAGTGCAGGTCAACTCTTCACTGACATAGCCAGTTACCTCCTACACAGTACTTCCAAGAATTCAATGTATGGAAAGGGCAGACAGTTGAAGTACCATGCATTCGTACGCTGCTACATAAGAAATCATTTGCTGACTATAAAACTAAAAAATTGCTGAATAGAGTAGTTACTATAAGAGGCTAAAACAAGTACTTGATGCACACAGTTAAGCTCACCAACCCTTGCCCTCCCCAGGCTGATATGAGTTTGCCTTAGTTCCTTCTCACTCATGGGTCTATGTGGAAAATTTTAAACACTCATGCCAGAGAGCAAGTAGCCCACCAACAAACACCCCTCCATCCATAACTACCAGAAAGTGGTGCACCACAGATGCTCAATCTAAAGAAATTTTCATATTAGATCAGCACTCACCTTTTGTTGTTTTCCCTTGGCATCATTCTTTGAGAATCCATTAACACTCTGAGAGTTGACCAATCCAAAAGGTTTTCTTTTGATGCCCTCGAGGTCCTTGTTTGCACTTTTATGGAAACTTTTCACACCTGCAACGATAGAAAGTTGTCACTTTTAGCACAATTTGTCCACAATTTATACATCCACAGAATACTTGCGTTTTACAAATTTAACACAGAAATCCTGTATTTAAACAATCTACTTATAAATACAGAGATAAAACACTGCATTTCTAAAATATCAATTTCACCTATAATGACAAACAGCACATGATATTATTAGTATGGAGAAGCAATTGCAAACAAGTGCATTTGATCTCTTGCTTAACCATTCTAGTATCAGGAGTCTCTAACGATTATTACAAGCCTCTATAAAAAATCCTCAGACTTTGCGTTCAGTATCTTTCAGGTGAAGCACAAACATGACTCCAGCTAGTACAGTGAATTAAGCAATACTAATGGGGCTTGTATTTATTACCATCCAAGTCATTTGTCACAGCAACAGAGTCAGACCATCTAGATACCATTGTTCTTCTAACAATGCCTCAGCATTAGATGTGCATACAAGTCTCAACTGACAATGGCATTAAAAACTACAAATAATAAAACCCTGTATCTAGTTCTACAGAAACAGACAGAAGATGCTGAATGTGTAACTAAGAGTTAACTGTAAATAAGATATCTACCATTTTCCATTATTACCCAGTCCATTTTCTATTTTCACATGCAGCAAATAAGCATATCTGCAAATATTCACTTACAAATCCTCTTGTCATTATTCTGAATAAATACAGGTCAAAAACTCTACTATAAAAGTGCATTAAAGCCATTAAATGCTTTTAGGACCTGAAGCTGAAAAAATGTCTTTAGATACCTTGAATTCGTGAAGTGACATCAGATGACAAAACATGCTGGAAATGCAGAGCACCATTTTCCTTTCCCAAATCCATAGTGTAAACACTCAAAACTGAAGCAAAAAGCCTTTACTTATTATAACATGCTTAATACATCAGCTATGACATTAACAGATGACTTCTATTTCACAATAAATGTTAGGCAAGCTTGGTTCTTTTCAATTTTTATTTTCATGCAAAATGTAGTTTAAGTTTCAATTCCAGGGATGGCTCATCGTTTATCCAGCAGGATGCACTGCTCTACAGATATGATCACATACCTATAAAAAGCTATAACATTAAGTAAATTCAGTTCAAGTAGAGTCAAGCAAAGTTTAATAGTATCCAAACAGTGTCCAACAAGAATTAGCACATAAGGTCAAATAATGTCCAGCGAAGTTCAAAAATGAAAATTAGCACGGGTAGCATTTGGAAACGTGGAGCAAGATACTGAGATAGGATAACTCAAAAGTGTGTCCATAACGCTCATGCCACATGAACTCATCTAGATATCTCAGTCCTTCTGGGTGTCATTCATCCATTTGAATATCAATATAGCCCTATCCAATAATTTTCTACATTGTTTATATGAGCTCCACTTTGCGGATCGCCAAAATTACGGCTATGATTCACGGTCCGATGGCTGTAGTTTTGGGGCAGATTCAAGATATCCCGATATGCTGCCCATTGATCTAATATTATAATCGAACCGGGTGCAATGACTCGTTCAGTTATAGGCAACAACATTGCTGCATTTCTTTTATCCACAAATGTTATGTAGCCATATTATTGCGGACGTCATAAGCGCCGAAGACCCATCTGTCTCGGTGCACTAAATTCCACCTGCGCGAATATTTGGTTGTAACGAGTAGCGACTCATCAGTCTGGACCACTTCACCCTATCCACCAAGCTGAACATATGAAAAAACTTCCAGGAGCAAATGTCTTGGAAAAACTGCAAATAGTCCACCCGGTATTTGGCGAAATATCCAGATGTTGAAGATTTGTCTGCATCAGTGTTTCTGTTGCCCAGTAAAACACAAGATAAAGGAACTTTGCCAGAGCAATTTTAGCACCCTCAAGAAAACTATTCTTTAGAATGTACTTCGTTGACTTGCATTTGTAGCACCTCCAGACGTAGCAACTCAGTTTTGCCGAGTTCTTTAACAGTGTGTACGGCCCCTGGCACGGAAGGCACTGCAAATGACCATGGATAATTTTCTTGCTTGGAAGGTATTCGATTACGCTTAACTTATCTTTGCAGATATTATTTATCTCGTAGATATTCATTTTCCTGTGACTGAAAACGACACTCAGTACTAACAACGACAACGACAGTCAATAGGCAAAAGGAAGACAGAAGTCGCAAAGCTAAGCTAGCATGGATGTAAGAAAGACATACCGCTAATGAGCTCCACTGCCCAAGCAGCAGCTCGTGGCCAGCAGAGTGAACAGTAGTCCTGGATGAAGCCCACTGTGCAGTGCATCCTACTGGATAAACTCAGACATCCAATGAGTCGGCCAGGGCCACAGCCACGCTACTGTTTGCTCTATTGGTCGCCAGCTGCAGCCAGGGCAGTGACGCCCATCAGCGCCTGCAGCTGAAGCCACGCCCACATGCTAATGGAAAGATACGACCACGATACTATAAGAATGCCAAACTTTCTTTCATGCAAGTCACAAATTTATGTCACTTAATATTCAACACAATGTGGTTGCCATATTGTAGATAATGAACCGGTCGATTGGATAATATTACTGAAAAGTCTTGTTGATGGTACTTACGAAATGACGCAAATTTATTTCTTTGGCATGTTAAATTACACTAGTAACGTAACACTGGTTTCAGTCACGGTGAATGCACTAATGTTGGATTACTACAATGTGCAGAAATAAACTGAACACAAGTATTCATTTAATTTATTACGCCACTGCTCTGGTCAATTATAAAACCGCTACAATAAAGGAAAGCATTGCAAATTAAAAGTTCAAACTGAAACCGCTATTCAATTTCCTCGTAAATACATTTCAACGGTTTATCGATAGCTTTTCTCTTACCCACGGTTTTGATTTTTGAATACAATGTAATGAGGACAATTACTTTAATTAACTCTAGAGCCAGTTTAATTTGAAGCATACCAACCTAAGAAAAATAAACGCTTCCTGCATTTACTGAAAATTTAAATATCCACAAACAAAACTCACCGAATATCCCTTTTGACTTCAAAGTTACCAATTTTCGCACCGGAACTTATATGTTAGCCAATGAAAATCGAGATAACAAATGCATATTAAGCGTCGATTTTGATTGGTTCTTAGATGATCATGCATATTTAACGATGCATCTATATAAAAGACGATTGATATTTGATAAGTAAGTGTGCGAGACAAAAGCGCACACTATGAACAACATTGCATATAAAACAGTAAAAAGATACAACAGTGAGAGTGAAAGGAACAACTGAATGATGCAATATGAAAATCAAACATCAGCATACAGATCGAATGAAAATTAACCGCACTTATAGGAGGGCAATCATAACCTTTTATAGGAACTAATAGTAGGCCTACCTAATTCTAATTAGTAGGCCTAACTTCTAACGCGCTGGTTTTTAATGCGCAAGGCATCAACCGGTGGCGCACCAAAGCCAAGTCGCATTCAGGTCAGACAGAGGGGCAACTTATGGTGGATAAGCAATTTTGAAAAAGGTAGCTTTAAGTTGAGAACGAAATGACACAACCGACTGAGCAGAACAATCACACGCAGGGAATGAGTTCCAAATTTATTTATCTTTTCATCTCATCTACTCGAGTCATCTGCAGCTCTTTGCTTTAACGTTTTCGCCAGTTGCCGTAGCCAACATCAAAATTTTCGATTGTGAAGACTGCTATCACTCCAGTTTGCCCATGTTCTAGTCACTCTCTTGTACGCTCTTATTAAGAGCCATCTCTAGTCCAATGATAAGTCAAAGTATCCATGTCTAGTCTGAATTAGGCCTACAGTTAAGATTTCTGCAGTGAACGTTGTGAATCGCTTGAACAGTTATCTATCATCCACATCTTGTGCCTTTCGGTTTAATCTGTCTATCGTAATTAATATCGCGATATTAAAAAAAAACAGAAGCCGACACCGAAGTTGTAATCGAAACACCGAAAAATACCGAAACAGAAGAAAACCCGAAAAGTCGGTGCACGCAGAATGCAAGTATCAAAATATTAGATATATTGAATATCTTATAATTATTCCATCACGTATATTACTTTTCGATCATTCAACTTTCTGTATCGATCCTTCCTTTAATTAGCGTTTGTATTTGTTGAACGAACCTGAGAACAGATTACTAACCTACTTAGTTAGGGAATAGTAGTTTAGTGTAGTTTGTTGCCAAGACCAGTTTACCCTGTCCACATCACTGTATGTAACGAATGTTGCGTCAGCCTAATGTACGATCTACTGCAAATAGCCGTTGAAAATTACAGTCAATTGATTTGACTCAAATCATCACGAGACAAGTGACCTATCTATAAAATTTGAATCAACTTCAAGAGCAAAATGTTTTTTAAATTCCAGTAACCTATCAGGCTTCGGGGCCTAGCACGAGCGAAGTTCATATATGCATGATGCATGCAATTTGCAGATGTCATTTATTGGGTCTACTAACCTAACTACCCTCTATTCTATGGTCACTCTGTAAAACTTATTTACGGCCGGCTGTTCAAGTTTAGTGTGTGAAAAGAAGAACATTTGGTGAAGTGAATATTTACACCAAGTTCCGGGACAATTTGGGATCAATCCGGGACACGAGTCGCGCAGGGCTGATTCCGGGTCTGTCCAGGCGAATCCAGGACGGTTGGCAGCCCTACCTACCTACTTTCACTTTAATAGGGATGAAGACAGCCTTATTTACGTTAAATGGAAATTACAGCGACGTTTCGTTACAGGTGGGCTATGCTATTGCCCTCAGCGCCGCCTTGAACAGAATTTTCTTAATTTGATCAAATTCCAAAGATGGTTGGAAAGTGAAGCCGTCTTTCATTTCCGGAACACTCTTGCTTTACTGTATGTCGAATTGAACTCAAAGGTCTACGTGTCTGTACAGATGGATTGCGCACAACTCCTGTATTTGTAGTTTCTTCAGTAGCTTTTCAACAAAACAGGTTCACAGGGTTTGGTAAAGCAGGTGATTTATTCTGAACAGCTTTTGGGGCAGATTTTGGGCCTGTGATTAGCCTTGGATCTATATATATATATATGAAAAGGCCTGTATTGTCGCCGGCATGCGACAGTTGGTCTGCAATATTCTTCCGACGTTGATATGCTGAATTAGTCATCTCGATGATCGTAAATTCAAGAGATCGCTCCAAGTAAGAGATTGTATCAGGGCTATGCAAAAGTCTATATTATCAAACAGACAGACAGACAGACAGACAGACAGACAGATAGAGAGACAGACAGATAGACAGACAGACAGACGGACAGACAGACAGACAGAAGGCCTGTAATAGGCATGCGTATAGCACAGGCCTGATATTGCGTGCATAAGCCTATGCGAATGCGAAGTCTGATAACGACAGACTGCAGAGGATTCGGAAATAGAGCCGACTGTGAGACAAAAGACTTTACGAAGCTGTGTCTGGATTTCGACCGTTGAAGAAAGCTGAAGATGGCAACGCAACACAAAAATAGCTTCAGCATGGAAGGTAAAATTAATTCTATTGTTCGCGCATTTTGCGATCTAAAAGAGGTAACACAATGGCACATACTTGGATGCACAGAAATATCACAGTATAGATCTGAGTGAGTAAACAAGTATCCAAGTAAGTAAGCTGTTGTGGTTTCTTATGAATGGTATACAGTAGGCGCTATAGAAGTTTACTGTGTTAGTTAGGAATAGGGCAGTCCATAAGCCACAGGATTGATTAGATTGAGAAAGGGTGTGGAAACACTGTCATTGAGTGAATCCTCCAGTAGATTAGCGTGAGAACATGGCAGGTATAACAATTCCAGCAATGTGTAGGTCCAGGGCTTACATATGTTCAGTCCAAGTAGGCTGTGTTGTCGTTGTTGACACACATTGACATTGGTGAATCTCTTTCTAGTGGTAACGGAATTACATCAGACTATAAGTGATAGGAATTACACTATCTGAAAGCGACATGTTGAAAAAACAAATGTAATGTAATGTAATCAAAAATTTTTAAACCGCCACTTCGAGGTAAACTCCTCAGAGGCGAAAGAAAACAGAAAGTTCAAAATAAAAACCGTATATGAATCGTCACACTTAATAAACTATGCATGTCAAGATCCCACTTTAAGCAAGTCCATGCTGTTTAGGATCTGGCTGACAATATTCGCTCTCTGGGCAAACTAACTTCATCACTGCATGAAATTGTCTTTAGGTTCAAGTTCTAAAAAATTTGCAGTAAAAGAAATTAAGTGCTTCAATATGTCGCTCAGTTATAAAATCTATATATATTTTTCACTAGATAACACCAAACAAATGTTTAAAAATTGAGTTTGTGTCTCTGTTTGTGTGTAATTGCCCAATCGTAATAAGTGCACACTTATATACTGCCTCTTCAAGAAACCTCCTCACAGGTGTTCTCGACATGACAACACTAGATCGAGATTACACGGAGCTCTCTGCTTTTCAAATGTTGACGAGGCAGAGAAAATAAAACACAATACAGTAAATTAAAATACAGTACAGTGAAGTCATGTACAACAAAACAAAACGAAATACAAATAACTTCAACACCATAAAATACGACGCATACACATGTGGAATGGTATTCCTTGGCTAGGCTTTTCAACAATTTTCATTGATTTCAAGCGTTGCCCTTCTGTGTGGCGAATCAAATGAAATCTGGCAATGCACAGCTGTGTTTGAATAGATAGAAATAGAGAGAGAGAGAGAGAGAGAGAGAGAGAGAGAGAGAGAGAGAGAGAGAGAGAGAGAGAGAGAGAGAGAGAGAAAGACAGAGAGAGAGAAAGACAGAGAGAGAAAGAGAGAGAGAAAGACAGAGAGAGAGAGCAACAGGTGTGTTGTGTAGAATTTCGTTAGACTTAATTTGATTTTAACGAATATCCTAAACGATTTTATCGTGCATGACCGGACGATAAGAGGTCAACCAAATTTAGGAACTTAACCTTGAAAGCAATTTTGAATATCTCCGAGGACATTTCTAATATTTAATGTCGTTTACTGTAATTGTAATTAGCAACTTCTATAGCGCCGGTGTATAAAGCACAAGGCATCAACCGACGACGCACAAACAGACAAACCTGCTGTTCAAATCAAGCCGCAATCAGGTTAGTGTCCAGAAAGTCAATCCAATGAAACAGAGAGGCCTCCTTCGGAGGGTAATCCAACTGAAAAAGGCAAATAATAAGTTGAGACTGAAATGACACAATAGACTGAATAGAGCGTACACATGCAGGGAGAGAGTTCGAAAATTTATGTCCAACAACCGAAAACGTTTGTCCACCGAGAACATTAATAGTTTTTGGCACAACCAAAACAAGATAATCCGATGACCTGGTTGAATGATGATAGGTCTGGGAAATGAGGATTGATTCAAAGTACTGTGGACGATCACAATTCAACATTGTATATACTATAAGCCCCTATATGAAACATATCCTGCTGAACAGGAAGCCAGGGCAAGGATTTAAGTCCTGGGATCATATGGTCGTATTCGAACGTATCAGTTATGGTTCAGAGTTCCGAACTCTTTGCAGTTTCTGCATGCTGACTTTGTAATACCGGTAAGAAACGAGTTACAGTAATCAAAGCGACTGTAGAGCAATGAGTTTACCACAGATATCCTTGGGTACATGGGTACATAACGCCTAATATTCTGCGTATGTCACCGATATACATGTATGACGACTTACAAATACCATTTGCATAGTCGGTGAGAGACATAGCGAATCAAAAACACCGCCAAAGTTACGAGCAGAATCAGCCAACTCAACAAGCGAGTCACCCAGTTTGAAAATTTAAGCCATTCAAACTTCTCAAGTTGTTGTGGAGTTCCTAGTAGTAGAAATTCGCTTTCATTTGGGTCAAGGACGACATTAATAACCGCCATCCAAGACGTCATTTCCTCAAAGGCAACAGCTTCACAGACGAATGACAAGACAAACTGTCAAACTTAAATGTAACAGATATCTCCCAAAACAAAGTTGGTGTTTTACTTACAAAAATTATTTATAAAGCGGATTACACAGAGTCAGTCTTAAAGGGACTAAAGTCTAAATGCCATTAATAACTGAGATACGTGTATGTGAGCGCTATAGCGACAATTCTAATAAGTTGAAATCGAAATCTGACAAAGATGGTTAGCTGAGTGGGAATTTGTAGGTCAGGTCAGTAATTGAGTTGTTCTGTGAAAGCTTTTAGTTCCTATACGCCCAAAACCCGTTTTGATCTACTTAATTAGAAGTTAATAGCGCGAATGTAACGATTGTCTGTATTAATAATACACAGATAGACAGAGAGGAAGAATTGGGGAAGAGAAGAGCGAGGTGGGAGGAAAGGAGGAAGAGAAGGAAACAGGGAGAGATGGAGGGAGGAATGGAGAAAGACGGATGGATGGTAGACAGCCCGAAACACACACAGAGACAAAGACACAAATACAGAAAGGCAGACACAGAGACAGAGAGACAGAGCGAATATATTATAATCTGTATCTGTGTTGCTTCAATTTCAAGCATCATCCACCGTAGCCGTCCGACTGTCTCAGTGCCTGACTCCTGGATCTTGACCTGGAACCGAACCCTTTTGCCTATCGATTTTGTTTTGACTGAGCGCCTGTGAATAAGCTGGTTCCCGCGACTTAGCTTTCGTTGAGCGCTGTAGAAATCTCGAGATTACGATTACGATGCTGTGCTTTCTTCTCCCGTCCATGATGTGTAACTCCATGCTTGGAATCTGCATCAGCATCATCCGCCTCTTTACCTATCAGCTTCTCCATTGTACACTACAGAGCCGGCCCTTCAATCATCGCCTCTCACTCATAACAGTTACAAGTTTTCCAACATTTTGACTTTGAATATATACATGCAATATTGGCTACACATGGTCTACCGTGCTATTTGGCATCAAACCAGCAAATAAACATATATAAAAAATCAACAAATAAGTAAACAACTCACCTTAAGCTTTTTCAAACTCCTCAGGATCTTTCCTACATGAGTTAAAAGACAAATACTGAACAGAATGACAAATAAATAAATAAATAAATAAATAAATAACTCAGGCACTCAACCTCCGTCGCCCACGCACACTCAACGAGATGATGAGACAAGGAATCTATCGGATGTAGTGCTCCGCTTGTTGATTTATCTGTTTTTATTTGTTGTGTTAAATCTGGTAGAGATGTCGCCTCCTACGCGTGGATCTTTCTTCTGCTCAGTTCGGTTCGCCCTGGCAATCCTTGGCTTCTTCATGTTCGTCCACCTGTACGCCCAGAGGGTCGGCATGTCGGTGGCTATCGTCTGCATGGTCAACCACACGGCCATCAGCACCTCCGCCGCCGCACAGAAGAAGGGTCAATCCATCAATTCTAGCAGCCAGGCCTTCGACGCTGTTTCCGCGGTCTTCTCTCCGCTTGACGCCAGGTGCTCTCAAAGTGGACAACCGTCTAACGACTCAGTTTCCCTGGTATACACTGTGTCAATGCACAGAATCCATACGTTACATGCTTTGATACATAAACATACAACTACATACATACATACATATATGCATGCATGCATACATACATACATACATACATACCTAGATACGTACAGTACATACACGCATACTGTACATACATACATGCATATATGCATGATAATAGTGTGTACTTGCAGACACGCATGCATATATACTAGTGCATACAATCACTGTCACCGTTCTTTAGATTTCGTGAGTATTTATATAGCGTTGCTCTTCAATCTAAGGCATTACCGATGGTGCTAAGTAATTAAGACTCAGAGACTTGCTCAAGCCCTACACGCGGTGACCATCTGAGACGTCAGAGACTTGAACCAGGTCACTTATAAATAGCAATGAGCAAGAAATCACTGGAACACTATTTCTTAGTCATCTGGACCCTTGAGTGTCAGCGAAGTTGTCGATTTCTCTCTCTAAACGTAAAAAACCGTTGCAAAAGATTATAATCTCTTTTTCTGAAGGATGGTCCGTTTGTGTGGGAAAAGAGCATCCAGGGTCATATTCTCGGCGCCTTCTTCTACGGCTACATGGTCTCTCAGATTCCGGGTGGTCTTCTGGCTGAGCAGTTTGGCGGGAAATGGGTTCTGTTCGGCTTTCTCGGGCTGTCGTCCTTAGCAACGCTACTGACGCCGATGGCAGCCAGGCTCAGCTTCGTTCTCCTCATCATCCTTCGGGTACTCGTCGGCATCGGATCGGTAAGCCCGTCTTCTGTAAGGAAAATCGTCTTCTTTAAAGGAAGTCGTCTTCGTTTAGGAAAGTCATCTTTAACAGAAGTCGTCTGTAAGGGAGATCGTCTTCAAAGAACATCTGTTACTGTTAATGACAGTTTTCCAGTTGGATAGAGCTGGAAAAGACGTCGTTTTTGGCAGCGACCATCTGTGAGATGAATGGAATGTGCTCTGATGCATTCAAAGATAAAATGCCCGTTGTACAATAATTTTTGTTAATTACTGTCGGTTTAAGCCTACAGGTTGTTTGATCTCTGTCCATTTTGTCGAAATCGGTTTTCTATCTGATTGTTTATTATTCAACTGTCCGTCTGTTTGCTGCTATGTCTGCATTCTTTCTTTCGTTCGTCTGTTGTTTTAAAAACTGATTCATTCAAATTCTGTCCTTTAACAGGCACGTTTAACCATTGTGAAAGAAAGGTGTATAAAAAGTGTCTTTCATAAAATAATCCCTTTTTGTTTTACAGGGAGCTCTATTTCCCGCCATGCATGCCATGTGGAGCCAGTGGGCACCTCCTCTGGAAAGGTCGAAGCTCGCAGGAATCACCTATGCAGGTGCGTCCATTACATCTTAGAGCAGAATAGTCACTATTACTATGTCATTCACGGTATACTAGATGACATTATTCAATTTTAAAGAATTTATTCAAATTTAAGATAAATTAAATAGGTATTAAGTTAATGCCTTTCCATTAACACTGGTTCTCAGCGTTTTTATGAGATTCTGGAAATTCGCTATATAAACGTTCAGATACATGTATGCTAGGGTGGTCCAAAATTTGTTTAAAGTTCCATTAAAGTAAAGTAACATTATAGTAACATATGTGTTTTAGTTTGACTCAAACTGTCAATATTAGATTCCTGTAATTAAGTATTAAGTTAACAAACTGCAATGCTACCACAAATTCGTCAGCCTTGACCTAAGAACCATCCTGTTCTTGCATGTCTTCATTGCTATAACAGTTCAGACTGGTATTCTGTATTTGAGTCAAGTTCGGCCAGCATGTCTCCTTGGTGGAATCAGGTAATTTGTGGCGATGCTTTTGAACAACTTCCAGTGAATATTAGTTTTTCCTGTTCAATAGTTGTCAGAATTGAGTTGTTGAATTGTAATCCTGGATCAGCTTCCTTCCTTGCTCGTCCGTGTCACTGACAACCTTGACCACATCACAACTTGAGTGCTCGTTTTCATTCCAATTGTACGGTGAGGACTGCAGGAATGAACCCTTCAGTTCCAGGATCTGAAAATTGTTCCAGTGTTTGACTGTTGGTGCTAGCAAAAGAGCTCAGTGGGCTGTTAACATTACAAGATGTCTAGTCAAGCGTCGCTAACGGCTGTTCTTATCCGCTCTGCCGACGTAGATGTTTAAACCTTTCTTTGTTACTCAGTGAATTTAATGTTTGGATCTAAGCATGCCAAACCAACTGTGACTGACTGCTCTTAGCGACACCAGATAACAGTTTATCATCCCAATGAACAACCAATGCAGAACCTGGTGAGAGTCTGAGTTTCAATGTATTGGCATTCTATTTTCGGCGTAAGCTCGTGCCTCAGCAAATGCACTTCCACTAGTGGCAAATTTCTAATGTCCTGACCTTGAGCTTCAGCATTAGCATCCAACATTGTGGTGCTTCCTTGTCAATGATTTATGTTCGATTCAAAGCTTCAGCCATGTGTTTAGTGACAAAGGAGTTCTCGATGACCTTTTCACTGTTATCTGGTGTCGCTTGGTGCAGATGACTTGCTTTTCATGCTTTCTGATATACAAAAGCACACTCTGGGTCGCTGTTTTCATCAGCTGTGTCCTTAACGCTACCGCTTGACTCCAATTCTACAGTGCAGGTTAAAACTTCCATCTACGTTTTGATCTCACGGAGTGATCCTCACACTCAATCTTATTGGCTTTCAGTTCCATTTTCTGCGCCATTGTGGCATAATTATAGTTATCGAAAAAAATTAACCTAACATAATTAAGTCAACAGAAATTCAACATTTATTATCTACACATCTACACGAGATTTCCATTCACCAAGAAGAACTAAAAATAGATGACCAAAGGAAAGGCAAGACGACATTCCGAGTGAAACTTCCAAGGGCCTTGCACAGGCTATCTCGTTTCCCATCATCACCTCTAAATATTTATCGATTAACATAAAATTGCATCTGATGTATTATTCTTTAGTGGACTTCTTTGGCACCTTGCAGTATTGAAAACGTTTTACCACTCAAACTTGGGCCACCATAATATAGGCATATATGGTCTAATTTGGAGTATACTCAAATCCAGTAAGGTTGTGAACCCATCTTGTATTCCAAAGAATTTAAATGAGTTATCAAAACCATCGGGATTGAATTAAGTTTTATACAGCGCATTTTTTTACCTCTGTGCATATGGTTTAAGAGTCTTTAAATCTGCATATGTTTGTTATGCATTCCTCGTGGTTCTGGTGTACCTGTTTCAGGTGCGATGATGGGAAACGTGATAGCTTTGCCGATGTCTGGACTTTTGTGCCAACATGGGTTCGATGGCGGATGGGCGTCCGTCTTCTACGTCGTTGGTTAGTAACCTGCATATAAGCACCACCGCTGGGAGGAGAGTATAATGGATAGCATTATATAGGCCTAATTATCTCTTATGGTACGAGTAGACAGCACTTTTGAATTCTTTGTAATTTAAACTGCTTTTGTGAATAAGTAAGTAAGTAATCTTTATTGGCGCAAGACAAACGCCCACACTTAACAAATAAAAATTGCATACAGAACAGAAATAAAGGAAGCACAGTACCAATAAAAATGATGCAATAATATGTAACAGTTTAAAAGTCTTATGTTATATACGGTTCGAGGGAAACTAACAGGATTTGTACTGAGGCAATCGTGGGAACTAATGTATTCAATGTCAGATGACCGTTTGCTGATTTGTGAGAAAGTTTAACTGTAGCCTATCTGGAGAACATTATTCTTATGAAGATGAAAGCATCAGTCTTTTCCCTTTGCGTCCGAAGTTCGAATTCCGGAGTCATGTGAAGCTGAAAGTTTTGAATATGATATTGGAATTCAATAGGTGTATAAAGCGGAGATACATGACCGACCACTCCAAGCCGCGAAGCGTATGAAGAGCAGTCGGCTGGAACTCTAGGGTAACCACTATGTATATGAATGGCACCGTTAAAGCCCTAGAAGCTGCCGCCAGATTTGACTGGAGCGATCTTAGCCCCCACAGTTCACCACTCGTCCAGCTAAGCATTGCTCTGCGGTGTAGACTCACCGGGAACAGACTAAGGGACTCACTAAGAGAGTCATAGTTACTCCCGTGTTTTTCCTATCACATATGCTGCGGTTACCTTCACTGCTCCATACACCTTTAGTATGTCAGCTAATACTGTAGATTTTACACGTGATGTTGGCTGTTGTATGCAGTATATCTTAAGTGTGATGTTTGCAGGCGGATCATCGGTTGTATGTGTAATAGTCTGGGCGATCTTCACAAGCAACACACCGAACACGAACAAGTTTATGTCAGCTTCAGAGAAGCAGTACATTCTACAGAGCCTCAGAGGACAGGTCTCTGAAAAACAGCCGTCTGTAAGTGCAGGCGCTCACAACTTAAGGCCGCGCATCTACTTCCTAATTCGCGTTTTTTCGGTCAGCATAACATACACACACAGGCCTACATTTATACATTGTTGCAGGCTAATAGTTTAATTTTCATAAACTATTTACAAACGTAGCTTGACTCTCAGAGAACAACAAGATGTTGAGCTCTGGCGATGACAAAAACCAGTAGAAACCTCTCGAAGAGAAACGCAGCGTTCATCAGCAGAAGGTGAGAAATATATATATATACTGTCAAAAACCCGGCTGGATAAGAAAAGAACCAAACAAAAATCCAATCTGAACAAATTAAATAAAACACCTTTATTTCTTGTCAAAATGTACAAAAGGCGTACAACATGAAACAATCTAGCCTACTCGAGCCCTATCCTATATGTCGTACCTAGCAATATACGTACATAGGCCTACATAGCCTACATACCTGCATACCTTTTTGAAGGCAACTACATCAGCATGAACACATTTCGCCTTGGCTGGGTGATGATGGCTTGGTTAGCTACTTCAATAAAGCTTAAGTCTACATCACGAAGCCTTGCGCAAAATGATGCCAGTTAGCGTACCGATCATGAATGCATTCGAGATTTTATCTCGGCCAGGTTCAGTCCGTACAAGGAAACCTGGAATGGCATTGCGTCCATTCAAAAAAAATGAACAATGACGAGGCTATAGAAAAATGAGTACATACATACAAACAAATGCACGAAAATATGTACACACATTGCTTGGCACTGACCTGTAGTACCTAACATCTGACTTGTGGACTTGATCTGACTACGGCGCGTTTATCCGACGCAGTTTCTATGCGTAGAAATTGCGAATATTTTTTATGTCATAGCTGTTGCATGACATCAGATGAGTTGACGTAGCAGGACATCACATGACATCAGATGACATTACGTCATAACGCGTGACATTTGTGGCGTTTGCTTATAGTGGCGTGAGGTTCCTTGGATTCAGTTTGCGACGTCTCGTCCTGTCTGGGCTCTGATCATCGCCAATTTCTGCATGGACTGGGGTCTCTATACTCTGCTCACGAACATCCCAACCTTCTACAAGGAGGTTCTCCTCTTCGACATCACATCAGTGAGTTCTGCAACGGTCTTCTATAGGAGACATGTATTACACGCATTTCATTTAATCTTGAAGAATAGAACAATTAAGAACTACTTTAATCTGTTAACGATGTATAGGCGTCATTCGTCAACACAGAGGCCAGCCTATACTTAGCCGTCAACATAATCATTGTAGCGATCACTCTCGTCTGCGCTACACCAGTTTGGCGATTCATCTTCTATGGGCCGTTTCGCTCCGGAGCGTAACCGTTTCCAAAACACTCCGACAGCCATCTCTATTGTGGGCGCATCTCCAAACGTGTATAGTCCGAAATTCAGCAAAATTCCACCGCTCTTGTCCAATGTCCACGTGTGGGAGGGCATCCAGCTGGTCTCTTCCAACCTCCTGTGGAGCCAGATATCATGGCTCGTAGAGCTATGACATGGACCTGTGCATCACCCTAGTACGCATAATTAATTATAAAGTAATTATAATACCCTAAATTATAGAAATATTAGACAATTTGGTATGCACAGAAAAACTTAAAGGCTCAGAACTCATTCTGTGTCATCATTTAAGCCAAACAACGTCAGTGCATTTTTATCTCGGGCTTCAAGGTCAAATGAAGGTCATTGTGAGCGTAGTATATTGCGCTGCTTAGTCACCGAGATTTGATTGCGCAGTTGCATGGAAAGTTTTCATGAGTCATCAGGTTATTGATTTGTTTTTGCACGCGCTAATCACGTGTTGCCTGGCACGCACCGAACGAGGTCTATGTTGTGAACAGTCAATGGGATTTTTGAAGACCCACGATTGTCAATTACAGGAGGCCGGTCTAAACCAGTTTATACTTGATATTGTCTTGACGGAAAAGGGCCTACACTGTAAATAAGCGAGTACGAAGATTTTCTAGCAGAGAGAGCGCAGGTTGTAGCATTTGTGTATAATGTGCTATGTCTAAAGTTCCAGTTACAAATGTCGTGGACAGATTCGTGCATTTAGAAACTGCGACGATTCAAGTACTGTTACGATCTAACTGTTCCGTTACTTATAATTTCTAAGTGTGCTTTACTCGAGTTACTACGCTACGAAACGGACGAAGCCTGATTGATCACTGACAACTGGGAAAGATCGTCGGCAGTCATAATATGCTTTTTTCAGAACGGTCTTTATTCGGCTCTGCCGTTCATTGGACTTTGGGCCAACATGAACATCTCGCCTGTCATCGCCGACCACCTGCGAGCAAAAGGGATCCTGTCAACGGTGGTGACTAGGAAACTCTTCAACTCAATAGGCAAGAAATCCTCTGCACTAATTCAAAAGTTTATGGAATCAAGCTAAACAGAAAATGCCAAAGCAAGTAAAATCCACATAAGTTGGTGGCAGTTTAGTGATAAGGAAATCTCTGAAGGTGGGCGAGGTTGTCAGATTTTCGTTCAATCAAAATGTACTGTTTAGTTTGTTTTCGAGCCGTTTGATGGTGTCGTTTCTTGCGCACGTGGAGTCATGTTGTGTCTGAGTCCGTGTTTTGAAGCGTCCTTCAAGCCTTTCGTCTTGGACTACAAGCTTTGTGATATTGAGTTGATGCTTATCGTATCTACATTAATATGATTTTGATATACGATTGTGGCATTTCTTATACGATTGCAATATTTAGTATACGATTGCGGTATTTAATATACGAATGTGATATTTGATATACGATTGAGATATCTGATATACGATTGAGATATCTGATATACGATTGAGATATCTGATATACTGTTGTAGTAGTTGATATATGTTCTGATCTTGCCATGCAGGTCTATTTGGAGCCGCAGTCTTTCTGGTCGGACTGAGTTTCCTCGACTGCACTCAGACGGGCCTGGCAGTGGCACTTCTAACGATGGGTGTCACAGTTAATGGATGCACCTTTTCCGGATACTTTGTCAATCACATGGACATTGCCCCCAAGTACGCCGGGACCCTGATGGGCATCTCAAACGGAGTGGCAGCCATGTCTGGATTCATCGCACCCTACGTTGCCGCCGTACTCACGCGATCTGTAAGTAATCTAAGCGCACCCGTGATAATTAATCAAACGAAATGACCTATTGACGCAGGTCATTATTAGGGTAAATCTACACCGAGGAATATCATCAAAACAAACAATGAGAAAAAGTAGATATAAATGTGGTAGAAGCTTTGGCTTAAAAAATTCATCAGCTACTGATCCTATGTTTATGTTCATTTCCATATGATCGTGATAATGGTCACTGGTGAAGTAGTCATTGCCATTCTCATACAAATGACGCCAGCAGCCAGGACAAACTCCTTTCTCTTTCCCCCCCTCAGTGTTCCGCAGACGCCCGAAGACTGTACTGTTTAACAGTGATTCTACTTGCTCGGGTCTGGAGAGCCTCTGTTGAGTTTATCCTTTAAGAGGCGCTTTATAAATCTCAAATTACAATTACAATTACAATATGGTCGAAGTCAAGCTAATTGCCAGGCCATGCATGTAGTCAGATGGTTATTTCCACCTGGTCATTGTTGGTTATTATTACCTCCTGGTCATTATTAACATAACAGTTAATACTAACCAATTATTACTTATTGACCAATTAATTATTAATTAATTAATTATTGATGTCGGTCGATTGTTTGCAGCAAACACGTGAGTCCTGGCAGATCGTTTTCTTCATTGCTGCAGTCGTCTATTCGTTTGGAGCCATAATGTTCATTGTCCTGGCTGCTGGTGTCATCCAACCGTGGGCCGTCGATAGCGTTACACCGGAGATTATTATGGAGACGAACTCTGTTGACTACATTGACCTCATCTATAAGCCTAGAGAAAGCGAAGATTCCGGGAAAACTCTCCTCAGCCGAGCTTAAACATTGGAATAGTAGTATCTTGACATCATGGCTCTGTAGCTCACTAGCCGATAATAATCAACTCGAGTTTCTGACTTTTTGGATGGCTGGCTGATTTACCTTACTTAAACAGTAACTGAATGGCTGGTTGACTGATAGACCTACCGACTGACTAAATTTTCTGTTTTAAAATTGTCGCATACTGCTGAGACTGATTGCCTCTCCAATTTACATACTTCTCGACTCTTTGACTGATAAACTTACTGACTGTAGCCAGTCATACAATCATTCAGTAAGTCATATAAGTCAGTCGACTAGATGATCGAATTAGACTTGACAAATTTAGACTGACAGAATTAGATTGACTGACTTGCATACCTCCTGCATCTTGTTCAATTGAGTTTTAGTTGGCCTACAGTTAGGAGTTACTGAGCCTTATTTCCACACATAATTTGCTGTCGGGTTTAAATAAGTTTTGTTTAAGAATGTTTACTTACCTAAAATTGTGAGATTATTGGTGAGCACTAAACACGCTAGATGAATTGGCTCAGTTCTTTCGGGTGAGACATGCAGTGTAATTCCTGAAGGTGCGGGTTCGACACCACTGGACAAGAATCTTGCAACACAGATGTGGCGTGACACTCCTAAATAGACTAACGGCTGACTGTATGCAACACATTGTCGGTAATGAGTAGTGGCCAGTAACGATTAGCATAAATGTTTGGCTTTGCTCAGTCAATAAAAATAACCTGTCAAGTAGTCATATTTCAGCGCCTTTTAGAGAAGCGCTATATAAATGCAAGATTATTTAGTAAACATTTTTTCATGTAACTGTAGAATTTTATGGACGTTTCTTTGAAACACGTAGAGATTCACAGTTTCTGTTAACGATAACGATAAGGTATCGTTAGCGAAAAGGTTTTCGATCATGAGAACTATAACTGTAGGCCTAACGAAACCTCGGGCACTGACGATAATGAAGTAAAGACTAAAACCAAAGAGACAAACCTGTAACTACAACTAATAACTTATGGATGAAAAAATTTGAGCTTTCCAGTTCGTAATGTATCAGTATATACATTTACCAGTTGCTATAAATATATTGAGTTTTAAAAACATCCGATGGTGCTAGGATAGACGTAAACCACTTGACTAATACCAAAGATCTTCTTGCCAGTGACATTTTGGCAGTGCCAGTTTTAAAGTTTATTTCACAAAAAAAGTCTCAGTGCTTGAAGGCAACTTTTAATTTCGAATCTTGAGCCGAATCTGAGTGTACTTGCAACATCGATTTTCTCTTTGATTGAGCGACTATGAATAAAGTGGTTCTCACGATTTAGCTTTTTAGGGAATTTACGATTACCATTGAAACGAAACTGAGTATTAAAAATTGTCAAAATAAACATTTTAAAGTGAATTCGTAGCTATTATGAAGACACCCAACAAAAAGTCGAAACATAACTAAAACTCAGAATATAATAACTGAAAGTCAAAGATTTTAGATATTATTAACTAAACTAAAACTCGAGAATAACAATGATTAATTACAGCTAAAACTCATGATGTAAAAATATATAATAACTAAAACTAAGCCCTTCAACAGAATGGATAAGTAAAGCTTCACTACATACATGAATATGGACTAAATTTTGTAATTTATCCCAAACTCAGTTAGAAAAGCAACATGGCCGCCGTTATCTTTGTTGACTGAAACTCCTCGCGGAGCGCATGCGCGTCGACGGCTGTCTCTTAAAGCCGTCTCTCAGTCGGCAAAGCAACGGCAAGAAAAAGATGAGCGTACAGGTTTTTTAGCCCATTGGGGGACCTTAGTGAGCCAACAGATTCCACCAGTTGCACAACGCGGGTTACAATGGGGGCCCAAAGTGGCTGTTTGAGCGATTGCGCAAGGTTCACTCACTGGCGAGATAAGGGCAGACCACTGAAACCCACTACTCACAGAATGCCTGTATTATGCGCTGCGGGAAGATGCAGGTCCAGTGGTGTTGAATGTTAGGAAACTTAGTCAGTTTCGTCATTTGGGCATCAATTACTAACAGACAAGCTTATTGTTCTTACTAAAAACTAGCATCAAATAAATCGTTCAAACGACATTTGTAACTCAATCAATTGACTTCACGACAAAATGTCTGTCTCTTACACATCTCAAACACTATTAAGAAAACTGTAATCGCTATGTCTATATAAAGTCTCAAACCCGCCGAGTCATCAAAACATGCCCGAAAAACAATATGAGTCATAGCTGACGTCCGAACGCCTCAGCGCCAGTGCGCCCGCTAACCACATTCCAAGACATGCACATTAGCTGAGGACGGCGGCCCAACTCGCTGACTCATCACTGACCAGGCCAACTCGCGGCGCTGGGCCCACCAATCGCAGGCACGCAATACAGTCGTTCCCAGACAAATCAAAAACCCGCCGACTCATTACATTTGAGTTCCCAAAACTTGCTGAATATCATATTTTTGCTGCGTCAGCTGAAAAAGCATGCTCACAGGAGGCACAACGGGCGAAGATGTATTCAAGTTAAATGCATATTATTAAAACAATTTAGTCTGGCTATAATATTATTATAAAAGAGTTTAAAGTAAGTAAGTAAGTAATGCATTTGTCCATATGTCCATGGGCTGAGCGAGGAATTGTAGGCGTGGACAAACTCACAAACATAAATACCTAACAAAGCAAACATACAAAGGAAGATGCACAGCAAAAAATGCAGACATCCAGAATGACAAAATGTCTTCGAATAGTTCACAATTTAGTTTTTTTACTTTGGAAAAAGTTTCAATTGCTTACGTTATTTAATGTCTCTCTCTATTAGTCTCGCTAGATGTAGCAGCGACTAAGATAGCTGCTTTTGCCTCATCTTGTTCATTCTGATGTTTTATTTCCTTATAATCTGCATAGTAGATTTAAATGAGGATTTTGTCTCAATCTGGCCAAAACCAGGGCTTACACGTAGGGCTATAGTTGTTCCCAGCCGCCCCACTCGAATAGCATGGCCGGGGGGAGGAAGCTTGAAGGCAATATCTGCGCCAGAACTCAACGTTTGTTAGGGGATAAACCATGCAGGGTACTCGAGGACTGAAAAGCGACGCAAACCATCAAATTACATTTAATTTTGGCCTCAGAGATAAATAGTTTACTGGAGTTGATCTTATTAAAATAGAATTTCCCAAGTAGAGTCTAGTATGTGCAGTAGGTATTAGTAGGGCACGGGTTCATCGTGGGTTTAAATTGCTTTGACCATGTGACGATGCACTGGGACTGTAAACTGTGCTATGTGAGGCGCTTTGCTCCATGCCGTGGCTACCCATAAAACCAGTGCTTCTGAATCGTTGTCTTCGACTCGTCGACTGCTTACGAACTACAGCACTCTAATCTCTACATTATTATTATTATTATTATTATTATTATTATTATTATTATTATTATTATTATTATTATTATTATTATTACATCCTTATAATGTAAAATCAGCATATCTTGCCGCGTGCTGAGATATTGCTGATTCAACGAAATAACTATTTCGTAGCCTACAGCTTACTCAGCACTAAATTCATGGCCTCATTTAGAATTTATTTGTGCTTATACAGCGTTTCATGGTTTCGAACTATGTAAATAGATTATGCTGAAGTCAGCATTTATAGCCTATATAAACCGCCTCCTGAAAGCTAGAGCAGCCGCAGTCGTCTTAGGGCATATTAAGAGTTGGTCGCAAGAACAATCTGTGAATGTGAGCATTAAATAACTACATGTTCTTACTATTTTTAGGTTAGTCACTTAATTCCTCAGATGCGAACATCCTTAAGGTTATGGCTACTTCCAGACGGAGCTGCATTAACCATCCAGACATATTCTGCTACATTTGTGGGGAATACACACTAAAAGCAAACAGGAAACCGATTTCTGAGTTTATAAAAAGAGCATATGTAGGTTATTTTGGTGTCAAACTTGGAGATCAAGATAAGCAATGGGCTCCTCATACAGTATGCAAAACTTGTATTGAACAATTGCGCCACTGGACAACTGGAAAGAGAAGCTGCCTGAAATTTGGTGTACCGATGGTTTGGAGGGAACAGATAAACCACTTGGACGACTGTTACTTTTGTATGGTTAATATCATAGGCATCAATCGAAATAATCGTCACAAGTTGTCTTACCCTGATATACCTTCAGCCAGGAGACCTGTTCCGCATTCGGATATTGTACCAGTTCCACCTTTTCGCGAACTACCTCCGCTCTCAGACGATGAGACTTGCATGTCCAATATCGGACAAGATGACGAAAGTGAAGAAAGTGGGGGCAGTGACAGTGATTTCCAATCAACTTCAAACAGTGAACGTTTTGACCAAAAAGAGTTGAGTGATCTGATCAGGGACTTAAATCTTTCCAAAGAGTCCTCTGAATTGCTTGCGTCCAGACTAAAGGAAAAGAATGCACTTCAGCCTGGAACGAAAATTACAATTTATAGAAACAGAGAAAAGGATTTGCTGCCATTCTTTACCGAAGACAACAACCTAGTATTCTGTAATGACATCAGCAACTTATTGAAGAAAATTGGTCTGTCGGATTACAGCCCAGATGAGTGGCGTCTTTTTATCGACAGTTCAAAACGTAGTCTGAAATGTGTGCTTTTAAATAACGGCAACAAATTTGGTTCTATTCCAATCGGTCACTCCACCAGGATGAAAGAAGAGTACAATGCCATCTCTTTAGTACTGGAAGAGATGAAATACAAAGAACATCAATGGGTAATTTGTGTAGACTTGAAGATGGTAAATTTCCTCCTTGGTCAACAAAGTGGCTACACAAAGTATCCCTGCTTTTTGTGTCTTTGGGACAGTAGAGCCAAGCATGAACATTGGACAAGAAAAGATTGGCCTTCGAGGAAAGACATGGTGGTTGGAGCTCAAAATGTAATCAAGGAATCTTGATAGGATCATACTGCCACCACTACATATAAAGCTAGGCCTGATGAAACAATTTGTCAGGGCTTTGAATAAAGAAGGTTCATGCTTCGAATACATAGTACACAAGTTACCAGGAATTACAATGGAAAAATTGAAGGCTGGAATCTTCGATGGTCCACAGATCAGGCAACTTATGAATGACCCACTTTTATTTTTATGTTTGCTCCAGAAACAATGAATTCGTTTCATAATTGAAGTGTTACTCTGTGGGAACTGTTTACATAATAATAATAATAACAAACATCATCATCATTATGATCATTATTATCATAATAATAATAATAATAATAATAATAATAATAATAATTATTATTATTATTATTATTATTATAAACCCACCACAAGAAACACGCTTTACTAAAGGAAAATTTGTTTCTTGTCAACAACACGACTGGGACATCATGATCTGATCTACCATGCACTGATTTGATCTTGACCATATTCCACGTGAACTAATCCTGTCGAGATCTAAGAAGTCAAGGAGATCGGAAACCGGTTCCGGTGGGTAATAACGCTTCTGCTATAGTTGCTTTCCATTGGAAATACCTGCGCGTTCGAGTGCTACAAAGAGTTAAGAAAATGTTGCTTCTCTATGATGCATCTTCTGAAGTAAACATAATAATAAATATTAAACTGTAATTTTGCTGTATTGCTCAGCGGGTCTAGGCATCTTTCAATTGTGTAGGGTGAGCAAGATGGCTCATACCCTTTAAACACTATAATTCTGGGAGTTGGTGAAATGTATGCGGATTATATCAGTGTGGATGTCAACGTTTAGACAGGCCTGTCTTCAAACATAGAGAAAACTTCGTGCATGGTGTGAGGGTCATAGGTTTACAGAAGCTGAGCTATAATCTCGATGAGGCCGATACTAGATACGCAACGACGCATAAGGCAGCCTTCGACGGCGGAAGGGCCTATGACTTTATACCGACCGAATAGGCAAACGCCCGATGAACCTCAGTCTGCCACACGAGATGATCCCTGTTGCGAAGGACTTCGAACCCCTTAAAGGCCGCTCAGCTGCAAACTATCTCAAAGAGTTTGCTCTTTCTATCTGTCGGCAGTAAAGACAGGGCATGAGATTTTTTATGAACCAGTAGTACGTCATTGGCCTCATGCAGTTGCCTGCTAAGGTTTCTATGTGGATGTAACGGCCGTAAACTTTTGTAGCAGAATTAAAGGCCGATTCGTTTCTTGAGCATCTCAACGTTAGGCAAGTATTTTTGTGTAAGAGAGGAGAGGAGATTAAATAAAAGACATATTATAGGTAATGAAGCCTATATGTAAATGAAAACTTCCAATCTAAATATTTACTAACAGAGACACATACACACGACGCAGGCAACACATATCCCTCTTATTAGTCTTCTAGTCTACAGCGGAAACTGTGAGATAATATTGATGAAGTTGATGGTGAATGAACTCTTGTTTCTTGCTTTTCTTTGGATTGAAGTCAGTCGATTCGTTGTCGGACAAAAGAAGCAGAAGACAATGACCGAAAAAGACAAAGATGGCACCACGCAAAACATTGATAAACAAGACGGTAAGACACATGAAGACAATGTTAGGCCAGGGAGGAGGATGATCGCCAGTTCAGTTGGCATCATCATGAACGATGCATTGCATTATTAACTTTCGAAGATGCAGTCCTCCGGTAGTTAAAGTTTACGGCCTAAGCGCAGAACCAGCAACTAAACAGTTTGCATTTGCTGCAACGAAATGCTAAGGAGAGAACAGGTAAGCCCGACGCCATGCACTGTGTTCCAACATAAATCTGATTCTAGCGGAAATACGTCTAGCGACAACCAAAATAAATCTGACCCTTTACGTATACGGGTCAACGGGTGCAGCTGTAAGCTCGCTCGTTGAGAAAAACATGGTCCCTCGATGAATCCAGTTAATTTAGTCCTTTCCAGTCCATCCTGGTTCTTCCTACAGAAGGCTGTGTCTTGAATCACCCATCATGAAACCGCTATCATTACTTTCGCCTTGGATCAGACTTGTAACAACATATACATAAAATATATGTATATATATGACCTATTTGGGACACTGTTTTTTGAATGGGTCTCGTTATTGGAACACATGGGTTGAGTTTCGTCTGCCTGTTGAGCAGGATTCGAAGTATTCAGTGTGCGGTGAGGTGTAGATCCAGAACATAAAAACTGTTTGTGCACAGCTTGTTTGTTCATTTGTTGATCAAATCTATATCGATAAGATGAATGATATTCTTTAAACCGAATCACTCATAAAGGCTTCAGTCAAGATAACACTTTAGACGATGAATATCTGTCACTTAGACTAACCATAGAGGCAGCTGCGATCTAGTAATCATATGATATGATGAAGCGTTTAGACTGCGTAGAGACATCATTTTCTTAGCTGGTGTTTGGTGGCAGATGATTGAACAGTTCCCCCACTTATGTCTGATGTGCTGACAGTGTGATCTAACTATTGTATATAAGTATCTGAGCAGGCGCTTAAACATGGTTAAGCCCCTTATCTGTCAGTGCCAAAGACATGCGACTTTAGATATGCTGAAAATGTTTCCCGAGCTGCTTCCGGTTTTACTAAGGGAACCAATACTCTTGCTGCTCTGTCCTTGAACCTCCACGTCTAGGGCGACAACCGATTGACTCTTAGACTATGTTTGTGTCGACCAACACTTCTCGTCTTTCGATTTCTTCGCAGGCCTTTCATGCAAAACTGAAAAAGTACTTTTCACAAAATCATATTCAGATTCATCCTCTTGTCTCTTTCTTTCTAGGCTCTCAAATTTCAAACACCATCCATCGTATAGCTAGAAGCTGTTTGAATTAGAGCGGCGAAACACAGATCTTTTGATTTCGACCTCTTTACTCCCAAATTTAAAAAATCTTATTACCGGATGAAATAACAAGCAATATGACTTCTTATCTCTTTTTCTCTACAGTAATCAATTTAAGCTGTTCAACACCGTCGTTTTTTTGATGATCATAAAAGTTTTATTGAAAACAAATATTCTGGCAAGAGTTTCAGTAATTATTTGTTCCAGAAGCAAGTTGCAGAAGTCGTTGAGATGGCAAAAGTCGTTGAGCAGTGTGTTTCTTAAGTCCTATAGAAAAAGTACATTACATTACGTACATATGCTAGTTTCTATATTGTATGTACTGTATACTTCTATATTGTATACTTTATGTATTTTATTTTATATTTCAATGTTACCGAACTTTCCCCAGAATTGCGACAATTAGCTGCCTAACTGTCAGCCTGCCTTACACTGTGTTGACATGGAACCGAACCCTTCCTGTCTATCGGTTTTCTTTTGACTAAGCGCTTGTGAATAAGCTGGTTCCTGCGACGTAGCTTTCTATGGGCACTGCAAAAATCTCGAGTCCGATTACGATTTCTCTTGTAAACAAAATACACAACTTCAACAATTAAATATCACACATACTATCACAAAAACTATGCACAGATATTTCAGCAAATACATCTGAGAAAAACCACGAGCCATAACCATGGTACGAGGAAAACCACAGCAGACTTCGATACATATAATGTGGATGAGCATATAGGCAGTATTATTTCGTGTACCGAGGTTATAAAGCAGACAGCACAAAGTCTCCGGACTCTAAGTAATACGATTTGTTTACTTCGCCGGATAAATCCGGCAACCTAGGGAGATAAGGGGTTTTTAACTTGGAGCCAAACCTGACCCTAACTGCTTCATCGATTTTTTGTTTTAGCTCCTATAATTAAACTGGTTCTTAATTCTTAATTTTTGGGCGCTGAAGGATTGCGGAGAATACGAATACCATTATGGCAATATGCCTACACACCACGATTGTCACACTGACTCGCTTAATTACTCCCCGCCCACTTCTTTGCTTGCTTTTTGCTCACTTGCCCGCTCATTTATAGATTCAGAGAAGGTGCATTTTGTTTTTCAGGGCTGCCGAGGCCGAGGCCGACGCCTTTCTTCCGTTCGGTGCGGTTTGTGTTGGCCATCCTTGGTTGTCTGATGTTCTGTCATCTTTACGCCCAGCGTGTTGGTATGTCCGTCGCCATCGTCTGCATGGTCAATCATACAGCCGTCGCCGAACTTAACATCCAGTCATCAGATGGCGCTAGCAATTCAAGCACCGATGACGTCACGCAGCGGACTCCATCAAACCCACAATGCATCAGAGCTGTCACGGGAAGCAATGAAACAGCGTCTCTCGTAAGACTGTTTTGTAGCAGTTTGTTTCCCCACTTCATCGCTTTGGATTAGAATGGCAAATGACTAAAATGATCTACCGGAAATGCAGAAGTTTAGATCTAAATGGCGCCGAAATAAATCTATCAGAGAGGTTTCTTATATGGTGAGGTAATAAATCCGCCTATATGTTGCAGTCCTTAAACATTGCCAAATCTATAACAACAATAGGTCTAGTAGTTGTAGTACTACTACTGGTAGTAGTAGTAGTAACAGCAGCAGCAGCAGGAGTGGTAGTTATTTAACCTAAGGTGTTATGCACGAAAGGCTGCCATTCAGTCCGGAGAGAGATATTGTGGTTGGAATGACTCGAAACCGTCTTTAGAAGGAGAGGAAAAGGCGCCGCAAAATAACGATTGCGTTGGATTACTGTTGCGAGTCATTGGAAGGATAGCTAGCTTTCCAGAGTCACCGGAAATGCGGTAGGGACAATGTCCAGGGTCCATGAGAAATGCCAGGCCGTACAAATGCATGTTGTTGACTGGGCTGAACATCTCAAATGCCAGTGGAAAAAGAATGAGTATGCTTTAACCAGCTGAATATTGCCCATTTTCTGATAGCAGCGATATCAGCAAAGCCATCGCTGGATGCATAGGTTGTAGACTGCAGGTAAGAGGTTGTCACGGTATCTGTGACTGTGACGTCACAGATTAGACTGCGAACCATAATGCCATAAAATTATGGTGAGACCATGAGGTCTTCTGCCTTCGGTTTTTCATAGATCATCATCATCATCATCATCCTCATCCTCATCATCATCACCATCATCATGGTGATTATGATGATGACGACAACGACCTCAGGCCCAGAACGACGTGTTCTAAAGAGTTCTAATCGAATTTGAACTTCGACTGATCTCTCAACTCCGGTCTACACACAATCACAACCACGTAACACAGACACACCAGCCAGGCACACTCATTCGGCTCCAAAATCCGCCGCCTCGTCACCCGCATGCGCTGCAACGCCAAAGCACACTGACACAGAAAAACAATTTAACCAATAAATTAAAAACAATTACTTAAATTAAAATCATTTCTCTACACGAATCGTCCCTTTTGTCACGATCTCTGTTGTCGTTTTTTCTTCTTAAGGATGGTCCATTTGTGTGGGAAAAGAGCATCCAGGGTCATATCCTTAGCGCCTTCTTCTACGGTTACTTAGTCTCTCAGGTTCCGGGTGGTCTTCTGGCTGAGCAGTTTGGCGGGAAATGGGTTCTGTTCGGCTTTCTCGGGCTGTCGTCCTTAGCAACGCTACTGACGCCGATGGCAGCCAGGCTCAGCTTCGTTCTCCTCATCATCCTCCGAGTACTTGTCGGCATTGGTTCGGTAAGTCCGTCTTCTCTGTCATCTTCTTTAAGTGATTGAGGACCTGCTTGTAATTCAGAACGCGAAATGCACCTGAGGAAGACGGACATCTTAAATCTCTTCTGGCAAGGAACGGAACGTGAACTGCACACTAATAGCAGGTCATTGTTCACTAATTATAAGAATATGAGACCATAACATGCATGTAGAATAGAGCTTAGCTCTATATGGACACAAAAGATCGTTCACACATGGATTCCACGATGAATTACCATCTTTATTTTTCGAACCGTTTGGCCTCAATTTCAGAGCCAAAGTCTCAGTCCCTGATCTGAAGATCTCGCCAGGTTCTCTGGCTGCCATACTTTAGTACAGGACTGCTACAATGGCTTCCGGTATAGCGGCCGTCACCTACATAATGTTGAAGCTAATACCACAAACTAGTGAAAGTGTGTACACAAGTTCTGAGCCAACGTGTATTTAGTCAGTGATCTTTTTGTAGCTTACAAGGACACACATATTGAGGCGTTTTTGGGATAAAATCTCGAGGTCAATGATGTAAAAAGCTAACATTAATTTAGCCGGTTGAGTTTCATTTCTTCTGTGCGCGCAACTCTCTGAATGTTTTATTATTATTATTATTATTATTATTATTATGGTCTCGATGCAAGGCATAAAGCAGCATTCGCTCTACATAGATATCTTTGAACCTAGCTTCATTAATCGCTCAATGAATGAATGAATTGCTGCGTCTTCCCACGAAACCATGACGATTCTCTTATCATTCTACCTCGCTCGCTCCGATTAGATCTGCCATTGCCGCTGTCTTGAATGAATGAATGAATGAATGCATGAATGAATGAACGAACGAATAAACGAACAAAGGAGTGATTGACTGAATAAATGCAGGACATTTTAGTTCATTCATTCAGTCATGCTGTCCCAATCGTGTGATGCAAAGTTGCAAGAGATGTGCTTTGTGGATGACTTAGAGTGAATTGGCTTTGTTGGTTTTGTGGCAGGGAGCCCTGTTTCCGGCGATGCATGCGATGTGGGGGCAGTGGGCGCCACCAATGGAGCGATCCAAACTGACGAGTTTCACCTATGCAGGTCAGAGGACCAATTCATTTCACTTCAGTGTCATCAAATTCTATTAGATTGTACTATGAAATGAGAGTTGTTGTCCATTATGCTGTATGACATGTATTCTATTGTATTATATTGTATCAGTCAGATGAGCAGAGGTTATGCATGTATATATATATATATATATTGTTGCTTGTGTCAAACTGTTTGAGCGGGTGTGTTCATAAGGACCTTATAAAAATCTGCAACTCTGTCCTCACAGCCACCGATTGGTGTTCTCTTTGCTCGTTTCATATTTTCAGCACGCAGCATGGGAGTTATGCTGTATTCAGCCAATTATCCCGAAATAAGCATCTACAAAACTCATTAAGCAGCCATGTTGAAAACCAACTTAACTAATTGATTACTTCAGGTTGTATGATGGGAAATGTGATTGCTCTACCGTTGTCGGGTTTTCTCTGTCAATATGGTTTTGACGACGGATGGGGGTCTATCTTTTACGTCATCGGTAAGTCAGCCATGTCATTATCATCGTCGTCGTCATCATCATTATCATCATCATCATCACCACCACCAATGACAACAAAAACGAATGAAACAACAACATCGTCATCATCACTGTCATGTCAATCGTAATCGTCATCGTCATCAACAACGCCAGCAGCGACATCATCATCATTATCATCTCTTTTAATCAACATGATGGATGTAACATTTTAATATGCATATTCTATATATCACCATTCATCATATACATAGCTTTTATACCACCGTTCACCCTATATTATCTCAATTTTCTATCTATCTTCTTATTTTCTTTCTTTTCTTCGCCGCTGTCTCAATGTATCTGTCTCTCTGCTGGTCTTTTTGCTGCCTATTTACCTTAGATTTCTCTGACGCATTCCTTCTTTACTCTCACCCATCTTTCCCGTCTCTCTGAAGCCTACTTTTTCTTCGATCTCCGACCATGTATGTAAGTTTTTTGTTAAATAAATTTGCTGATCAATCAGTATTTTGTACCTGTCTCTTTCTGTCTCTGTCTCTGTCGCTGTCCCTCTTTGTCTCTCTCGCAGTAACACTCTGTTGTTTTCCTCTTGTGTCTTTCAAATCGTTACATTCGATATGTGAGACTTGTAATCACCTATAGTTCATAGTGCTAGATGTAGCCAGATAAGGATTCGCCCGTTACTTTAAACAAATGTCACTGTACAGGAATATCGTCCGTCCTGTGTCTTGTTCTGTGGGCGATTTTCACAAGTAACACGCCAGAGTCGAACAAATTCATATCTGCAGCCGAAAAAAAGTACATTGTTTACAGCCTCAAGGGCGAAGTCTCCGAAGAACAGCCAAAAGTAGGCCAATAACACGCCACATATGAACACTTAAGAGTTCAGTTTATTTCTTGTAGTTTATAATAACTATAGATGAATTGAGTACTATTTGCATTTATGTTATACTTAGCTCATCAGGCGATCATTAAGTTATTCATCAACACTGTTTCATGAGAATTTCTTTGGTCTGTGGTGATATAGTGGCCAGCGGGATCAAAGGACTATATAAGTGTTCAAGTGTTCATTTGCTTAAAATTCCATGTATGTGACTTTATGAACAAGTTCAGGTGGCAAAGGCCTACATAGGTGGCCGCTGGTAGGCCTAAACATTCCAAGATTAGTTCGTCTGATAAACTCTCTTCATTTTCAGATCATATCTCTGATTCCTGTTGTTGTGCGCTGTGTAGTTGTCGCAGGTTCCGTGGTTGGAATTTCTTCGATCTGGTCCTGTCTGGGCTCTGATCATCGCCAACTTCTGCATAGACTGGGGAGGCTACACCTTTCTCACGAACATACCCACCTTCTACAACGAAGTTCTCCTCTTCGACATCACATCGGTGAGATTTCCTCCCTTAACAACAAAACGTGTTGCTACTGCAGGTACTAGTTCGATTCCGTCTGAGTCCACTCTATAAATAAACAAGGTTATAAAGCTACAAGTTCACAACCTTCTTGCAAATTATAACAAACTACGACCTTTGAATTTCTACATGAAGTTGTACATAGCTAATTTAGCCAACCTTCAATTATTAAATTCTATGTTTAGCTGCTATCGCTTGACCCTTCTAATGAGAATTCTGGTTTGAGCCCCGTTCGTTCATTTTGGTTTCCTAAATGTTCGCTTACTAGGCTGGTCAGAACTACTATAATTTACTTTTCTGCTAATTATCACCGGTGGGAGATTACGATTGCATTTGTTTTATCCCTCTGCGTTGGTGTGAGTCACGTGATATTTAAATGTATGTGTGGAAGGACCGACAGGTTGTTGAAATCCAGTACGCGTGTTTACGTTTCAATATACAGCCTGAGTTATACCAGGGTCACTCCTGTAGGTACTCTTGGAATAACATTACAGTTACAGACGTATCGAAAGTGAGCGATTGCCGGATCTAACCTTACTTTTAGTGGCAACAGCTTTAGGGTGGTTTGGAATTCATATTGGCTCTTTACGATTTTTACGAATAGTGCCTGAAAGATTGCAGACTGGCTATGCATTACTAGAATGCATGAATAACTGTTTATGAACATAGATATGCCTACAACTGGTCTACAATAGGCTGAAAACGTCAGTCTGCTACTATCACTTAATTGTTGATTTCTGAGATGGTATACCAACTTAGTTGATTTTGGTAAATGAATAATGGCTCGCAATTTAATCTGCTTTTTGAAAAGATATCCTTGTCAGCTGCTTGGTCTTTTAGAATGGGCTTTATTCGGCTCTGCCGTTTATTGGACTGTGGGCCAACATGAATGTTGCACCTATCCTCGCCGACTACTTGCGAGCCAGAAATATTCTTTCAACCGGAGTTACCAGGAAACTTTTCACCTCACTAGGTAAGGAAATTTGGTATAGATCATTTATGCAGGCCAATGTGAAGATGCGTATTTTATTGTACAGCATCAGCGAAGTCATACAATTATTGAATTCAATCATGCAGTATGCCAGGTTGAGTCCTTAACTAGTTCGTGCAGAAGTCATTACTCATTAAGCTTCGCTGCATGGGCTTGGTTTACTCCAGGCTAGTACTAAACTCAAACCCACCTGTGGCACTGACAAGACTCATACGTGGTTTGTTGTGACTGTGGCATTGCCATATGTGCATCTGCATCGCTAGGTAAAGCTCCGAAGTTTAGCCTATACACGTAACTTGCTTAATGTTGAAACAGCTGCATTGATTCTCAAAGGAAAGTCGCATGAGTTTAAGAGTTTAAGTTTGCGTCGATGTACCGCCGTTTGGCTTGTAAGGCTCAATAGTATCTCACATCAGTGATGTAGGCCTATCTGAGTTTCATCTGTTCGGGGACGCAGACAACTTCTTTCGGAAGTACAAGATGAAACGGCTGTACAGTAAAGAAATTTTGATATTTCGTCCCATTATTCTGGCAATGTGTCAACCAACCTGGGATATGAATTCTTGCCTTTCTTTGTCTATATTCCGTCACAGGTTCAGAATATGCAAATTTGCCATGCAATTGCGATTATGATATAGTCTCTAATTAAATGGTGATCATTTGCAATGAAAACTGCGTATAACGGTGATGCTAACAGTACTTCTGTTTTTATTCTCAATTTGTTTTTTGGCTGTTTTAAGGACTATTTGGAGCGACGGTGTTTCTGATAGCCGTTACTTTCCTTGACTGCACGCAGACCTTGTTGGCAGTGACCCTACTGACCTTAGCAGTAACGACCAGCGGATTCGTCTTTCCGGGATTCTTCGTCAACCACATGGACATCGCCCCAATCTACGCTGGCACCCTGATGGGTATTTCGAATGGGGTGGCCGCCATATCGGGGTTCATAGCGCCGAATATCGCCGCCATCATGACGACGTCGGTAAGTCGATGTAAAAAGTCTCTGTGAGCACCTGTTGGCGAAATGTATCAGATACATTAGGCAAACACAAGGTAATTGTTTCCTGGGAACAAAAGCGATGTACCATGGGGACATGTACATTTCTATGTAATGCGATCTTTTGGGGATTGAGGTATGTTCTATTCGATAGAATTTACATGCTGAAGATAAATAAGTTTGTAATGAAATTGGACGTGAAGTGATGTTGTGTTGTGCCTTGACGTATTGTAGCAGTTTAAATCATTTGATTAGATTTATACAGCAGAACTTCACGAGTGTGAAGTATACAATATGATATGTACTGAATTTTGTAACAAATAGGCCTACGTAAAAGTTAAAACGGTACTCTACTTTGTTTCTTCTAAGAAGTTCTTTCTAAAGAAGGCCATAAGATTACCTAATTTACGTCGGTCGCGTTGCATTCGTTACGTTGCTGCTACACTCAGCCATGTCACTTCATATCAAAATGAACCTCACGTCCTAACCACACTACACCACATCCAGGATCTCTGAGCATGATGTCAACTGTCAACTGTGGGTGGAAATATGTGTGTGCTGGAACCCGCTAGTGTTGACCTTTTCGAGTTATCAGAGCACTGTTTGTATGTTGATGATCCTTCCATTCTTAACGAACTTTAACGCCGTTTAGGATAGCATAGGCAGCACTTTATGAGTTACCTAACAGACGCTATATTATGTGTCTGGTTAACTAACTAACTAACTAACACGACCTCACATCACACTACGCCTCACCACAGTACATGTATAACATTGGCTGTTTTTTCTGTAGCAAACCCGTGAGGAGTGGCAGAAGGTGTTCTTTATCTGTGCGGGTGTCCAGTGCTTCGGTGGCCTCATGTTCATCTTGCTTGCATCGGGTGAACTTCAGCCGTGGGCCAAAGAACGAGCGCAAGAGTCGATTGAACTGGAAGTCAAGAGCTTTCCGGCAGCCGAATCCAATTCCAAATAACCGATCGTTCAGCATCAAAGAGTTTTGAAAGAATGTAATGAATCGGGAGCCATTTTTGTCCGATTTAATTCGAAAATAATCCTATCATTAAGATTGTGAACAGTTTTGTCAGAATATTACTACAAACTAACTATTAAAACATTGGTCGCATTTCAGCTTTTTCTGGATTATGTTCTACTTTACTTTGTACCTGTACTTGTAATCGTAAATTTGTGTAGCACCTCTTCATAAGAAACTCCTCAGAGGCTTTTCGAACGTGCAGTATATAACTTATGACACAACTGAGTTAGAGGATATGTATGTATCCTCTAACATATGATGATATAATTTTACAGTCACATATATTTCTATACTTATATGGCTTTATAGGGCGCTGCATAAGGATCTAGCCGTAGACATGTGTTTTTCGATGTGATTTCTGTGGTGAGGCTAATGCATATTCCAACGGTGCATCGAAATAGGAATTTTTTCGCTTACCGCTGTCGCTTCTGCTGACGTCAATGCACAATACATCGACATGGAGGAGAGCAGAGTTTAGAGAGCTTTTCCGTTACCTGAAAGCCTTCGTTCCAAGTGTAAGCTCACTTCAAGATGATCACAGCTAGGAACTACAAGGACCTGCATAAATATTCTGGTCAGTTTTAGAATTTGCACCGATTGAGATATTGCTGTTCAGACATATATATATATATATATATATATATATATTGAGAGAGAGAGAGAGAGAGAGAGAGAGAGAGAGAGAGAAAGAGAGAGAGACAGAGAGACAGAGAGATTTGAAATATTGGCAGAGGTCTCAACCAACACAACAACTGCAATTCAAAAAGAGGAAAAGTTGTGCATCTGCTGAACGGCTGGAAAAGAAATGGTCCGTTTCACATGATACACATGGATTCAAATCTTGAACGACGATCTATTTAAATGTAAATGTATAGGTTTTAAATAGCGACCGTGTGGCTCGACCTTCTCATTTTGCAATGAATTTATCGGGTGAGATCCTTCACCACCGCTGCCCGTTTGAATGGGCGCCGCCCCATTTAAGGTCCCCGTGCACGGACCGTATAGGAGGAGACTAATCGGTGATTTCTTAAGCACGCGTAAAGTATATTTTCATGCCATTCATCTCTTTTGTATAATTTAAGGACGAATGGGTCTTGAAATTAAAAGCTATGTTTTTAGGGATACTGTAGTTTGTTTATTGTAAAAGCAATAATGAATAAAATGCTTCGTTTATATATGTCGTGAAAAACGATAACTGTCATCGAACTAAGTTGAAACCAGCAATCTAGCGCAGTAAATAAATGAAGGAGAGTGTAGCCTAAATACCGGTGAGTCGAACGTATTATTATTTTTTTTATAATATATTTATATTATAATGTATTATTTTATTATTAGTCCAATGTATTATTATTCATTTCCCTAGTCTTTATATCTACCGCACATGAATTGTTCATGTACCTACCATATCATAGCTTCTAAACGTCCCTTACAGAACATTGCCTTAATATCCTTTTCCTATATGACATTTCTACAGGCTATGGTGTATTTAGAGGTCAAATTCTGGTTCCCCGCGGTTGTGTAGTATATATACTGTACCCATGACAGAAGTCGATGTACAGGCTTTATAACTATTATGAACGATTAGAACTTAATCATGCTAGAGTTACGAGTTAACATATTAAACATAATTTATGATATGGGTGGCAGTGAGTCAGACCAGAGCTCTTTTCAAAGAACTAGGGCCTACATATGCACTTCCGGCATGTCTGCCATTTTTATTATGTGTATTTGCTTTTAATAAACCATTCTATTTATCCTGGATTTAATCAGTAAATTACAACACATTATTAATCAACCAAAGCATTAAAAGATCATAAATAAACAAAGTGATTTAAACATCCATCCCGCATGTAATTTTCTTCTTATTTATAATAGGCTATACGAGCTAATTTGAATAATTGATTAATTCGACTCACACAGTGAAGCCATGTAAATCATGATACTCTTTCGTTGCTTCATTCGCCACATTCCTAGTTATTCTACGGGTGATACAGATGTCTGTATTTGCGTAGCCATGGTGTTGTAAATGGCTTGGCATATGCTGTAAACGAACTTTTAATCGGACAAACCTTGTTCGTGAAAAGAGAACAACATCCACTTAAAAGTCATTCTAATTTTCAAACGTGGGTGTATTGTTCCGAAAACTATAAAAATATAAGCATCACTTATTCAGATATTTATGGCATTTCGGATTTGCATATTTACTGCATATGTAAGTGTATAATTCAATTTTCGATCGAATAAGCTATATGCTGTGCATAATAACGCTTATGTAAATTTAATTGTTTTTTCAAGCTTACGTGTGAGTGTACTTGTTTATGTATGCACTGATTGCACTCGTGGATATTTACACGATATGTCGTATATATTTATATCATCTTGCTTATGTTGTTTGACTGTTGTGACCCACCCACTGCTGCGATTCTCCGCTCAGTCGATGGACATGTAGCGTGTTAACAAATGCATCACTAACTTACTTTTATAGGCTAAATAGTATGTGTTAGCACGATAATGTCAGCCACGCTAAAGCACCATAGACATGCCGCTTCAGGTCGCAGGTCCTCCTCTTATCCATTATCTATGGTTGTTATTTAGGCGTCAGATGGTGTTGTTTGTTGATTACTTCCGGATCCGTAGTCTTCTGCTAATAGACTGTGGCATTAAAATATGGTTGTTTTAGATTTAGCAAGTGTATGCAAATTTAATATTTAAGATATATTATTTCCAATGACTACCCTTATAATATATGCATACATAAACCACAATCCACAAAGAAGAGACGTTTCGAAAGTGGAGCTAGTAAGCGACTTAGGCAAAAGTTGTTTGAGGCGGCAATGAACAAACAGTGTGTACACAATTTCTTAAAGACATATAGCAAAGAGGCGCAAACTGCTTTCTTCAGGTTCTAACGAGCAGTTTTAACAACGTCAGCAGTGATTTGCAGTCAGAATCTGACATACCGACTCATTCTGCCGTTACAGTATGCGATCCGAGACCAACAGCACCAGACACTGTTGTTCATTTAGCAGTGCCGTCGTGACTTTTTTCTTTGCAAACGCATTAATCAGTTAATTAAAATCCAGCGTATGTGTTAGATCACAGTTAATGTTAAACATCGCGAGCCAGTTCTTGGCCCATTGATGAACGATTGAAGTTCTTTACCGGCTTTAATACGCTGAAGCTGCGTTCAGATGAAGCAACTGATCCTGGTAAAGTCAAGAAGGTATACTCAGTGCATCTGTTATATTTGGAAACACGTCGGTGAGTCCAATCTCCAACATTTGCTGAAGTAATTCTCTTGACTTGCACGCCGCTTTAAAGTTAGTGTAGTATATTTCGCTTGAGAAAGATAACCTCATCGCCGAGGTCTGATGAAACCTCTTTACTGTGCTTTCACTTGAACGTTTCGACTGCAGAATGCTACTCTTCATCAGTCAGTGTATTGAATTTCCAAGGAGACTCAAACGCATTAGAAATCTACTGCAAAAAAGTGGAAACGATGCCCGAGACACCTGAGCATGGAGTCAACCGTGAGTCACTTTTTCGTTCATTTTAGCAGTGTTTTCCTGGCTTTCACGGTGCGTGGCTTCATCCATGTAACTGTGACAAATATATTAATTTTGTTTCATTTATATATTCTTCAGTTCCTGCTTTAAAAGGGTATTGTTTGGGCATAATTGGAGTACTTGAGTTTGACATACTATAAGTGTAATTCAGTTTATGCTTCATTTTACAAATCTCTGTGAGACACAGGCCTACTTCTTCTTCTTCCAGATCTTCCTCTTCTTCCAAATCTTCTTCTTCTTCTTCCAGATCTTCTTCTTCTTCTTCCGGATCTTCTTTTTCTTCCAGATCTTCTTCTTCTTCCGGATCTTCTTCTTCCAGATCTTCTTCTTCTTCCGGATCTTCTTCTTCTTCGAGATCTTCTTCTTCTTCTTCGAGGTCTTCTTCTTCTTCTTCCAGATCTTCTTCTTCTTCGAGATCTTCTTCTTCTTCCAGATCTTCTTCTTCCAGATCTTCTTCTTCTTCCAGATTTTCTTCTTCTTCTTCCAGATTTTCTTCTTCTTCCAGATCTTCTTCTTCCAGATCTTCTTCCAGATCGTCTTCTTCTCCCAGATCTTCTTCTTCTTCCAGGTCTTCTTCTTCTTCCCCAGATCTTCTTCTTCTTCCAGATCTTCTTCTTCTTCCAGATCTTCTTCTTCTTCTTCTTCCAGATCTTCTTCTTCTTCCAGATCTTCTTCGTCCAGATCTTCTTCTTCTTCTTGTTCTTCCAGATTTTCTTCTTCTTCCAGATCTTCTTCTTCCTGATCTTCTTCCAGATCTTCTTCTTCTTCTTCATCCAGGTCTTCTTCTTCTTCTCCCAGATCTTCTTCTTCTTCCAGATCTTCTTCTTCTTCCAGATCTTCTTCTTCTTCATCCAGGTCTTCTTCTTCTTCTCCCAGATCTTCTTCTTCTTCCAGATCTTCTTCCTCCAGATCTTTTTCTTCTTCCAGATCTTATTCTTCTTCTTCCAGTTCTTCTTCTTCTTCTTCCAGATCTTCTTCTTCTTCCAGATCTTCTTCTTCTTCTTCCAGATCTTCTTCTTCTTCCAGATCTTCTTCTTCTTTATCCAGGTCTTCTTCTTCTTCTCCCAGATCTTCTTCTTCTTCCAGATCTTCTTCCTCCAGATCTTCTTCTTCTTCCAGATCTTATTCTTCTTCTTCCAGTTCTTCTTCTTCTTCTTCTTCTAGATCTTCTTCTTCCGGATCTTCTTCTTCTTCCAGATCTTCTTCTTCTTCAAGATCTTCTTCTTCTTCCAGATCTTCTTCTTCTTCCATATCTTCTTCTTCTTCTTCCAGATCTTCTTCTTCTTCCAGATCTTCTTCTTCCAGATCTTCTTCTTCTTCCAGATCTTCTTCTTCTTCTTCATCCAGGTCTTCTTCTTCTTCTCCCAGAACTTCTTCTTCCAGATCTTCTTCTTCTTCCAGATCTTCTTCTTCTTCTTCATCCAGGTCTTCTTCTTCTTCTCCCAGATCTTCTTCTTCTTCCAGATCTTCTTCCTCCAGATCTTCTTCTTCTTCCAGATCTTCTTCTTCTTCCAGATCTTCTTTTTCTTCCTCCAGATCTTCTTCTTCTTCCGGATCTTCTTCTTCTTCCGGATCTTCTTCTTCTTCAAGATCTTCTTCTTTTTCCAGATCTTCTTCTTCTTCCAGATCTTCTTCTTCTTCTTCCAGATCTTCTTCTTCTTCCAGATCTTCTTCTTCGAGATATTCTTCTTCTTCAAGATCTTCTTCTTCCTCAAGGTCTTCTTCTTCTTCTCCCAGATCTTCTTCTTCCAGATCTTCTTCTTCTTCTTCTTCCAGATCTTCTTTTTCTACTTCTTCTTCTTCTTCTCCCAGATCTTCTTCTTCCAGATCTTCTTCTACTTCTTCCAGATATTCTTCTTCTCCCAGATCTTCTTCTTCTTCCAGATCTTCTTCTTCTTCCAGGTCTTCTTCTTCTTCCCCCAGATCTTCTTCTTCTTCCAGATCTTCTTCTTCTTCCAGATCTTCTTCTTCTTCCAGGTCTTCTTCTTCTTCCCCCAGATCTTCTTCTTCTTCCAGATCTTCTTCTTCTTCCAGATCTTCTTCTTCTTCTTCCAGATCTTCTTCTTCTTCTTCCAGATCTTCTTCTTCTTCCAGATCTTCTTCTTCTTCCAGATCTTCTTCGTCCAGATCTTCTTTTTCTTCGTCCAGATCTTCTTCTTCTTCCAGATCTTTTTCTTCTTCTAGATCTTCTTCTTCTTCTTCTCCCAGATCTTCTTCTTCTTCTTTCTGATCTTCTTCTTCTTCCAGATCCTCTTCTTCTTCTTCCAGATCTTCTTCTTCTTCCAGTTCTTCTTCTTCTTCTTCTAGATCTTCTTCTTCTTCTTTCAGATCTTCTTCTTCCAGATCTTCTTTTTCTTCTTCCAGATCTTCTTCTTCTTCCGGATCTTCTTCTTCTTCCGGATCTTCTTCTTCTTCAAGATCTTCTTCTTTCAGATCTTCTTCTTCTTCCAGATCTTCTTCTTCTTCTTCCAGATCTTCTTCTTCTTCCAGATCTTCTTCTTCGAGATATTCTTCTTCTTCAAGATCTTCTTCTTCCTCCAGGTCTTCTTCTTCTTCTCCCAGATCTTCTTCTTCCAGATCTTCTTCTTCTTCCAGATCTTCTTCTTCTTCCAGATCTTCTTCATCTTCGTCTTCCAGATCTTCTTCTTCTTCCAGATCTTCTTCTTCCAGATCTTCTTCTACTTCTTCCAGATCTTCTTCTTCCAGATCTTCTTCTTCTCCCAGATCTTCTTCTTCTTCCAGATCTTCTTCTTCCAGATCTTCTTCTTCTTCCAGATTTTTTTCTTCTTCCAGATCTTCTTCTTCTTCTCCCAGATCTTCTTCTTCTTCTTTTTCCAGTTCTTCTTCTTCTTCCAGATCTTCTTCTTCTTCTTCTTCTTCTTCTTCTAGATCTTCTTCTCCTTCCTCTTCTTCTTCTTCCAGATTTTTTTCTTCTTCCAGATCTTCTTCTTCTTCTTCTCCCAGATCTTCTTCTTCCATATCTTCTTCTTCTTCTTCTTCCAGATCTTCTTCTTCTTCTTCCAGATCTTCTTCTTCTTCGTCAAGTTTTCTGCCCCGGGCAGGTTTGAACATCCATCGGCGACATTCCTGACGTTTTTGGGTTTCTTCCTTCTGTTTACCATATCTATCCACCATCATCCAGTCTAGTTTCAATTGTCTATGTCTTCCTCTTCTTTTATTTCCTTCCATTCTTCCCTCTATGATATTTCTTAGAAGGGAATCACCTCTCAGTATTTGTCCAGTCCATTTTCTCTGTCTGGTCCTCCTCCACTCCACCCGTTGAAGCACTTCTTCGTTTGTTTTGTGCTCTGTCCAGTTAATCTTCTCCACCAGAAGAGAGACGGAGAGGGCTGAAGGAAATTATTACTAAGTAGCAACATACGTAAATCAGACAAATTTCTTTGACCTGCGGAAAGGCGCACATTTTGAAAGAAGCTGAAGTGGACCAAGTTGAAATAAACATTCTCTTGTTTACATATTCTTTTAGTCGTAAGTTCTACTCTAATTTAGCGGGTCTGCTGTAGGTTGAAATCGGGCTGATATAATTCGTCGTATAAGTTTAGTGGATTAATTGTTAACAAACATCGAGTTACATGATAGGGGAAAGGAGGCTGGTGGGCAACGTCGGCGCCTGGACTTAAAGTCTCGAAGGGAATACACCTTGCAACGCTTAAACTGACAGCGGTTAAGGATACTAGGGGGCTGAAAAGCGACGCAAACCATCAAAGGTGCACAAATATTTTGGCCAATTTTCATGAAATTTGGGCCTCGCAGATTTATTGCTTACGGGGGTTGTTTATTAAAATGGAATTTCCCAACTAGAGTCTAGTATGTGCAGTAGGTAGGCCTATTAGTAGCGCACGGGTTCGTCATGGGTTTGATTTGCTTTGACCATTGTGACGATCGTCACAGCACTGGAGCTGTAAACTGTCTTATGTGTGGCGCTTTTCCTCAATGCTGTGGGTATACCTATAAAAACCCACCACAAGAAACACACTTTACTAAAGGCAAGGTTCGTCGTGGACTTCTGCAAATTTGTCTCTTGTCAACAATAGGACTGCGACATCATGATCTGATCTACCATGCATTGATTTGATCTTGATCATATTCCATGTGAACTAATCCTGTCGAGATCGAAGAAGTCAGGGAGATCGGAAACCGGTTCCGGTGGGTAATAACGCTTCTGCTATAGTTGCTTTCCACTGGAAATACCTACGCGTTCAGGTGTTACAGAGAGTTAGGAAAATGTCCTTTTTATAAAATGCATCTTCTGAAGTAGAAAAATAATATATATAAAACTGTAGTTTTGCTGTATCGGGTCTAGGCATCTTATTATTGTGTAGGGTGAACAAGATGGTTCATATCCTTTAAAAAGCTATAATTCCAGAGGTCGATGAAATGCATGCGGGTTTTATCAACGTGGATGTCAACGTTTAAACAGGCCTGTCTTCAAATATAGAGACAACTTCATGCATAGTGTGAGGGTCACAGGTTTACAGAAGCTGAGCTATAATAATCTCGATGAGAGAGCTACGCGAGATACGCAACGACGCCGAAGGGCCTATGACTTTGTACCGACCTAATTGGTGCCTAGGGACTTGAGTTAAACGCCAGATGAACTTCGGTCTGCCACACGAGATGATCCCTGTTGCAAAGGACTTCGAACCCCTTAAAGGCCGCTCAGCTGCAGAGTTTCTCAGAGTTTGCTCTCTCTATCTGTCGGCAGTAAAGACAGCGTTAGGTTTTTATGAACCATCAGTACATCATCGGTCTCTTGAAATTGACTAATAAGGTTTATAGTGTTTGTCGCAGAATTAAAGGCCGATTCGTCTGTTGAGCATCTCAATGTAAGGCAAGTATTTTTTATGTGAGAGAGGAGAGGAGATTAAATAAAAGACGCTATTATTGATATTGAGGCCTAAATGAAAACTTCCAATCCAAATAAGTTATTAGCAGAGACACATGCACAAGACGCAGGCATGCCTATATGTGCCTGCCTGCCTCGTGTGAGCTGTTCCCTCGCTCGGGGAGAAAAACGTGGTCCCTCTGTGACTTCAGTTAATTTAGTCGTTTCAACCCTTTCCATTCCATACTGGTTCTTCTTACGGAAGAAATAGTAATTAATCTCTGTTGTCTTCTTACGGAAGGCTGTGTCATGAGTAATCCGTCACCAAACTGCGTCTGCCCTATCCCTCTTATTATTAGCCTATAGCTGAAACTATGAGAAAACATTGCTGAAGTTGATGCTGAATGAACTCTTGCTTCTTGGTTTTCTTTTGCATTGAAGTCAGTCGATTCTTCGTCGGACAAAAGAAGCAGAAGATAATGACCGAAAAAGACAAAGATGGCACCACGCAAGACATTGATAAAGAAGACGGTAAGCCACGTCAGGACAATGTTAGGAAATGTAGGATGATCGCCAGTTCAGTTGGCATCCTCATGAACGATGCATTGCATTATCACTGGTCAACAAATTTTAACTTTTTTTGCTTCCGAAGAAACTTCAGCTGTTTTATATAGAATTTTGCTCGTGTTCTCAGAAATTTTGTATCACTTAAGGTTTTTGAGAAAAATGGTATGCAAGATTTTAAAAAGAAACACCTAAAAATTTACTTAGGGCATACATTTACAATGTTCTTGTAATTTAATTTGTGGACACTATAAAAACTACTTGTAATTTAATTTGTGGACACTCTAAAAACCGAACTGCGGCTGATTTGCGTTTGTATTCAATGCAAGGAGCTTCTCTGATCAGTGTCCAACAGTAATCAGCCAGCATACTAGTGCTCCACACACCCTAGTATCGTTTCCGCACTGTGTCAATGCTCTAATGAAATCGATCGCCATGTTTATCGCTGACGTCACCAAGATTTGCTGGGAAGAAATCCAAATGGGAATGCAAGAAATTTATTTTTAGTGACATTTTTACCTCCATCAGATGAAATGCTTGAAGCATCTCTTCAACCAGCTGAACATAATTTGGAGATTTGCTGTTGCCCAGAAAGTTGCTGACAACGTCCTTCAAAGACTGCCATGCAGTTAACTCAACTTTATTCAGAAGTTCGTCAAAGTGAATGTCATTCATCGGTTCCCTGATCTGTGGACCAAAAACTTAAGCTTTCTCGTATCTTTTCCTCACTTATCCGAGGAAACTTGTCTCTTAAGTACTTGAACCCCTTTCCATCTTTCTTCAATGCCTTGACAAAGTTCTTCACTAGTCCAAGCTTTATGTGAAGAGGTGGCAACAAAACGTTACTGGGATCAACAAGTGGTTCGTAATGAACGTTCTTTTGGCCTGGTACCAAACGTTTGCGACGTGGCCAATGCTTTTTGATGTAACGGGAATCTATTGCACGACTGTCCCACTCACAAATGAAGCAACAATACTTTGTATACCCTAGCTGCAGCCCAAGAAGAAGTGCTACAACTTTCAAATCACCACACAAATTCCAGTGATGCTTACTGTACTGGATAGATGACAGTAACAGCTTTATATTATCAAATGTCTCTTTCATGTGCACAGCATGCCCTACTGGTATTAATAGACACATATTTCCATTGTGTAATAAAACTGCTTTAAGGCTTAAACGGGATGAATCGATGAACAGTCGCCATTCTTGCGAATCATACTGACAACCAAGTGCGCCAAACAATCCTTCAACCTCTTTGCAGAAACATAAAGTATCATTTTTATTTTTAAAAACTTTATAAATTCGTCATGTCGCTTGCAAAATACAGAAACTTTAGTTCCTTGTGCTAGCAGACTCCATTCCTGAAGCCAATAGCCCAGCAATTCCGCTTGACTCTTTGATGGATAGATATATGCACTAAAAGCCAATATAGCTTACTTAGCCTATTAACTGTAACTGTAACTGTAACTGTAAGATGCAGCCCTCCGGTCGTTAAAGTTTACGGCCGAAGCGCAGAACCTGCAACTAAACAGTTTGTATTAGTTACAAGGAAATGCAAAGGAGAGATAAGATCAGGTAGGGTCGAACACCAAGCAATGTCTTCTATTTTCCCTCTGTTTAAAAAGTCCAGCATAGTAGTTTACCTAAAGCCAGGACTGTAGCAGAGGATAGCCGACGGTGTCACTGAGGGGTTTTCATGCATCATGCAGACGGCAACATCTGTAACTAACTAGCAGAACCAAACTGTTCCATACGTATACGGGCCAACGGGGTGCAGCTGCACGCTCGCTCGCAGAGAAAAACATGGTCCCTCGATGAATCCAGTTAATTTAGTCCTTTCAGTTCCACTCTGGTTCGTGTTAGAGAAGACTGTCAAAAGTCACTCGTCGCCAAACCGGTGTCATTATATAGGGCTTAGATCACGCGTATTAATATATACATAAAATATATGTATATATGACCTATTCAGGACAGCGTTGTTTTGAATGGAAAACTACATTGGCAGACATTAATCAGCAAAGGCCCATAGGTTTAATTACGTTGCGCGCATTTGAATTCTTCCTATACATAATAGATGCATGCCTCTGTAAAAGGTGTAGTGCTTGGACCCATAGGTAACGCAGTTGAGTTTCATCTGCGTGTCGAAGTATTCATGTGGGTGAAGTTTCGATCATAATGGAACCCATAGACTGTTTGTGCACAGCCTGGCTGTTCATTTGTTGATCAAATTCAGATCGATCAGATGAATGATCTTCTTTAAACCGAATCACCCATAAAGGCTTCAGTCAAGATAACACTTTAGAAGATTAATGTCTTTCACTTAAACTAACAACCATAGAGGCAGCTGCGATCGAGTAATTATTATATGATCTGATGAAACGTTTAGACTCTAGACATCATTTTCTTAGCTGATGTTTGAGGGCAGATGATCGAACAGTTCCCCCACTTAGGTCTGATATAGTGTGATCTAACTATTGTTTATAAGTATCTGAGCAGTTGCTGAACCATGGTTATCTGTCAGTGCCAAAGACATGCGACTTTAGGTGTGCTGAAGATGCTTCCGGAGCTGCTTTTGCTTTTTCACTCAGGCAATCAATACTCTTGCTGTCCTATCCTTGAACCCCCGACGTCTAGGGTGACAGCCCAGCACGTTAACCACTGACATTTCCTAACCCTTAGACTAAGTTTGTGTGGATCTACTGTATAGTTGCTGTTGGAACAGACTTCTTCTCGACTACGCCAACTATCTGGTCCAAGCTACCAGCTCACAAACACTTCTCGTCTTTCGATTTCTACGCAGGCCTTTTATGCTAAACTGAAAAAGTATTTTTCACGAAAACCTCTCCGGATTCGTCCTCTTGTCTCTTTCTTTCTAGGCTCTTCAATCTGAAACACCGTCCATGGAGTGGCAGATCCAGTTTTGCTTGAGTGAGGGATCAAGGACATTTCCAGAGAGGCGCCACATTCTTGCATGCACGGGTCTGGTCTAAGGACCGACGGCATATAACCAAGAGGGATTCTGGGAGGGCAAACTGCCGCATCCCCCGCGCCAGGAGCTAAATCCACCACTACGCCCATCGTACAGCTGGAGGATGTTTGAATTACACTGCTGAGAAAATGAATATTTGATTTCAATTTGAAACCGAACCTGACCCTAATTGTGTCAACGATTTTTTCGGCTCCTATGATTAGGCTGGTTCTTACGAATTAGCATTTTTGGAAGCTGAGGAAATGTGAAGAATACGAATACCACTATGATAATATCCCTACATAGGTCTACATAGGTTGTCAAACTGACTCGCTTAATTGCTTCCCCGCCCACTTGCTTGCTCGCTCGCTGCTCACTTGCCCGCTCATTTATAGATTCAGAGAAGGTGCATTTTGTTTTTCAGGGCTGCCGAGGCCGACGCCTTTCTGCGGTTCGGTGCGGTTTGTGTTGGCCATCCTTGGTTGTCTGATGTTCTGTCATCTTTACGCCCAGCGTGTTGGCATGTCCGTCGCCATCGTCTGCATGGTCAACCAAACAGCCGTCGCCGAACTTAACATCAAGTCGTCAGATGGCGCTAGCAATTCAAGCACCGACGACGTCACGCAGTGGACTCCATCATACCCACAATGCATCAGAGCTGTTAAGGGAAAGAATGAAACAGAGTCTCTTGTAAGACTGTTTTGTAGCACTATTTATTTCCCCACTGTAGACTGGTAAGAGGTTGCCACAGTGTCTGTGACCCTGACGTCCCAGATTAGACTGCGAACGCCATCGAATGAGACCATCAGGTCACTAGCCATCGGTTTTTCGTAGATTATTTTTGTAATATCATCATTATCATCATCGTCGTCGTCGTCATTATCACCGTTAGTTTGGTGTGATCATGATGATGATGGCGACGACCACAGGCCCTCAACGACGTGTTCTAAAGACGTTCTAATCGAATTTGAACTTCGACTGACCTCTCAACTCCGGTCTACACACAATCACAAGCACATAACACAGACGCATCAGCCAGGCACACCCATTCGGCTCCAAAATCCGCCGCCTCGTCACTCGCATGCGCTGCAACGCCAAAGCATACTGAACCAGAAAAACAATTTAACCCATAAATTAAAAACAATTACTTAATTAAAATCATGCCTCCATATTAACAATCCCTATTGTCACGATCTCTGTTATCGTGTTTTTCTTAAGGATGGTCCATTTGTGTGGGAAAAGAGCATTCAGGGTCATATCCTCGGGGCCTTCTTCTACGGCTACATGGTCTCTCAGATTCCGGGTGGTCTTCTGGCTGAGCAGTTTGGCGGGAAATGGGTTCTGTTCGGCTTTCTCGGACTGTCATCCTTATCAACGCTACTGACGCCGATGGCAGCCAGGTTCAGCTTCATTCTCCTCATCATCCTCCGAGTACTTGTCGGCATCGGGTCGGTAAGTCCGTCTTCTCTGTCATCTTCTTTAAGTGATAAATGATCTACTTTAAAAATATCAGAACGCGAAATGCACCGGTTGAAGACGCGTCTCTTAAATCTCTGCTAAAACCAGATTACTGTTAATTGATTATTATTCTATGAGACCATAATATGAAGTAGAATAGAGCTTAGCTTTATAAGAATACAAAGGATCATTCACATCCGGGCTCCATTATGAACAACCGTCATTCATTCATTCATTCAGTCAGTGAGTCTCATTCGCATGGTGCAAAGTTGCAAGCGACGTGCTTTGTGGATGACCTAGAGTGAACTGACTTTGTTGGTTTTGTGATAGGGAGCCCTGTTTCCGGCGATGCATGCGATGTGGGGGAAGTGGGCGCCACCAATGGAACGATCCAAACTGGCGAGTTTAACCTATGCAGGTCAGAGCACCAATTCATTTCACTTCAGTATCATCAAATTCTATTAGTTTGTGCCATGAAACGAGTGTTGCTGTCCATTGTGCTGTATGATATTTACTGTTTTGTATTACATTGTATCCGACAGATGAGCAGAAGTTATGCATGTGTATATACTGTTGCTTACGTCATGTTGCGGTCTAATTTCTTTTGTCTAATTCTCTTTGTCTAAATAGAATACTTACTTATTCAAATTAGATGCACAAGTGTGCTTAATAATTACTTGAGCCCGTTACGTGTTACAAATATTAATATATTGTGTTGCAGTACACCTTAGTCAAGCATTTACTCTTATCATCAGTTTATACATAGTGAATGGCTCATTAATTATATGACTATTTCAAATTGTTTTATTTAGAATATTTCATAGTAATTCGTCCCAACAATTCATTAACATTCATACGATGAAACAATTTAACTACCTTACTTATAAGGCCAACAAATTTTATATGCTTAAGAGGAAGTAAAGTTTAACTTCCCTTTCCCAAGATGAGATTCTCCATTTCCGTTTTCTAACAAGTGCTCCAACAGAAGAAGGGATGCTTTTTCCACCTCTCACACGGCAGTGCGGTTTTCTCGCTGTCTTTCAACGTAAAGAGGGCAAAATGGCGATCCCTCAATACCACGTTGGATTAACACGAGGTAGACAAGTAGTTATTCCATTCTTTCGATTAATGTTTGATCGAAAGTTCCAGAATTCGACGACCAAACTCCACGATGAGTTAGTCGCCAGTTTCGCGAACAAAGACCCGTTCAGATACGACGATCTAAGTTTCTTCAGTTCGCTCGACTCAATATACAGCAAATCCCTAGTAAAACCTATTTATATCCATAAATTAGCTAAACTGGCTTTCTCTGTTTAACTATTTACTTACACTATAGCTGGCCGGCTTAAGATTGCACTAAATCTAATCATTCTTAACTAATTCCTAAAAATTACAACAATTAGTCAGTTTGAGCTAAATCTAGTCAAGTCAGTATGTACAAAATTACAATGCAAATCCGAATTAAAAGGACGGCGAACTACATGTCAAACTGTTTGAGTGGGTGTGTTCAAGAGGACCTTATAAAAATCTGCAACTCTGTCCTCACAGCTACCGATGGGTGTTCTCTTTGCTCGTTTCATATTTTCAGCACGCAGCATGGGAGTTATGCTGTATTCAGCGAATTATCCAGAAATAAGCATCTACAAAATTCATTAAGCAGCCATGCTGAAAACCAACTTAACTAATTGATTACTTCAGGTTGTATGATGGGAAATGTGATTGCTCTACCGTTGTCGGGTTTTCTCTGTCAATATGGTTTTGACGACGGATGGGGGTCTATCTTTTACATCATCGGTAAGTCAGCCATGTCATTATCATCGTCGTCATCATCATCATTATCATCACCATCACCACCACCAATGACAACAAAACGAATGAAACAACAACATCGTCATCATCACTGTCATGTCAATCGTAATCGTCATCGTCATCAACAACGCCAGCAGCGACATCATCATCATTATCATCTCTTTTAATCAACATGATGGATGTAACATTTTAATATGCATATTCTATATATCACCATTCATCATATACATAGTTTTTATACCACCGTTCACCCTATTTTATCTCAATTTTCTATCTATCTTCTTATTTTCTTTCTTTTCTTCGCCGCTGTCTCAGTGTATCTGTCTCTCTGCTGGTCTTCTTGCTGCCTATTTACCTTAGATTTCTCTGACGCATTCCTTCTTTACTCTCACCCATCTTTCTCGTCTCTCTGAAGCCTACTTTTTCTTCGATCTCCGTCCACGTATGTAAGTTTTTTGTCAAATAAATTTGCTGATCAATCAGTAATTTGTACCTGTCTCTTTCTGTCTCTGTCTCTGTCTCTGTCGCTGTCCCTCTTTGTCTCTCTCTCGCAGTAACACTCTGTTGTTTTCCTCTTATCTCTTTCAAATCGTTACATTCGATATGTGAGACTTGTAATCACCTATAGTTCATAGTGCTAGATGTAGCCAGATAATGATTCGTCCGTTACTTTAAACAAATGTCACTGTACAGGAATTTCGTCCGTTCTGTGTCTTGTTCTGTGGGCGATTTTCACAAGTAACACGCCAGAGTCGAACAAATTCATATCTGCAACCGAAAAAAAGTACATTGTTTACAGCCTCAAGGGCGAAGTCTCCGAAGAACAGCCAAAAGTAGGCCAATAACACGCCACATATGAACACTTAAGAGTTCAGTTTATTTCTTGTAGTTTATAATAACTATCTATGAATTGAGTACTATTTGCATTTATGTTATACTTAGCTCATTAGGCGATCATTAAGTTATTCATCAACACTGTTTCATGAGAATTTGTTTGGTCTGTGGTGATATAGTGGCCAACGGGATCAAAGGACTATATAAGTGTTCAAGTGTTCATTTGCTTAAAATTCCATGTATGTGACTTTATGAACAAGTTCAGGTGGCAAAGGCCTACATAGGTGGCCGCTGGTAGGCCTAAACATTCCAAGATTAGTTCGTCTGATAAACTCTCTTCATTTTCAGATCATATCTCTGATTCCTGTTGTTGTGCGCTGTGTAGTTGTCGCAGGTTCCGTGGTTGGAATTTCTTCGATCTGGTCCTGTTTGGGCTCTGATCATCGCCAACTTCTGTATGGACTGGGGATTCTATACCCTCCTCACGAACATACCCACCTTCTACAACGAAGTTCTACTCTTCGACATCACATCGGTGAGCTTTCCTATCTTAACAACAAAATCTCTGGCTGCTGCATGCAGAGACTAGTTTGATTCCATCTGAGTTCACTCTACAAATCTATGAATTCAGTGCGTTCTTGCAAATAATAGCGAGATGTGTCCTTTGAATTTCTACATGAAGCTAGATATACACAGCCACTTTGCCAAAGTTTAACCATTAAATTCTATGTTTAGCGAGTATACTTTACTCTTCCAATGAATATTCTGATTTGAGTATAGTTTGACATATTTGAGAAAGGTTTGTATACGCTCGCTTAATAAGCGATAAGAACAACTTGACATCTTCTGTAATTTACCATTCTGCTGTTAGCACCGGTGGCAGATTACGAATGTTGTCATCTCTGGATTGGGAAGGGGGCGAGTCACATTGACATGTGTGTGTGGAATGGTTGCCTGGTTGCTGAAGTTATTAAGTAATTGTTGATTTCTGAAATGATATACCAACTAAGTTCTTTTTAGTAAATGAATAGTGGCCCTCAATTTAATCTGCTTTTTGAAAGGATATTCTTGTCAGCTGATTGGTCTTTTAGAACGGGCTTTATTCGGCTCTGCCGTTTATTGGACTGTGGGCCAACATGAATGTTGCACCTATCCTCGCAGACTACTTACAAGCCAAAAAGATTCTTTCAACCGGAGTTACCAGGAAACTTTTCACCTCACTAGGTAAGGAAATTCGGTATAGATCATTTATGCAGGCCAATTTGAAGGCGCGTATTTTAATGTACAACATCAGCGAAGTCATACAATTATTGAATTCAATCATGCAATATGCCAGGGTGAATCCCTAACTACTTCCTGCTGAAGGCATTATAGGTTAACGGCTAGAAAACTTCTCGAGAGGTGAGTTACCCCAAGCTAGTTCTAAACCCAGAGCCGCCGGCATCACTGCCAAGAGTGATCCATGCACGGTTTGATGACTGTGGCGTTGCCAACTGTGCATCTATATACCGCTGATAGGTAAAATTCCAAAGTTTGCACACATATTTCATGTTGGAACCACTGCATTGATTCTCAAAGGAAAGTCGCATGAGTTTAAGATGATTGCATCCATGTGCCTCCGTTTAGCTTGTACCGCTCAATATGATCTCAGAGCAGCTGTGTATCTGAGTTTCATCCATATGGGGCCGGTGACCTCTTAGTTTCGCAGTACAGGGTGACCCATTGTCCTTCCGTCATGCTCTTCCACAACACAGCAGAGAAATTTTGATGTTTTCGTCCCATTATTCTGGCAATGTGTCAAGCAATCTGCGACATGAATTCTTTGCCTTTCTTTGTCTGTATTCCGTTAACGGTTGAGGATATTGTAATTGATCGTGTTCTTTGCAGGCAGGTCAGGTCAGGTCAGGTCAACAGAACCTCTGAGAAGTTACTCTTGAAGAAGCAGTATACAAATGAACAATTGTTATTACGATTATAGTCTCTCATAAACGGTGGTTATTCGTATACAAAATTGCTGATGCCGGTGATGCTGATAAGACTTGTGCTTTCATTCTGAATTGCTTTAATTTTGTTCTTTTAAAGGTCTATTTGGAGGGACGGTGTTTCTGATAGCCCTTAGTTTTCTTGACTGCACGCAAACCATGTTGGCTGTGACCCTACTGACCTTAGCAGTAACGACCAGTGGATTCGTCTTTTCGGGATTCTTCGTCAACCATATGGACATCGCCCCAATCTACGCTGGCACCCTGATGGGTATTTCGAATGGGGTGGCCGCCATGTCGGGGTTCATAGCGCCGACAATCGCCGCCATCATGACGACGTCGGTAAGTCGATGTAAAAAGTCTCTGTGAGCACCTGTTGGCGAAATGTATCAGATACATTAGGCAAACACAAGGTAATTGGTTCCTGGGAACAAAAGCGATGTACCATGGGGACATGTACATTTCTATGTAATGCGATCTTTTGGGGATTGAGGTGTGTTCTATTCGATAGAATTTGCATGCTGAAGATAAATAAGCTGTTAAGTTTGTGATGAAATTGGAAACGAAGTGATGTGTTGTGCCTTGACGTATTGTAGTAGTTTAAATCACTTGATTAGATTTATATGGCCAGCACTTCACGGGAGTGAATTATGCAATATGATATATATATATGTTGAATTTTGTAACAAATTGGCCTACATAAACGTCAAAACGGTACTCTAATTTGCTGCTTCTAAGAAGTTCTTTCTCAAGAAGGCCACAAAATCGCCTAATTTATAACGATCGCGTTGGACTCGACCTGCTGTTACACTCAACCATGTCGTTCTATACCAAAATGAACCTCACGACTTCACCACACTACACCACATCCAGGAACTCTGAGCTTAGTGTCATCTGTCATCTGTGGGTGGATATTTGTGTGTGCAGGAACCCGCCAGTGGTGACTTTTTCGAGCACTGTTTGCATGCTGACGAACCTTCAGTTCTTAAGGAACTTTAACGCCGTTTAGGTTAGCTTAGGTAGCACTTTATGAGTTACCTAGCAGACGCTATCTTATGTGTCTGGTTAACTAACTAACTAACACGATCTCACACCACACTACTCCACTACACCACTCCACAGTACATTTATTACATTGTCTGTTTTTTCGGTAGCAAACCCGTGAGGAGTGGCAGAAGGTGTTCTTTATCTGTGCGGGTGTCCAGTGCTTCGGTGGCCTCATGTTCATCTTGCTTGCATCGGGTGAACTTCAGCCGTGGGCCAAAGGACGAGGGCAAGAGTCGATTGAACTAAACGTCAAGAGCTCCCCTGTAGATGAATCCAACTCCAAATAACTATGATTCAACAACAAAGAGTTTTAAAAGAATTAAATAAATCGGGAGCCATTTAGGCCCAATTTAATTCGGAAATAATCCTACCATTAAGTTTGCGAACATTTTTGTCAGAATATTACTACAAACTACCTATTAAAACATTGGCCGCGTTTCAGCTTTTTCTGGATTAGATCCTAACTTACTTTGTACCTGTACTTGTAATCGTAGATTTATGAAGCACCTCTTCGTAAGAAACTCCTCTGTGACGCTTCGAACGTGCGGTATATAACCTGTGACATAACTGAGTTAGAGGATATGTATATCTCCTCTAACATATGGAAGATATAATTTTACAGTCACATATATGTATATATTTATATGGCTTTATAGGGGCTGCATATAGCCAGAGCCGCAGACGTGGCTTTCGGTGTTACTTCTGTGGTGAGGCTAATGAGTTACGACTTAGATCATAGGTGGCACTGAGGCAGAACTGAACTCTCTTCAATGAACTAGGGCCTACATATGCACTTCCGGCATGTTTGCCATATTATGATGTGTAATTGCTTCTATTAAACTTTTCTATTTGTCCTCTGATTTAATCAGTAAATTACAGCACGTTATTAATCAACCAAAGCATTAAAAGATCGTAAATAAATCATAAAACGAATAATGTAAATTATCCCTTATCTAACTCGCTTCTCGTTTATAATAGGCTACACGAACTAATTTAATTAACTGATTTATTCGCCCTATATGCCGATGCACGTAAATCATGCTAATGCTTTGTTGCTTCATTCGCAACATTCCTAGTTATTCTACGGGTCATAAAGGTGTCTACATTTGCGTACCCATAGTGTTATAAATGTTTTGGAATATGTAAACGATCTATTCATCGAACTAACCTTGTTCGTGAAAAGAGAACAACAACCACTCAACAATCTTTTTAATTTTATAACTTCAAACATGAGTGTATTGTTCCGAAAACAATAGAAAAATTTAAGCATCACTTATTCAGAGATTTATGCCACACTTTTTGGGATTTGCATATTAACTACACGTGTAAGTGTATAACTGAAGTTCCATCGAATGGGCTATAAACTGTGCATACCAGTCCTTATGTCAGCTAAGTTGTTTTTGCAAGCTTACGTGGAGTGTACGTGTTTATGTAGGCCTGTGCACGCGTGCTCATTTACAGATATGAGATCCCATTAATTTTGGCTATCACGTACAAATTATATGCCCGCTGCCCTCATCTCAAAACATATGACATCATGTGTATGTAGGTTCTTGAGATGGATTGATTGGTATGTTTTGTGTTTTTTATTTAATGCAAGTTTGCAAATTTTATGCAATAATTTGCTCACTTCAAGAAAGGAAGGGAGGTGATGCCCAAGTTGCTTCTTGTGATTGAGATGTCGGTGTGTGAGTTCAGTCGTTGATGGACAGGTAGAGGTCAATGGGTTTGTGTATATATTAATATAGTTATATAATATATATATATGCGTGTGTGTGTATCTTGATAGATGTCGATCGGCATAGAACATGCAAAGAATTTAAATGCAATCGGAAACAACTTTAAAATGTGGTCACTTAAATCAATGCACTGATTGGAATGTGATTTAGAGTTTTGATAAAACAACATAATACTATACAACATAAAAGCTTCACTGTGAATCTTTTCGAAATAAGTTGCATTTTCATTCTGTGATATGAACTCCTTATTCTTTCTTTGGTCCTACCTTCTTAAGCGCTTGAAGGTCATTCTGTTCGATTGTGGCCATTACAGTATAATTACAGTATAATTACAGTAAATATTCCGAGTGATCTGTTTTCAGTGTCACTGAACAAGATATGCAATAGTCACAAATCAGGTGATCAAATGAATCAGCAAAGTCTAGTTGATGTGCAGTTAGATAATTTACAAAGTGACATGATTTAAACACATTTTACATTACACATGGTCACTAAATCTTACACACCTGCTCACTTTTAACACTTTAGACAATAAGTGTGCTTGGATATACATCGCGTAACTCATGATGCTAACGACGTGGCTTTGCATGAACATCAATACGATCAACTACATTTCAGTTCAAAACAAGTGGAATTGATATCTGATCAACACGTATTGGTATGGATGCCCTACATAAGATGCTAAAACATCGGGACAGACAAAAGAAAAACAGATCCTATAGTAAAGGCAAGGTGGTGAGGTAGTCGCTCATTAATTATGGCGTTTGCCCTCTTAACGGCGAGATAATGAGATTTCAGATTTTCCGACCGACTTCAGTCCAAGAAAACCGGACAAAGTCGCTCGTTTTCAATTTTACCTGCCGCAGGGTACGAACCTCTCCAGCGGCACTTGCGAAGGGATGAGGCTTTGCCATTTAACCTCCTTGTATCGAATTATAGATGTTTTTTCTTTACCTAAATTTGATACTCGCATCATCAGCATACATTACGGCTTCATAGGCAGAACTTGCGAGTTATATTAAATGCATGTAGGTTATCACTGAATCACCTATTGTACTTGACAGCGGTGAAAGTCGGTAGCACTGATATATTCGTGATGGTATAGAAGAAGAGGAAATGAGTCTTTTCTGCCGAGTTCGCTAGGGGAGATACCGGAACAGAAATTATCGGTCGGAATAGGCTAAAGTTAAACTTAGGCTGGCAGTTGAACCTTCGATCTCTTTGATCACAGTTCAGCATGCTAACCACCACTAGACTATAACGCAAAAGCTGCATGAAAATTGTTTTCAAATCACTGGTACCTAAAAGCAGTGCAAAATGTAAAGGCGACAGCTCTATTAAAATCATTCTTACATAGCAGCAACATTTGGCAAAACGCACAGCGTTTAGACAGAATTCACCGCTTATCGCCGGACATCGGAGCCTCGGCGATTCCGCTTAATTAGCAGGTTTTAACACGTCACATTTGCATTAAACGCCGAGTCTCTTAACAATTTGTTTTCAGCCTGAGAGCAAAGCTACTGTACAGAAGCTGAAACAAATACCGGCGTAGTTAACGAAATACCTGTGTCGTATAAACCCATTGTTAAACGCATTGTTTCCTCTAGAACATTCATACGGGCCAAATCCAGGGCGTCAACACGCAACCCGAGCAATCTGCATAAACACTAAGGGAGGGCTTCTAGTGGACATGTTGTCTGACATTGGAGCACAGGTGTTCATTTCAGCGTCTAAAGAACCAGATATTGTTACACGATCCGTTCACGGGGATCTTAAATGGCTTCGCACCCATTCAAACTGGCAGCGGTGGTGAAGGATCCCACCTGATTAAAAATTCACTGAAATATTAGCAGAGTCGAAGCCATACGGTCGCTATAGAAAACAGTGTACATTTACATTTATATTCACATATTTCTGAAAACAGCAAAAAGGTCATGTCACATGCATGGCTGAAACTCACAGCGGTTTATCAGACACGTTCTATATAAACAAATTAGTGGCTGCGTACACCATGGGTCTGTAGATCAGACAGAACCAACGCATTAATCAATCTAAAGGTTGGCAGAAATCCTGAACCATGAATCATAATATTAAAACCCCCATGAAAGCCTCGTGCTGTGTTCACATGTACGGTCACGAACAACGAATTAGAAATCATCCAGCTGCCAAGAGCTGTTTACGCCAAGATATGAAAACATGTGCTAGAACGTCATTCATATTGTAATTAACTCAGTGTTCACGTAGGCACCCCTTCCCCGTTTCACTCACAACTTAGTAGGGTCGAGGCCGTACGGTCGCTATAGAAAACGTGTACATTTACATTAGGTCAGTCTTTGTAATAAGGTTGACCCGCTCTCCTCAACTTAAAATTCAACATCAAGGAAACGATTTTATTAACACACTATGGCTTACGGTTTTACATATGAAAGCGGTAAATGAAAGGAGTTCGATAACTTCACTCTCAATCCAACTTTTGACTTTCATCGAAAATTTATCCATAAAATCAATTGGAAATTCGGTCTAAAATAAAAAGATGCTGAAGGGACACCCAGTGGAAGAGCAGAGAATGAAGAGGAAGAAATAAAGGAGATAAACGATTGCGTCTCGAAATACGTAAATAATAAGGCACAGTAATGCAATACCAGGTCAATTAAGGCGATGGAAGACAAGATCAGGGGTGGTAACATCAGCTTTGGTAAAGTTTAAGTCATGTAGGGAAGGAGAGAATAAGTTACGCACTCATGTAAGGCGACGAAAAGCAAAGTCAGACAAGGCAATTGCACTTTAATTACGCGTCCATCCAGTAGTTTAATGAAGGCCACTTGGGCGACGTCCTCCATGAAATTGCATATTCTGTCGAGATTCGCGAGTCCGAAGAGGAATGAAGGCGTGAAAGAACGGAAATTTCTAAAGACTCAAAGAAGACTGTCATCAGAACGATGAAGCACTTCCGTGGCCTTCGCTTACTTCTGGCTCGGCCTGATCATTAGACTTCTTGCCCGTTGTCTTTGCCAAACTGGCCGATGACTGCGGCCTATCTCGCGAGGTCGTGCGGCGTTTGAAGCTGTTGCGCATGCGCCTGAGCACGCTCTGGCGGAGAGTGTTGGAACGAACGACGGTCGTGAAGTAGGCAGAGGTGGTGTCGTCGGCGTCGTAGACTGTATCACTACCCCGTCGCTCGTGGTGCAGCTTGGCACTGCACGATGGCATCGAGTCGAGTGGAATGACCTGTTGAAACTGCGTGTAGTCGAGCTTATACTGACCGTTCTCCTTTTGGTAGGTCATCAGCGGAGCCAACTGGTAGCCCCACAAGATCTCATAGGGAAGGTAGGACGTCCGAACCTGGGTCGTCATTCCTGTCGACTCAACGATTCCTAGAGACCATTAAATAAACAAAATAAAGGCTTTAGCTAATTAATTTGCATCTACTCGTTCATTTGTCGCCTTCAGTTATCTAATTAGCAAAAGCTCTCTCGGCACAGCACCGGGAACGGAAGTAGTTTTCAAATGTTGTTAACAGTTGCGTGTAATTTAGTAATTGTAATCGTAAATTTGAACACCGTATAGCATAACTGGCTAGAAGAAGCCACAGATCTAGAGGAAGGCATTTCCAGGTAGATGACTCAACCACCCAGAAGGCACTGGAAATGTGTTTGCAAAAGAAACAACCAGTTTGCCTCGGATCGTGGATTAAAGATACGTGCGGCAAGCCAAACCTGAGAACGGCGACGGACTTCCAGCAAGCAGGCAGGCGCAATGTCCACCCGACACCGTGAGACTTGGTTCTAGGACAACTGGGATTGTCACATTCGGAGCCGGCAGATCGGAACTAGCAATTCATGCACCCAAGTAATCCAATTACAGCTGGGCCAACATTTTCAGAATATTCTGTTTAAATTCTGTCTTAACTTTAACTTACTCCTCAGAACCACAAATACTGATTGCACTGAATATATATACACTTTGACTTTTTTGCTGTATCTCGCTTTACTAAAGTTTTGGGTTCTCGAGCGTTCTCGGTATCCGATACGAAGTTTTAGGATTCGCTGCCCAGTTCCGTAAGTTCTGTCAGTTCTTTGAAGTCGTTCGCCTCTAAACTCAAGACTCGTCTATTTCGACCTACCTAACCTCCTTTCGGGTTAAATGAACTGTTGGATTTCGACTGGACTTCTCCACTGAACTGCCATTGTGGACTTTAGTTTCAATTCAGCTTAGGCTGATGCATTGTGCTTTGTGATAGCGGCTCTGTGATCTTATAAAAGTCTTTGGAGGATATTATTTTAGGTCCCCGAATTTATCAAGGTCATTCCAGACCCATACTGAAACCATTATTTGATGCGCATGAAAATGACCTGCCAATTAAGTTCTCATGACAAAATAATCATAAATGTGAATAAATTCGAAGATTTCACCATCATACGTAGTAGTCAAAAGCGCATGCATTCCTTTGCTTAATCCACTCCCGGAGAAGACACTCCGAACAGTGATCGATGCTGATTAGGAAAGAATGGACACGATGAACCTCAGCAATGAATGAAAGCAAATAACCATTATTGGTCGAGGTGATAGAAGCAAGAGACACGCGGCGTGATCTACGCAATCAGCCAATTACGATCGAGTAGAGAAGATGAACTAAAGGAAACCACTCAATCTCGTTTAGGAATCTAGTTTTTCTGCTAATTACGCAGTTGGATGAACCTAAACTGCAGGATCGGAAACCAAAGAAGGTAGAAATGCATACACACAGTATACAAACATCATACGTACAGCATACATACAGTATATACTGTATGCAGCATACAGTTAGCTGAAAAGCGGTGCTATCAGCAGTGTGCATGATGCAAACATGATATATACAGCTGTGGGCCATGGACTTAATCCTACGGAAATCTAAACAGAGCTGCAGCCAGACTTGTCTCAAGGTCGCAATGTAGGACGTGCGTCGATGTAAGCGGGATCTGCGCTGGTCAAGTGTTTACAGGAAATGCCTGATGAAACAGAGAGGCAGTGGTTATCGTACTCAACAGTGTCGAAAGCCACAGTGACATCAACCAGAGCCAGCAGAGTATCCGAAACCTAAACCATATAGCCTCACATAAAAGTCCGACAGTAGGCGTACCTACCAGGCGAGAATCGGCGGAGTATTTTTAAAGGAAACCCAACTGACTGATTGGGAGCAAGCATCTGAATCTCGGAACAACGCAGACTGGCAAAATCTAAACATGTTTCAGTGACTTTAGATAAGAATGAATGATTAGAATAAAGGCTGGTAATTGGCACTGTTGCTTCGATGAAGTCCCTCGCGCTATTTGGCTGCATGCAATATGTGCATATATATTGAAAATATGCATCAGACATAACTTTATAGAATAATAAGACGATTTATAGAGCGCCATAGTACGGCCGAGGCGCTGTTCATGTACAGTCATTCGCTAACTGCAGCCAGATGCGGCGCAAGTGTCGGTATATAACTCTGTAAAAATAATTATTCAACAAATCAGAATGACATATATTTGTACACTGTAAAAATAAAAGGTAGTTCCGTGGTGGGCAATTCCACACGCCAGTGGAATGGATGTGGTAGGGTTGGAAAATCCTCCAATGTATAGCCGGGGTGGTAAGTCTCGATTAAACGTAGTAAAACGTGGATTTCCCACCAACACAGCCAACACTTAGTTAAGTATTTTTGGTGCTTAGTTAAGTGTTTTTCGTTTATGTTTATACAATGACATTGATTATATTAATTACTTTATAATTTAGATTATTAATTGTTTTACTCAGTATTATACTGTCACCTATTTGTAATCCATGATGTAAATAGATGACCTTCGTAGCGGAACTGTTTGTTCCTTTTAGGTCAGCCCATTGGCACCACTGTATGTGACAGACTATGATTGTATTTGTTAATTATTTTTGGTTCTGAATAAAATCTCTCTCTCACACAGCCGGATTCAGCGTATAAATTTTGTGTTGGAAACTATACTGTCAATTCCATTATGAAAATATATTAAGTAATAAATGGAAAGACTTGCTGTAATAAAAGATTCGAATGCTGCATGACATCAGAAAATAAATGATACGAAGCTCAATTCTCTTTTTTATTAAAGGCTTCGCACTACTTTCTGAGGCGTGAGCGTGTTTCAGGTATGCGAGCATCTAGGCCTTACTGAATGCTATATAGCGCCTCAAAAAGAGGGACGGTGACAGGGATCTGACACACGTACCTACGACTGCGTTATCTCTGTAATAATATACTTACGCACGTATTTACTAGTTAATACATGTACATACGTACGTGCCTGCCACGTATAATATTTGTGCGTGCTTCAGCTATGTACATTTACTTATTTGCTCACTAATGCAATTGCTTGCGTAGAGAGTTAATAAGGAAATCATATAAAAGATGATGGCCTCCGGAGTTACGCACAGTTTGAAAATGTGATCCATGTCGATATCTATGTCGATTTTACATTACAGGCCCGGGATTCGAACGCGTTAGCCACTCTGCTGCTGACCACTTCTAACTTGCTGAGGAGTAATGAATGTATATTATGAAACCGTTAATACAGATTTATGTCGAGGGCTTTATGAAGGAGCGTGACATTAATATGTTATTTTGGTTGACAGCTTTTTTGAGACCCTGCGAATTGAGAAATAGCAAGGGCACTATATTATGAACAATCTTAGATGCACAGACATGAAGCACGCTAATACATCTCACATGGTTGTGCGAAGCTGTTAAAGCTTTTTAATGAGAGAATCGAGCATCGTATCATTCATTCATTTTCTGATAAGATGCAACTGAACTCGATGAACAGAATGCAGCGCACACCTAATGACGAGCTATAGCATACTAGAGCATTCCACATCTCAACAGCGGGTCTTTCCATCAATAACCGGCGGAGCATTTTTCTTTTGAACAGATAACCCTTCCGCTTAAAACTGGTGGAGCATTTCCAATTTTCCAATTTTCAATAATTCCAGTGGTGGAGCATTCAACCAATAACAGGCGCAGCATTCCACCTTTTCAACAGTGGACTATTTCACCGATAACTGGTGGACTATTCCACCACCTACAGTTGATGAGTTGGCTCCACCCTATGAAAAGGAGGAACGGCCAATAGAATTTGTAGCCCTGCGGACCAACAAAATTGGTGGAACTTATCACGGATTTTCCTACAGTGTATAAATTAGGAAGATTGTTTACTTGAATGTCTTTCGGGCAGACAGGTTTAAAAAGTTAAGAGGGGCAACTCATGTATAAGGACAAGCAAATAAATAATGAGTTGACAGGAGCATAGATACTTCAAGAGACAGAGGCAAAGACAGCACTGGATGGACAAACAGACATCATGAAGAAAAGCTGCAGAGAGGCAGAAAGATCGAACACAGAAAGACAAAAAGGCTTAGCCAAAAAAAAATAAAACATTCAGAAACAGCGACGCAGGGACAGAGACAGAACCAATAATAATAATCCGGAAACTTCTATAGCGCCACTGTAACAATGTTCAAGGTTTAAGTCGATGGTGGCTGCTATACAAAATCAGTGTGCAAATAAAATTTCAGGGTGAGTCCGGTTGAAAGCAGGCAGGCAGGCAGGCAGGCAGGCAGGCAGGCAGGCAGGCAGGCAGGCAGGCAGGCAGGCAGGCAGGCAGGCAGGCAGGCAGGCAGGCAGGCAGGCAGGCAGGCAGGCAGGCAGGCAGGCAGGCAGGCAGGCAGGCAGGCAGGCAGGCAGGCAGGCAGGCAGGCAGGCAGGCAGGCAGGCAGGCAGGCAGGCAGGCAGGCAGGCAAACGGTAACGTAATGCAAACCGCAAGATAAACAAACCTTCGAGGATGACGATGATTTCGAACTGTTGCTTGAGAAGTGTGTCGGCAGCAACGTTCCAGAGTGGACTGGACTTGGTGATCTTATGGACGACGGTGATTGGCCAGACGAGGAAGACGAAGTTGTCTCCGATGCACGTGTCCGTCTGGAGATCGAGCGGAAACTGACACAATGGAATCGTCTCTCCTTCCTTCGTATGCCTATCATCAGATCCACAACCAACAGTCACGCTCCATTCGTCCTAAGTATAATGTAGGCCTATACGAATGTCAACCACACACGTATATGAATTTATATTATAAACAGCTTTTAGCTAGGTTAGTATCAGGTCATGATGATGTGTCATTTGGTCACACTTACATCAGTTCTGTGTAAATGCTTTCAGCTTTTAACTACATCAGTTCTGTGTAAATGCTTTCAGTTTTAATTTATATCAGTTCTGTGTAAATGCTTTCAGCTTTTACTTATATCAGTTCTGTGTAAATGCTTTCAGCTTTTACTTATATCAGTTCTGTGTAAATACTTTCAGGTTTTACTTACATCAGTTCTGTGTAAATGCTTTCAGTTTTAATTTATATCAGTTCTGTGTAAATGCTTTCAGCTTTTAACTACATCAGTTCTGTGTAAATGCTTTCAGTTTTAATTTATATCAGTTCTGTGTAAATGCTTTCAGCTTTTACTTATATCAGTTCTGTGTAAATGCTTTCAGCTTTTACTTATATCAGTTCTGTGTAAATACTTTCAGGTTTTACTTACATCAGTTCTGTGTAAATGCTTTCAGCTTTTACTTAAATCAGTTCTGTGTAAATGCTTTCAGCTTTAATTTATATCAGTTCTGTGTAAATACTTTCAGGTTTTACTTACATCAGTTCTGTGTAAATGCTTTCAGCTTTAATTTATATCAGTTCCGTGTAAATGCTTTCAGTTTTTACTAACATCAGTTCTATGTAAATGCTTTCAGGTTTTACTTACATCCGTTCTGTGTAAATGCTTTCAGCTTTAATTTATATCAGTTCTATGTAAATGCTTTCAGCTGTTACTTATATCAGTTCTGTGTAAATGCTTTGAGCTTTTCTGACCGCCACCCGATCATGGGTTTGCCATTGGCCCCCGCTGGATCTTTGCCCAGACCGCTACTTTCTCTCTTTCCTCCGTCTCTCTCTCTCTCTCTCTCTCTCTCTCTCTCTCTCTCTCTCTCTGTCTCTCTCTCTGCCCCTCTCCCTAAAAACTCTTCTAGATCCTCCTCAGCTAATGACCTACCAGCAATACTCGTAAGCAATTTCGTAACTGCGAGTTTTGGTTTCTTCCACAACTACTATAGAGACTTTGGGTTTCCATCCCATAATGAATCCGACTCTGAGAGAGCTTTATTTTTGCAGATTTGGACTCGATGGCGGGCCTTGTGGTAATATAGTCACCCTAAGAATATAGGCCATTTAATTAAAGCCGCTTTATTGTCGGAACATCATAAGACAATAATTATAACGCAGCCCGTGTAATGAAGTTTCCAACAGCAGTTCTGCGTTGACAAATGTGTCGTTCTGTTAGGTAGGTACACTGCAGCCTATATATAGAACAGGTCGCTTATCGTAATTCTGTGATGCGCTTTTCAACAACTGCTGCAAAGTCTAATGACTGAACTAACCGGGTCAGTACACTTTCTGCCCCTCCAGCCTAATCTACTATTCACTGACTATCTATAGGCAAAGTTAAATTGTAGGTATCCTTGTGTTGGCCTACATTCTAACGCAGGTCATACGGGACATTACAGGCAGACAATCAGTGTAAGCGTAAAGCTGTCATACGCTCAAAGTAATCGATATTTTTATTACATTGTTTTTATAACGGAGTATATATATATATATATAGGCAATGCAAGATGACGTTTGTTATGTTTGTTAATGATATAAGCACTGGCTCGCAATACAGCTGATTATAATATTGGATGATAGTTGATATATGATCCTTGAAGCCTAAAGACCTGCGCAACGTAACCACGATTTCCTCGGTTGCCCAAGAAAACCCAGTTTCAAGAAAACCAGATGAACCATAACCGCACACACAATAAAAGCAATTATTACATTATGTGGGCACTTAAATTGGTTGATTATTATTAATTAGCGACTTCTAGAGCGCCGTTGTCTAATGCACAAGGCATCAACCGATACATACTTATCGCTGACGAGTATGGCTCTGATTGAAGTTCCAACGAAGTGTGACTTGCGCATGTCTCCTACTCGGAACAGCAGACAATACTGGCCGTCCTGCTTGCTGACGACAGCGTTTCGACTGAACATGATCGTGTGCGACCGTCGTTTGGGCCGCGATAGTTTGGCGAAGATGAGACCCGTCATCAGCGACTGGATGAAGACTCCCATGCACGACTGCAGCATGAGCAGGATCGTCGCCGCCGGACACGTCGGTTCGATCACCCGGTACCCGTATCCGATCGTATGCTGTGTTTCGACGGAGAACAAGATGGCCGTCGTGAAGTCGTACACGTTGGCGACGCAAGGGGCCCAGGCGGGGTCGTCGCGGTGGAGGTGGTCCCCGTGGGCCACGGTCAGAATGAACCAGGCAGTGGCAAACCCGATCCAGCTGAGCACGAAGGCGGCAGCGAACATCAGCAGGTTGTAGCGCCATTTCATGTCTACGAGAGTCGTAAAGATGTCGACGAGGTACTTCCGCTTCCGTTTCGTGATGTTTCCGCTTGTGACGTTGCACGAACCGTCCTTGTGAACGAGTCGAAGCGTCTTTCGTTCGTGGTAGGACAGACCGATCTGGGCGATCTCGTCCGCCTTCGAGTTCCGCGACTGCAACACGTCGCAGTCGCCGCCACCACTATCTTTCTCGTCCTCGGGGATGGTGTTTGGGTGCGCATCATCGCCCTCTAAGACCGGTCCGAGAGATTCGCTCTGCTGACTGGAGTCGGACAGCGTGTGGCAGACGCCATCAGGAGCAGATTCGTCGTCTTTTCCGGTAGAATAGGACGACTGGGAGGACAGGCGAGTGACGGGCGAGTCGTTTGGCGGGACAGACTCGTAGCGCTGAACCGTGAAACGCATGTCGGGCTCTCTGCAAGACAACAGACACATATCACTTTGCACAAAAGCAGAAACTGACTTCTAAAGCCGACCACGTTACCACTGACATTCTGTCACAATATAAGGCCTACGTCTACTGCTTATATTCAGGCATACATTATGCAGTGTAATAGATTTCTGTGTCATCTTTCAATATGTAGTACTTACTTTAATATATATGATAAATTATGTGAAGCACTTTTTATAAACTTGCAAAGTTAAATCTTCAATCACATATACGCCTGGATCTGAATATGAATGTATGCTGCCGTTTAAGCTTAATTTATCGAAGTGTTGTGCGTAGACTTATCAGAGAATACATAAGGCCAAGACCAAACGACAGGCTTTCAATATATTTAAAAGCAGATACTAAGCCAATATGTGTGCCTGGATTTTTCCGAGTGTTATCACTGATGTGTTGTGTCGTGTGCTAAGTGGTTCTCGTCGTCAGACTCCTTCTCCTTCTCCATTTTCCTCCTCCTCCTCTTCCTCCTCTTATTCCTTCTCTTTCTCTTCTAGTATGTGTCCTTGACGTCGGATAAACTTTCCTCAGGCCTGTATGTGCATATGCCCGGAAGCGCGTCTGGCGATATCAGTTGGAAAAGCGACTGCCTATAAATGAGGGAGCTTTGTTACCCTGCTTAGTAATTGGCTGGCCGCAGAGATTTCCACTCCATGATCCCAGGTGAACTTTTTCCTTACGCACGCACTCCACGACCCGTGGTGAGCTTATTCCTTATGCACGCATTTCGACAATGCAATGTTATGCCTTTTTAGTTGGTTGGGCCACCTACCTGGAATAGCCTCCCTCTAGATCTGCATGCCATTCTGACCAGGGACGACGCAAACACCTTCCATCAACAATTGAAAACTGATCTATTTCGCGGGGTCTGGGCGGAAACGCCTCTGAGCAGATATCTTCAAGAGGAGCTATATAACTTCTCTGAATGAATGAATGAACAAATGAGTGAATGGATAAATGAAAGAAAGAATGAACAATGAATTAATGAATAAATGAAAGAATGAATGAACAAATGAGTGAATGAATAAATGAATGAATGAATGAATGAACAGATGAGTTAATGAATAAATGAATGAATGAAAAAACAAGGAGTTAATGAATAAATGAATGAATGAACAAATGAGTGAATGGATAAATGAAAGAAAGAATGAACAAATGAATTAATGAATAAATGAATGAATGAAAAAACAACGAATTAATGAATGAATGAATGAACAAATCAGTGAATGGATAAATGAAAGAATGAATGAACAAATGAGTTAATGAATAAATGAAAGAATAAATTAACAAATGAGTTAATGAATAATTGAATGAATAAATGAATAAATGAATGAACAGATGAGTTAATGAATAAATGAATGAATGAAAAAACGAGTTAATGAATAAATGAATGAATGAATGAATGAACAAATGAGTGAATGAATAAATGAAAGAATGAATGAACAAATGATGTTAATGAATAAATGAAAGAATAAATTAACAAATGAGTTAATGAATAAATGAATGAATGAATGAACATATGAGTTAATAAATAAATGAATGAATGAATGAACAAATCAGTGAATGGATAAATGAAAGAATGAATGAACAAATGAGTTAATGAATAAATGAAAGATTAAATTAACAAATGAGTTAATGAATAAATGAACGATCGAATGAAAAATGAGTTAATGAATAAATTAATTAATTAACAAATGAATTAATGAATAAATGAATGAAAATGAGTTAATGAATAAATGAATGAATGAATGAATGAACAGATGAGTTAATGAATAAATGAATGAATGAAAAAACAACGAATTAATGAATAAATGAATGAATGAATGAACAAATCAGTGAATGGATAAATGAAAGAATAAATTAACAAATGAGTTAATGAATAATTGAATGAATGAATGAATAAATGAATGAACAGATGAGTTAATGAATAAAATGAATGAAAAAACGAGTTAATGAATAAATGAATGAATGAATGAATGAACAAATGAGTGAATGAATAAATGAATGAATGGTCTCGACTCATGTCTTTACACCACGGTTTGATTTTTAGAGAAGGGGAACTTCCTTCTCACACATCTGGCAATTTGACATTTTCCAACCATTAACTAGGCTTCTGTCCAGAAGCTTTCTCCAATTGTTTACTTCCGTTTACATACACCAGGTCGAATGCGAATGGAGAACATGCTACATAAATATTTATTAAACGCTTCGATTTCACTGGGCGCTTCATAATGATATGCAATTCTTGGCATTTGCGTTTAATTAATACAGTCGCCATACGTTTGTCGTTTCGTCAAACAACCAGGATATCCATTACTGCGTAGAATGAAGAGGCAGTGAAATAAATTGGTTTCATGCTGGTTGCAGTGAATTCATCAGCTCCGTTTCGGCATAGTTTTCGTCAAATTCCTTTCGGGAAATATCAATCAGGGCTAAGAATCGAGATCGGCTTACTGACAAAGGGCCAGAATGCAACTGTAAATAAAGGATTACTGCATGCATAAAAGCTAAAAACTCTTAAATGGAAGTCTTAGAGATGAAGTATTGCATGCATATAATTTCAATAATACAGCCAACACTCTTGTAGTAGATGCAAATTCAATTCGTTGTTATAAGACCACTCTATGTTCGGTGAGTTGCATATTTTAGCATACGATTTTAGCCTATAGCATAAACAACATCGGAAGAGTTGAACTGCTCTAAGTTCAGAGGATATAACATTGGCAGATTGATTGATGATACCATGTGGTGATGGGGTCAGGGCGTTACCCTTCAGATCATGACCAATAATACCTCGTCATAAAAACAGATATAAGCTTATGCATTTATATACGAACATTTGTTTGTTTGTATGCATGACTATTTGTAAATACGTATACATGTATATAAGCACGTATGTCTATACGAATAGATGTACACATGGATATATGTAAAAAAATATAAACGTATACTACGTGGAGTTGGCTGGGTGCTTCGTAAATACATATATATATATATATATATATATATATATATATATATATATATATATATATATATATATATATATATATATATATATATATATATATATATATATATATATGCATATATATACAGAATGAGAGAGAATGAGAGAGAGGATGAGAATGACAGAGAGAGACTGAGAGAGAGAATGAGAGACAGAGAATGAGACAGAGAATGAGAGAATGAGAGATAGGGGAGAGAGAATGAAAGCGAATGAGAGAGAATGATATAGAATAAGACAATGAGACAATGAGAGAGTACGAGAGAGAGAGAGAGAGAGAGAATGAGAGAGAGAATAAGAGTGAACGAGAATGAAAATGCATGAGAATGAGAGAGTACGAGAGAGAGAATGAGAGAGAACCAGAGAGAATGAGACAATGGGACAATGAGACAATGAGACAATGAGAGAACGAGAGAGAGAGAGAGAGAGAGAGAGAGAATGAGAGAGGGGGAGAGCGTCTGTTCGGTCGCCGGTCGTTAAGTGACGAAGACCCATAAAATTTTCCATAAAATCTGCGCCAAGCGACTGTCGGTGGCTATGGAAAAGTTAACTTGTGTCAGTCGATGACAATAATTATTATAGCCTAATAATTATAATAACCGCTTTCTATTTCGCTCTCGTTATTTGAGCTGACGGATGTTGACTCACCCTCTGACCTGCCGGCTGAAGTACTGCACGAAGGGTATTGCTCGAAATCGGTTAATCCACATGTCCTACAGCTTCAGAATACAACACATGGAACACACGCACGCACACACGCACATGCACATGCAGACCACCAGAGCAGTCACTTCAACAGGATGAAGTTCTGTTTCTTATCCTAAGCCTTTAAGTTTATTAGTATTTTTGCAACGCAGTGTTTGCAGTCGCACATTTACTTAGCGCCATTTCCTACACGCTCTCGTGTCAGATTCTTTTTTGGACCGATTCCTGACTTCACACGCAGTCCTTAGCCTATCGCCGATTTCTTTATCAACTCCTGGCAATTTAAAGATTCCTTTATCGATTCGTTTACCACGTTCGATATCGCCTTCAATCGATCTTACATGATGTTAGTTGTTACTTCGTTGCCCATATGTCATGAGGGTACCGGCTACGAAAGCTGTAAGAAGAAATAAGTAAGTCGTAATAAGGCACTAATAAGTAAATCGTATGATGCACTCGTTGATTCTTCTCTGGCAGTTCGACCCATAAGACGGTCGGTCAGTCCAGCGACTTCTACAGCTGCCGAAGACTTTCGCTGCTACTAATTTAAAACTCCTCGTGACATCGGTAATCCCTAGGCATTTATAGGCCTACAGGCCACACCTCCTACCGCCTATTGTGACGAGGCTCCAAAATTATGACTTCCTGTTGTCCGCTCTTCACTTTATGTATCCGGTGCAGAGGGCCAGTCAAATCCAAACAACCCTTGTCGACTGGATCTACAGACCAATGTATCGTCGTCCAATGACATGTTTTAACGGTAAGACGATAACAGCGTAGATCGGCGTAGGTCGAACAGAACTACCTTGAGGTACAAGACGTGTTAAGATATAACTACGAGTACGTTGAAGACGCGAGGCTTTTGGGGCTGCCCAACAGGGGTCGAGGTTAACGGAAAGTTACCACATAACAACGGGGCGCGCAGAATTAGACCGGTGACAACTGGCTCGTTCACACACATGCGGGTTTTCGTCGGGTCAAAGCACAACAACCCCGTCTAACAGAGACAAACAGACTGGCACAGTGCCACAAACGAGATACGGGCACACACACACAGGCCGTACACACAAATTGTCCCATTATAAGCCATAGGCTGACAACTGAACAGACGAATGTACGTCGGTCTTCGCTAAGGTAAGTCGGGTTATGAATATTGTTTGATCAAGATGGCTGAGCGATGACTCTGTCTTCGGGTTAAGTGTAATATTTGGACCACCGAACATGTGTTTATTAGGACAGGTATTTTTCTGGCGCGCCAGGTATGGTTTCTGCAGTCACCCATGCATGTACAGCAACGACTCTTTCAGAGAATTTACTGCGTAAAAGTAGATGTCTTTGTAATGTATTGCGTTCTGTCATTGCTACCACGTCACCAAACAACCCACTCAGGCATTTCTCTCGCCCACGTCTTCATTTAACCATCTCAGGTCCTCCTATCTATCACATCTTCACTCAACCATCTCAGATCCCTCCTATCTAAGACGACTGCATATGTAACTACGACACCCTATAAGAATGCGTTATAAAAACACGTGAAGGCAACAACAGTCTGAATCGCCCAGAGACAAATGTTAATGTTCGCGTTTCTCTGAAGCGATCGAATGGCCACGACTCTGCTCATTTTTCAATGAAATTGTCGCTTGAAATCCTTCACCACCGCCGTCCGTTTGAACGGGTGTCACGCCGTCTAAAGTCCACGTTTATGGACCGTGCTAGCCCGAGATGCATAGATGCCCTGAGCAAATTAAAAGCGAAGAAGCCAAGGACATGCTAAGGCGTAGACAGTGAGCGAGAGACGCCGATAGATGTGGGGAGATTAGTAAATACAAAAACAAGCAGTTAGATCATTATTATGATAGGCCTATTTGTTGGATTATGTAGTTGGTATAATATCCATGAGAAATTGATAAGCTAGGCCAGTCGTGTAGAGACGCAGCTAATTGTTGTATATGCCAGCAGCTATTTGATAGCCTTGGATAATGGTGGACGGACTGTGTAGCCTGACAGGTTAGCCAGCCACGATGATGGAGAAGACGAAACAGCAGTTGAACTAAGAAGGAATAAAGAGGTTGGGCGACTGGCCGAGTGGCTCTAAGAGGAAAGCCGAAGGAAGGATTTGGGGGTTTTAGAGAGAGACAACGGCTTTAGAGAGAGACAACGGCTTTAGAGAGAGACAACGCTTTAGAGAGAGACAACGGCTTTAGAGAGAGAGAGAGAGAGAGAGAGAGAGAGAGAGAGAGAGAGAGAGAGAGAGAGAGAGACAGCGGCTTTAGAGAGAGGCAACGGCTTTAGAGAGAGACACCGGAGCGGAAACAAAGTCCGTCGAGAGGTTTCCACCGATTGTATAAGGTTAGAACGAAACGGTGTGACAGTCATCCACTTCAATTCATTATCTTGAATTGTAGTAAGTTTTCTTACACTATGTCACATGTTTGAGCGCTATGCCATATGGTTCCACAATTTGTTACTACAGTATTTAAAATAAAATTAAAATAAATAATTTATACACCTTTGCAATTCAATTATTTATGGTCCCGCTTTCTAACACGTCATTGCTGGTTTTGCATGCATAGTTACTATTTCGACATATAAATTTTCCTGCAGAGACTACATCAAAGGAGCTCAGGAAGAAATTGTCTGGCATAGCTCGCTGTAGACGATCCCAGACACTTTTTAGCTGATCGTCCTAGAATTCTTTTCAAGTCTGACTGCTCAGAGCCGGTCTTTCGACCGATGCATGCCACGTAAAATTGATCGTGTGTTCTCAGCCAATCAAGGGATTGTATGAAAGGTTGTCCGGACGTCGTGTGTTGGTTGGCATCAGCAGAGATCCTGCAACTTCTTGAGAATGTCTCGGAGGAATTTCGTTTCCAGAAGTGTATAAGTTAAAGCTTACTCTTCCCTGCCCTACTCTACCCTATCACGCCAAGCCCTGTCCTACCCCGCTGTTAACCCACCTTCCCTACCTAATCTCTTTGTAAAACAATTTCTGTAAGAGCTTTCCAGTCAGAGCTCACCTTGTCGTGTTTTCTACTCTCAGATATTAGGCCTAACTTTAAGAGTGAATCCGGAAGTTGTTCATTCCTGAGCTGTTGTAGATCTGAAGATCCGAACTTGATTGAAGAGGACCGACGGCAGCAGTACGAAGGCCGACTTAACTGTTCTCCGAGCAAATATTTAACCATGACTCAAGGCGATTCTCAACCATCTCTTCTTGTAAATTGTGGTTCAAATCAAATATGCAAGTTTAAAGCTGACATGCATTCGATAATTGCAGTGGCGAATGTGACTTTAGCCATGGAGATCTAGTACAGCAAGACCCCTAACGAGCGTCGTTGGCTCTCCCAGTGGGGTCTGGGCTGCGGCACCCGAGGAGCTAACGCATTTTGAAGAAATTTGTATGAAATTATGTACATGGGCTACTTGTTTGACCGACTGTTTTAGCCAGGGGGTCCAACACCTGGATGGAAATTGATGGATCTGAAACAGCGAGTGCCGATGACGGGGTCCCTCTAACTAGGGCTGCCAGCTTTTGATTCTGCCAATCCGGGACGCCCGCATAGTCATTCAATATGCCAGTACCAATTTACCCTGTCCGCATCACTGTATGTAACGAATGTTGCGTCAGCCTAATATAGGATCTACTGCAAATAGCCGTTAAAAATTACAGTCCAATGATTTGACTCAAATTATCAAAAGACAAGTGACCTATATTTAAAATTTGAATCAACTTCAAGAGCAAAACGTTTATTAAATTCCAGTAACCTACCAGGCTTCAGGGCCTAACACGAGCGAAGTTCATATATACATGCATGATGCATGCAATTTGCAGATGTCATTTATTGGGTCTACTAACCTAATTACTCTCTATTCTATGGTCTCTCTGTAAAACTTATTTATGGCAGGCTGTTAAAGTTTAATGTGCGAAAAGAAGAACAACATTTGGTGAAGTGGATATTTACCCCAAGCTCCGGGACAATTTGGGATCAATCCGGGACACGGGATGCACAAGGTCGATTCCGAGTATGTCCAAGCGAATCCGGGTCGGTTGGCAGCCCTACCTCTAACAAAAAGGACGTCTGTGGAGCGTCGCAAATTCTCAATGAAGGTTCGGGGCGAAGTTTCAAAAGCAGATGCACTTTGCCGAAATAAAACAGGCCAGGAATCTAATACGTGAAATCCGTATTTCCGGTCCATGCACGGGGACCTTAAATGGCGTGGTGCCCATTCAAACGGGCAGCGGTGATGGAGATTAATTCATTGAAAAATTAGAAGGGTCGAGGCCACACGGTGGCTGTGTAAAACCGTGCACTTGGATGATAACCAAATTGCGGAGAGTAGCAGTGACTCCTCCATTTGATTGAACAGTTCCGCCAAATCTCGCGACGGGTCTTGTTCTGTACCGCTGTCATCTGTCTGATAATGACCCGTGTGGCTGAGCCTGTAGCCTACCCCCAAAAAAGTACCCTTATATTAACATATAGATATATCACATTACATTAATAAAAATAATACCATAGTAGATCAGCAAGACTGTTTTATTAGTTTTTAAAGCAAAGCCTACATACCAGACGATGGGCGTCATACCAACACAGCCTTATAAATGCTACATGACATAGCATGACGTTGCACTGCGTATATATATACATGTGTATATATATACATGTATATATATACACACACATATGTGTCGCACTGGGTCGATAAAAACAGTAGACTTACCACTTTCTTTGAAACGACTACGAGGCTCAGGATCCAGAGACCATTGGCAGACAGAGAGAGAGCAGACTGAAAGTCCCAACGGTCAGTCAGGCATCGGTGGAAATAATTCAACTTGCGTTCGCAGTATTATAGTTCACTCGGTAATCCCAGATCGACTTTGACCTTACATAAGTTTACACAGGGTGTCTCCGGTGACACTCTCGTGGCTCTAAATCTCTCTTCAAAGTCCAAAGGTCGTTTCGAAACGATGCAGTTAAAACTCTATAAATATTTGCGCGATCGGCCCCATCTCTTGCTGAATATGTGGGGTTCGTAGCAACCGGAAGGAATTCATCCCAAAAACTCAGCGTGTGGTCCAGCCAAATACTTGATAATTCGAATCTCTCGAAGGGGTACTTACAGATCAGCGACTGCCATTCAAAGCAAAGACAAATACTGGGTGAAGCAACAGGCTGGCTCTGGTTAACAGCAGTTGCAACCAGTCTCGTCAACATCTTTACAGTTTAAAGCCGGTTTACGGCGGCCGCGCGTCTCTACGCATTTACATACATACATTGGTCCATGGGTTCTACGTACCCGTGTGTGTGTATATATATATAGGCCTACGCTTCCACATCTATAGCTATGTCAATAACCCAGTTTATGACACAACTTACTGTGCCGGACGGAGCTTTGCGACATATGTACACAAGAAGAACTGTATCAGGCATATAGGCCGCGCACATAAGCAGATAGAAACACACTGAAGCACTCTTACACTTAAACGCGTACATGATTCGGTCAGCTGCAAAACAGTCACGAATCGGTGTCTCAGTTCATAAGCCGTCCATACACACACAATTGCACACATGTATATATATGCATGGAATAGGTATATGCATTATATAATGTACCAAGCATATATTATATGGGTATAATATATAACGCACAGGCATATGTTTCCGATTGTATCCGTAGGACCCGTGTACTATGCCCTCAGTGCATAAGCTGTAATCAGATGCAATCTTGCACCTGTGGCACTGATTGACCCATAGTAACCACATTGTGTCTTTATACCCTTGGGCCGCCTATACCACGGCTTTGGCGTACGTTTCGAACAGCTATAATTATATTATAATCACATTCAGAGGTTACCTATAGTTACCTTCCAGATGCTACCTAAGAAGTTCCGGATGCTAGAGGTTATGCAAACTACTAGAAATGGCTGAAAGCGAAATGTCCTTGATTATAGGAGACTTTAGCTACCATATTGAATGGAAAAATTAGATGGAGTGAGAGAAAAAGATAGAATTTTCAGAGATTTTATTCGTGTCAGCTTTACGCAGCAGCATCTCATGGTACCTACCGAAGGGGGAACATTTCGACTCAGTGATAACATCTGATGAAAATATAGCAGAGAATGGGAGCATGGGGGAGCATTATAGTTCTAGTGAGCATTAGAGAGTCAGATGGGAATTAGTTACGGAGCAGATCCAGGAAGTCAAAGCTTAAAACAAAATTTACAACTTCTTCAAAGCAGACTATAAATTAGTAAGGAAAAGGTTGAAAGACAAGGATTTAGATGGTAGATTTAAGGGTGTGGGAGTTAATGAGGCTTGGAAAAACTTCACAGAAGTCATGAGAGAGGTTACTGAAGAAAACATACCTAAGCAAAAAGACTCAACAGATCTTGGGTAACACGAGAGGTTAAAAAAGAGAAGGGCAAACAACAAAGCATGAAAGAATTTTCAGAAGTTAAAAAAGGAATCAAAAACTGGACTGGACCATGAGAATACTGTAAAACTTGAGAAATTAATAATCTCGTATGTGAATAAAATGAACCTAAACAACAAAGCAAGCAAGGAGGTAATAGAAAGTTTTGAGAAGCAGTTATCAAGGAATGTAAAAGAAGATAGCAAGACTTTTTCTAAGTATGTTAGCAGCAAGCAGAAATGGAAAAAATAGTTTGTTCATTGAAAAGGATAAGGGATATGGAAAAGTCATTGTGGATGATGATATGAAAGCTGTTGAAGTACTCAGTTGATATCTCCACTCAGTATTTGCGTTTGAAGAACTAGGAAACATCCCTGAGCCCAACAAAAACTTTGTATGCAGCGTTGGAAAGGTATTGTCACAGATTTGTTTACTAAGGAAAATGTGGTGGAACAACTGTAAAGGTTGAAAACTGACAATAGTCCAGGTGTAGGTGAACTACATCTGAGATTTTTACATGAAGTGAGAGAATAAATCGAAGATGTATTAGCACAGATCTTCAATGTCTCAACAAAGACTGGGGAGGCACCACAGGAATGCAGAGATACGCTCAAAATGCCATTAGAACCATGTAACTATAGACCAGTCCTTTTAACCACTGTTGTGTGCAAGGTCATGGAGAGAATAGTTAAGGACAGTATAGTGGAGCACTTGAATGAATGAATATGATATAATAAATGGCAGTCAACATGAATTTACAAAAGGTCGTTCGTGTTTGACAAGTCTGTTAGACTTATTTGAAGAGGGTTATAAATCGATGAATGTGGACGTAGTTTGTCTAGATTTTCCCAGGCGTTTGACAAAGTACCTCATGTAAGCCTGGTAAACAAGTTGCAAGCATTTGGGATTAGTGAGAGGGAGTTGGCATGGATTCAAAGCTGGTTATGAGACAGAAGGCAAAAGGTGAGCGCAGGAGACAAATATTCTGGTTGGACAAGAGTGATATGCGGAGTGCCATATGGACCAGTGCTTGGGCCATTGCTGTTCATAATTTTTTTATTAATGGCATAGATGGTGGAATTTTATCCCAAATTTTTAAGTTTGCCAATGATACAAAGCCGTGGAGAGCATTGGGTGATGAAGAAGTAATGGAGATATTACGAGAGGATCTAAGAGGAATGTACAAAGGGTCAACATGACCGGCAGATGCTTTTTAATTCAAAAATGATCGGTAATGAATATGAGAAAGAGAAGTGAAGAGTTTTCCTATGAAATGTTGGGGGTAAGTTATTGAAATTTAGTGAGAAAGAAAGGGACCTGCATGAGAGTGCAAAACCTTCAAGGCAATGTGCTGATCTAAGGAATGTCGAATGGCCTCCTCTAGGTTAGGTCCAGTGACATATTAATCCGGGATTACGTAAGTGAACTGTGATTTCGCTTCGAAGCAACAACTAATTGATGCGCTGTCTGCGTTCTATTAATGACTCTGTAGAATTCTTAAGATTGGATAATATACGCTCTTGAAAGCCAAAATACTTACATCCATCAAGATACACGCAAGATATACTGCACTAAAGGAACGGATTCGATTCCAGATCCTTTTTAACTTGGCCGATCGGGGCTGGTAGACATTGTCCAGTCATACAAGAGAGTTGTTTGTTTAAGTACTTAGTGAGACGGATCCCTGCTCACCACGCTTTGCTGCCTACGAGGGTTTGCATGTGCCTAGCATTCGCACATTGATTCGAACTCATCGAGCTTTCTCAGGCATTGCACTTTCCTCTTGGAACAGTCTTCCTCTCAGTTAGCGACTGTCAATGAGAAAATCCTCACAGAGGCTTTCCAGATCTGAGAAAAACAAAACCACGATCGAAGAGAATGGTTTTGAAAAGATGACGGAGAAGAAGAATCTACAAGTTTTGTCCATAGGTTAAACTTCTTTGGGTTAGCAACCCTAACTGCATATTACATACAAATATATTACTTTCTTCAGTGTATAAGCTGACACTTAGCGCTGCATGTGGCTGCAGTCAGCGAATGACTGTAGGCTACATGTACAGCGCCCTTTTTTCGGCCTCGGCTGTACTGCGGCGCTCTATAAATCGTCTCATTATTATTATGCAGTATCAGTATACTGTACATAACGTTAATCATAATCCACATATTCTTAAGCCACATGTGTATTAAATCAAGCGATATATGAGGCGCCTATGGAGAATCTCAGATGGCGCTATATAATTGTTTTGATACACATCTCTTTAATATTATTTCTGTTTTAACTAAGCGCCGAGTTTCTAATGACTAAGTATCAGTCGATGGCGCTGAGCAATTGTGAGTGAAGGTCCCTTGCTCAAGGTCCCAACACAGCAACCATCTCAGAGGAGGAGACTCGAACCCGTACACTCCGCGTTACAAGACGAGCTACTTAGGCCCTCAGTAACTAAGATAAGGTTATGCCACAAACTGTAACAGCGTTTCATTCGTTTCACTGGCGGACCAAGGGGGCTCATCTGGCCCACCATCTGAGATTTACCCTATGAGTCTCTACAGGCACCGAACACAAATAGCTCTACTAATTATGATGAGCCTCAGTCAGCGAGTTGACCCTCTGCAGTTAAGGTTAATTACAGCCCGGGAATGTAAACCTTATATAAACATATTAAATGCATATATATATATATATATATATATATATATATATATATATATATATATATATATATATATATATATATATATATATATATATATATATATATATATATATATATATATATATATAATCTTTCATCTAGGTCAGTTGAAACTCAGCGAGGTTGAGCCAGAAGCTGTCATTTAGTCACACTATTATTAGCACAGTGCAATCGATACCTAAAGCTGGAACATTATGACCTACATATGCGATTTAATAGCTATGCTAATCTTTTTCTAGTTTCCTTGTCTAGTAACGGCTGTATACGCTGACTATTCCTAGTGCTACTGAATGATCGCATTGAATACACTGAATGAAAAATGATTCAAGCTGAGGCTTTAATGCGGCTATAGAAAAACGTGTAATAGGCATACAGTGATATAGTGCCCATATGTACAACGACAATAATTAATTATCCTTTGTCAACTGCAGGTTGAAATCAAAGAGACAGACAGACAGACAGACAGACAGACAGACAGACAGACAGACAGGCAGAGGCAGATGTTTCCGCGTTTTTGTAGCAATTATTATTATCATTTTCTTTTATCCACGAGGTATATATGATCCATCAGGATTTAAAAAATTGTCCGGTGAAAATGATAAATTACACTGGCCAACAGAACAATTTTTTTTTCTTGTTGCCTTCGGTTTTAGACCTGTTCTTGGGGTAATTTTGGGCGCTGATTCAGAAAATGTCATTGGATTGAGTGCATCAGGTCTAGTTTCTGAGATATCGTCGATTTTGTAAAGAAAACCCAGTCCACTCTTTAAACAATGTCTTTGGCAAAACTAAAATGTCATAATAAGCTTTTTTATGGCTAATTATAATTCTTGCTGATTCATATAACGCCTACATCCTTATAATGTAAAATCAGCATATCTTGCCGCGTGCTGAGATATTGCTGATTCAACGAAATAACTATTCCGTAGCCTACAGCTTACTCAGCACTAAATTCATGGCCTCATTTAGAATTTATTTGTGCTTATACAGCGTTTCATGGTTTCGAACTATGTAAATAGATTATGCTGAAGTCAGCATTTATAGCCTATATAAACCGCCTCCTGAAAGCTAGAGCAGCCGCAGTCGTCTTAGGGCATATTAAGAGTTGGTCGCAAGAACAATCTGTGAATGTGAGCATTAAATAACTACATGTTCTTACTATTTTTTAGGTTAGTCATTTAATTCCTCAGATGCGAACATCCTTAAGGTTATGGCTACTTCCAGACGGAGCTGCATTAGCCATCCAGACATATTCTGCTACATTTGTGGGGAATACACACTAAAAGCAAACAGGAAACCGATTTCTGAGTTTGTAAAAAGAGCATATGTAGATTATTTTGGTGTCAAACTTGGAGATCAAGATAAGCAATGGGCTCCTCATATAGTATGCGAAACTTGTATTGAACAATTGCGCCACTGGACAATTGGAAAGAGAAGCTGCCTGAAATTTGGTGTACCGATGGTTTGGAGGGAACAGATAAACCACTTGGACGACTGTTACTTTTGTATGGTTAATATCATAGGCATCAATCGAAATAATCGTCACAAGTTGTCTTACCCTGATATACCTTCAGCCAGGAGACCTGTTCCGCATTCGGATATTGTACCAGTTCCACCTTTTCGCGAACTACTTCAGCTCTCAGACGATGAGACTTGCATGTCCAATACACTGGACAACAAATTTTTACAAAAGTCATGTTACTGAAATGAAATTAGTCAGTTCTTATCAATTTGTATGTGCTGAACACGAATATGACAGTGAAAATGCCGAATTGGCTCTAGTTTTTTTGTAATCTGAAATGAAGTAATTTTATATCGCACAATGCATGCCAATAGTGATACACTTACAGTTAATATTTGTAAAAACCAGGTCATAGACTAGTTCTTAGATTTCTTTGCCTGTTCGGGAGCATCTCTGCGGAGTGTCCAGCAGTAGTCAGCCAACATTGTAGTGGACGATTTTCCCTGGTACCTTTGCTCCATTGTTGCGATATCTTGATGAAAACGTTCGCCATGTTCGTCACTAACCATACCACAGTTGTCAGGGAAGAAATCCAGATGGGAATGAAGGAAATGCATCTTCAGAGACATATTGCAGCGAAATTTCTGGTACTGCTTGAGCATGTCTTCTACTAGTTCCTTGTAGTTTTCTGCCCTAACATTCCCCAGAAAGTCTGTAGACACCAGACGAAAAGCATTCCATGCTTGTTTCGCATCACCCTCCAGCAAGTTGTTGAAGCGGTCATCTTTGAAGAGTTCTCTAATCTGAGGACCCACAAAAAGTCCCTCTTTAATCTTTGCTTCGCTGAGTCGAGGGAATTTTTCATGCAGGTATCGGAAAGCTGGCGAAGTGCGGTCCATGGCTTTCACGAAGTTCTTCACCAAACCTAGTTTGATGTGAAGGGGTGGTAGTAGGATTTTGTGAGCCTCGACCAGAGCTGGGTGCTGGATATTCTTCTGTCCAACTGCCATGTTTTGTCTGGGAGTCCATTCCTTCCGCACGTAGTGCAATTCTCTTGCTCGGCTATCCCACTCACACAAGAAACACATATATTTTGTATATCCTTGCTGCAGTCCCATTAAAATGGCAACTACCTTCAAATCACCACACAGGTGCCATTTGTACCTGTTATAGTCAATGGAATGCAGTAGCTGTTTTAGGTTATCGTATGTCTCTTTCATGTGGATAGCATGCGCTAATGTAATAGATGGAAGACGGTTTCCATTGTGCAAAAGCACAGCCTTAAGACTCAGTGTTGAAGAGTCTACAAAGAGTCTCCATTCTTGTGGGTCATGAGTGATCTGTAAGGCATTCATGAGGTCGTCAATATTGGAACAGAATACCAGATTACCTTCCTTCATAAAGAAAGGTTCCAACTGCTGATGGCGCTTTCTATATGAAGTAATTGTGACATCTTCTTCTAGAAGATTCCATTGTTGGAGTCTTGATTCTAGCAATTCTGCCTTGTTTTTGGATAAGTCCAAATCACGAACAAGGTCATTTAGTTCTTCCTGTGTTATTCTGTGTGGGGTTGATGATGCACCACAGTGAAAATCGGGATCACTGCACGCTGACGGACCAGGAGAAGAACATGTCGGCTCACCCTTGTCCTCATCAGATGGATCAAGGAAAATATATTCTGCTGGAGGTTCTGGAATAGGAAGTCCATCACCATGTGGAACTGGTCTCAATGCTGACGGAATGTTTGGGTAGACTATTGTCGACTTCTTTTGCTTCGTTATTCCACCGGAAAGAGGAGGAACCAAGCAGAAGTAACAGTCATCTACGTGGTTGCTTTGCTCTCTCCACACCATGGGAACTGCAAACGGCATTGATGGTCTTTTGCCATTCAACCACTGTGAAAGCTGTGTTGTACATGTAGCACAGCATATATGCGGGGCCCATGGCTTGTCTTGGTCACCAACCTGGCATTCGAAGTAAGCATGATATGCCTTCTTGACTTGATAAGTGATACTTTTCTTCTGGTTGGCAAATGTCACTTCCCCACAAATGTAACAAAAGTTGTCCACAGTATTTACGCACTTCCGAGGCATTACTGTTCTGTATTGTATCTAAATGGATAAAGTAATAATAGTTTTATAAAACAGTAACTTAAACTGTCTCGCACAAAGTCTGTAATATTGTAAATGCTCAACCGTTCCGACTCGCTTTATATAGTACACTGCTGACGTCATCTTACGTCAGCAGCCGACTGGCTGTAGTTTTACATTGCATCAGAAAATGACGTAATCAACTGTGCATGATGTGTCCATGATGGGATTATGCAATGAGGTGGAATATTACATCATTCTAGACTTATTTAGGATATTGTCGCAGTCCTACTGCATAAATTTACATGGTGAAACATAAAAAATGAACTATATGAAATATTTTCAAAACGAGAGCCAATAAAAAATTTTTATGGTTATATTCGTGTTCAGCACACCAAGATGCTACACATTAGGGCCTTTTCCAGTCAGTAACGATTTCTATGTTGACCAGTGATATCGGACAAGATGACGAAAGTGAAGAAAGTGGGGGCAGTGACAGTGATTTCCAATCAACTTCACACAGTGAACGTTTTGACCAAAAAGAGTTGAGTGATCTGATCAGGGACTTAAATCTTTCCAAAGAGTCCTCTGAATTGCTTGCGTCCAGACTAAAGGAAAAGAATGCACTTCAGCCTGGAACGAAAATTACAATTTATAGAAACAGAGAAAAGGATTTGCTGCCATTCTTTACCGAAGACAACAACCTAGTATTCTGTAATGACATCAGCAACTTATTGAAGAAAATTGGTCTGTCGGATTACAGCCCAGATGAGTGGCGTCTTTTTATCGACAGTTCAAAACGTAGTATGAAATGTGTGCTTTTAAATAACGGCAACAAATTTGGTTCTATTCCAATCGGTCACTCCACCAGGATGAAAGAAGAGTACAATGCCATCTCTTTAGTGCTGGAAAAGATAAAATACAAAGAACATCAATGGGTAATTTGTGTAGACTTGAAGATGGTAAATTTCCTCCTTGGTCAACAAAGTGGCTACACAAAGTATCCCTGCTTTTTGTGTCTTTGGGACAGTAGAGCCAAGCATGAACATTGGACAAGAAAAGATTGGCCTTCGAGGAAAGACATGGTGGTTGGAGCTCAAAATGCAATCAAGGAATCTTTGGTGGCACGAGATAGGATCATACTGCCACCACTACATATAAAGCTAGGCCTGATGAAACAATTTGTCAGGGCTTTGAATAAAGAAGGTTCATGCTTCGAATACATAGTACACAAGTTACCAGGAATTACAATGGAAAAATTGAAGGCTGGAATCTTCGATGGTCCACAGATCAGGCAACTTATGAATGACCCACTTTTCATACCATCAGTGAATGAAATCGAATCTTGTGCCTGGTCTTCCTTTGTTCTTGTAACTAAAAATTTTCTTGGCAACAAGAAGGCAGACAATTATGCACAACTAGTACAGGATATGCTTCTTCATTTCAACAAGCTTGGCTGCAACATGAGCATTAAAGTCCATTATCTCCACAGTCACTTAGATCGCTTTCCAGAGAATCTTGGTGACTTCAGCGAAGAGCAAGGTGAAAGATTTCACCAAGACATCAAAACAATGGAAAATCGATATCAAGGAAGATGGGATGCACACATGATGGCAGACTATTGCTGGAATATTATGCGCGATTGTTCCGGCAGATGCCACACTCGGAAATCGTACAAAAGGAGCTTCTTCGGTGTCGAATGACTTGAAATTTTTATAACAAACTTGTTCTGTTTGGTATCATATAAGTACAGTTTCAGGTACTACCATTTTCTTTTAAGTATTTGTATTATTATGTTTATTTAGTGTATCACATAATAAATTGAGCACTACATAATTATAGCTATAGCCTTATGTTTTATGGGCGAGCAGAGGCAAGGACTGGTATATGGCATAATGTTCTATATCTCGAAAACTAGACCTGCTGGGAGAAAACTGGTGCCTTTTCTGGAATCAGCAGGTCAAATATACCCAGAAACAGTTCTAACATTTGAGGCAACAAATTATGTGTTGGCCAGTGTTATCTGCCATTTAGTCACACGGCTATTGTTATATTTTTTGCCCGAGGTATTTATGATCCCTAAAGATTTAAAAGAATTATCCGGATGAAAAATTGTATTCTGAGATGACTAGTCTTCGCTGATGTCTGGCTTCTCAAAAGTGCTCCGGTAGGCAATCGAATTAAAAGGCTGAATTGTGGAAGCAACACGTTGGAAAAGGAAAGCGGTCTCCCTTGGGTCTCCGGAAACCCTGGTCAGATGTCGACCCAAATTGAATTGGTTAAGAACTCTAGTCCCTGTAAATTGATTGGGCCAAGGGTCTCAAAAGGCCAGAGGGATGAACTGATAGGAAACCGATAAATCGGTATTTGGTGACCTTCCTCTGAGCAGCCAATCATCATCATCATCATCACCATCATCATCATCATACGGGCATTTTATCTTCACGGTCTCTGTACAGTCAACACAACCATAGGACAGAACATCGGTTGCTCTGTAGCAATTGTGAGTGAAGGACTTGCTCTAGGACACTGCACAGTCAGTAACCGTCTCAGTGGAGGCGATCAGTGTAAAATACGGTTACTGTACTATTGAATACTTAGCTCAACATGAGTTCAAAACATTTTAAATTATTTTGGCTTACAGCTCTGTTTCAAATGACTTATACTGATATTTGCTTAAATTCACAAAACAATAAAATAGCTCCTTAGCTATGTATCGATTTCAGATTCAGGGAGTCCCAGGACCGCTCTGAGCGCCTTGCCCCGGGCCACCATTGTGTCTCCTCCCTGTAAACTTCTGGATCCTCCTCTGATTCGATTTATGACACTGGATCACAAGAAAATTTTTTTCGCCTGCTACTAGGCATATGTTATGTGTACTACACTAAATCGAATCTGCTGATTCCAAATCTGAAGTCAGATTTTGTGTAGCACGTCAGGATCTTAAGATATGCAGCATACATGCTAATAATTATGCAAACTCTTTACAGAACTAGTATTTCCTTATAACTGTGTAATTATACAAACTCAGAGTATTCATAACAAGAAACAAAATGTTATTCTTTTATAACTTGAAATTAAAATATGTTTTAAAATGTAATAAAAATATATGTATGTTACTCAGATGAAAGCATACATTTCGAAATTTTGTCTCTAGCTTAACTCTATACGAGTTCAAAAGTGCTTTAGACACTTGCTGTTGCGCTTGTGAGTGGCCGCTGTTGCCCGCTGCAGAAACTAGCAGTAATCGCCCATCATGTTGGAATTGCAGTGGCCCTGATATCTTGCTTCAAAGGTGGATATGTCTTGATGGAATCTCTCTCCATGCTCATCGCTTACATCACCCAAGTTTGGTGGGAAAAATCCAGATGGGAATGTAAGAAATGTATTTTTAGTGACATCCAGCAGCCGAGTTGCTTATATGCTGTTAGCATGTTGCTAACGAGTTCAGCATAGTTCTCAGCTCGGTGATTCCGAAGGAAGTTTTGCACCACCAACGTACATGCATCCCAAGCGGCAAATTCCAGTGGGTTGAGCTTGGTTCTAAATACAGTATCACGCATTAGTTCGCGGATTTCTGGCCCAATAAAAATTCCAGCCTTCAGCTTAGCATCAGTTTTGACGGCTCCAAATTTATCTCTCAGATACTGGAAGCCTTGTCCAGTACGATCCATTGCCACTACGAAATTCCTCATGAGGCCCAGTTTATTGTGAAGTGGTGGTAAGTACACTTTCAATGGATCAACCAATGGTTCGTGTTGCACGTTGTGCCGACCAACAATGTGCTCAGATCTAGGAGGCCACAGTTTCACTTTGTAATGGTTGCTGTCATCACGACTGTTCCACAAGCACAAAAAGCACATATGTTTTGTGTACCCCAGCTGTAGGCCTAGAATAAGTGCTACCACTTTGAGGTCCGCACAGATGTTCCATTTGTGGTCTGAGTAGTTGATCACTTTCAAAATGAGTTTCATTGAATGATATGTCTCTTTGAGGCCTACAGCGTGGGCTATAGGAACAGACGGCTTTTCGTTACCATTGTGCACCAACACAGCTTTCAAGCTCGCTAGGCTGGAATCTATGAACAGTCTCCACTGATCAGGAACGTATTCGCAACCTAAATTCACCATGAGACCGTTCACGTCAGTACAGAAACAGATATCATTTTCCAGTTTGTAATATGTAGCTAACTGTTCGTGACGATAACGGAAGTGTGATGTTGTGGTACCTTTTTGAAGCAAGTTCCACTCCCCTGGTCTGGAGGCTAACAGTTCAGATTTCTCCTTTGACAAAGATAGGTCCCTCACCAGATCATCTAACTCACCTTGCCTTATCAAATGCGGCCTACCCTCTTCCAAATCTTGATCACTAGATTCATAAACAGTAACGTCATCTTCTGTATTACCATCAGAACTGTCCGTTTCATCAGCACCCGCAGCAGGCGGAAATGATACTGGATTCTCTTCATCATGCGGCACTGGCTTTAGAGCGGACTCGCAATCAGGATAAACGATTTTAGACTTATTTTTCTTTGAAAATCCAGCAACTTTAGTAATGCAGAAATAACAGTCTGCATGATGATTTCTTGGCTCGCGCCACACCATAGGCACAGCAAACGGCATTGAATTCCTTTTGCCATTCAACCACTGTGTAAGTCCAGAGTAGCACACGGTGCAGCAGACATGAGGTGCCCAACTTTTATCCTGGTCTCCGATTTGACATCCAAAATAATACTTGTAAGCAATCATCACTCTCTTAGTTAACTTCTTGCGCTGGTCACAAAGAGTATATTTACCACAAACATAGCAAAAATTGTCTGGATGGTTAACACAGCCTCGCCTATTCATTTCAAAATTAAATCTCACACACTAGCTACAGCTATATAAGAAAACTTCACCTTCGTTCTACGCAATCTCGCCTTATATACTGGTATTGACGCTGACGTCAGCTCGCTGACATGCCCAATCATGTCTAGCGGCTGCTGCAGGCTTGCAGGCATGCACGTATCACTGGCAGCAATCGTGGAGACACAAACAACAGAATGTACAGACATAACCGAAAACGAGTCCTTACGTCATTACTTGAATGCATGCATAACTTAAAATCTAGACGCGCTGGACAGATTCTGACTTCATATTTGGAATCAGCACATTTGAATCAATATAAGGCACATTCATTACTTTCAGTAGCAAAATCGTTGTGATCCACTGTGACTCGTTTTACCTTCGAGACCATACAAATGTATTACCCCGTCACTCAGGAGCAGCCAAATGCAAACTATTCAATCCCATGGTGTCGCAGGACGATCTACAGAAACATGTTTCTGGCATTCATTTCATTATCACATGGCCTATGCAATTGTTTATATTCTAATCGTAATGTCTACCTCCTGGTCAGTGAAACAGACAAAGAAGATGATCAGTGTTAAAGGCGAACGAAAGGAGTCTTCGATAATATTGGATGACACAGTCCATTCTCGGTTCACCACAGAGTAGATCTTTTATTGTTAAACTGGGCTCCTCTGCTTTCTTTGTGACTGCTTTCCGGAATTGTATCCCTAAGTAAACCAACTAACTAACCATGAACCGCTGAAACGCCATGCCACGAGGGAAAGACGCATCAATGTTCGCTTTCGTGCATCGTTTTGTTTATATAATCGTAATCGTAATTCCAAGATTTCTACAGCGCCCAACGAAAGCCGCGCCGCGGGGACCAGCTTATTCACAAGCGCTCAGTCAAAACAAAATCGATAGGCAAAAAGGGTTCGGTTCCAGGTCAAGATCCAAAAGTCAAGCCGAGAGACAGCGTGGCAGCTATGGGGGTGGTGGTGTTTGGGGTTGGAGAGGAGAGAGAGGCAAGAGGAAGACATAGGCCTATATGTGTACATATGAGGCAACATGTGTACAATTTCAGGGTGGCGTTCACTCTGGTCGTTTAGTGTAAGACTGCGTCTGGTTTTCGAATAGTTGCAAAACTCGAGAAATGCATTATTTCCGTTTATTTAGGTGCTCTTGCATGGAATGTACCTCGCCCAACAAAACACCCTCAAACACGATGCATAATCACATCCGCTTTGGGTCGTCCATAAAGGACGTCCGCAAAGAGGGAAGGAGGGAGGGAGGGGCATGCAAATGCGGACAATTGCGGACAAGAGGGAGGAAGGGTCATGGCTTATGCAGATGTCCGCATATAAATTCGGTACATGTACACAGCTCTTAGTACAACCTGTGCTTTAAAACACCAACTTCAGTCAGATGGCAGACTCTTTGTACTGCATTGGTTCCTCAGTAGTAATGTTCCGGTTCCGTTGCAGACAGCTAAAGAAATATTTCAATTTTTCAACCTATCAGTCACATCTATTCAGATCTGTTAGATAACCTTGTATGGTGCCACTGTGGGGTTCTTTTAAATAAGATAGAACGAGTAGTTTATTAATGACGTTTTTCATGGTGCTGGTCTTCTATTATTCAC